>LR880972.1:389592843-389606519 GCA_904067115.1 Aegilops sharonensis | reverse complement strand
ACGATCAAGTGCTAAGCTAATGGAATGGGTCAAGTCAATCACATCATTCTCCTAATGATGTGATCCCGTTAATCAAATGACAACTCATGTCTATGGCTAGGAAACTCAACCATCTTTGATTAACGAGCTAGTCAAATAGAGGCATACTAGTGACACTATGTTTGTCTATGTATTCACACATGTATCAAGTTTCCGGTTAATACAATTCTAGCATGAATAATAAACATTTTTTATGATATAAGGAAATAAATAATAACTTTATTATTGCCTCTAGGGCATATTTCCTTCAGTATCCCACTTGCACTAGAGTCAATAATCTAGTTCACATCACCATGTGAGTTAACACCAATAGTTCACATCACCATGTGATTAACACCCATAGTTCACATCGTCATGTGACCAACATCCAAAGGGTTTACTAGAGTCAATAATCTAGTTCACATCGCTATGTGATTAACACCCAAAGAGTACTAACGTGTGATCATGTTTTGCTTGTGAGAGAGGTTTAGTCGACGGGTCTGCCACATTCAGATCCATATGTATTTTGCAAATTTCTATGTCAACAATGCTATGCACTGAGCTACTCTAGCTAATTGCTCCCACTTTCAATATGTATCCAGATTGAGACTTAGAATCATCTGGATCAATATCAAAACTTGCATCGACGTAACCCTTTACGATGAACCTTTTTGTCACCTCCATAATCGAGAAACATATCCTTATTCCACTAAGGATAATTTTGACCGTTGTCCAGTGATCTACTCCTAGATCACTATTGTACTCCCTTGCCAAAATCAGTGTAGGGTATACAATAGATCTGGTACACAACATGCCATACTTTATAGAACCTATGGCTGAGGCATAGGGAATGACTTTCATTCTCTTTCTATCTTCTGCCATGGTCGGGCTTTGAGTCTTACTCAATTTCACACCTTGTAACACAGGCAAGAACTCTTTCTTTGACTGTTCCATTTTGAACTACTTCAAAATCTTGTCAAGGTATGTACTCATTGAAAAAACTTATCAAGCGTCTTGATCTATCTCTACAGATCTTGATGCTCAATATGTAAGCAGCTTCACCAAGGTCTTTCTTTGAAAAACTCCTTTCAAACACTCCTTTATGCTTTGTAGAATAATTCTACATTATTTCTGATCAATAATATGTCATTTACATATACTTATCAGAAATGTTGTAGTGCTCCCACTCACTTTCTTGTAAATACAGGCTTCACCGCAAGTCTGTATAAAACTATATGCTTTGATCAACTTATCAAAGCGTATATTCCAACTCCGAGATGCTTGCACCAGTCCATAGATGGATCGCTGGAGCTTGCCTATTTTGTTACACCTTTAGGATTGACAAAACCTTCTGGTGCATCATATACAACTCTTCTTTAATAAATCCAGTTTTGTTATCCATTTTCCAGATTTCATAAAATGCGGCAATTGCTAACATGACTCGGACAGACTTAAGCATAGATACGAGTGAGAAACTCTCATCGTAGTCAACACCTTGAACTTGTCAAAAACCTTTTGCGACAATTCTAGCTTTGTAGATAGTAACACTACTATCAGCGTCTGTCTTCCTCTTGAAGATCCATTTATTTTCTATGGCTTGCCGATCATCGGGCAAGTCAACCAAAGTCCACACTTTGTTCTCATACATGGATCCCATCTCAGACTTCATGGACTCAAGCCATTTTGCGGAATCTGGGCTCATCATCGCTTCCTCATAGTTCATAGGTTCGTCATGGTCAAGTAACATGACCTCCAGAACAGGATTACCGTACCACTCTGGTGCGGATCTTACTCTGGTTGACCTACAAGGTTCAGTAACAACTTGATCTGAAGTTTCATGATCATCATCATTAACTTCCTCACTAATTGGTGTAGGTGTCACAGAAACCGGTTTCTGTGATGAACTACTTTCCAATATGGGAGCAGGTATAGTTACCTCATCAAGTTCTACTTTCCTCCCACTCACTTCTTTCGAGAGAAACTCTTTCTCTAGAAAGGATCCATTCTCAGCAACGAATATCTTGCCTTCGGATCTGTGATAGAAGGTGTACCCAACATTTTATTTTGGGTATCCTATGAAGACACACTTCTCCGATTTGGGTTTGAGCTTATCAGGTTGAAACTTTTTTTCACATAAGCATTGCAACCTCAAACTTTAAGAAACGACAGCTTAGGTTTCTTGCCAAACCATATTTCATACGGTGTCGTCACAACGGATTTAGACGGTGCCCTATTTAACGTGAATGTAGTTGTCTCTAATGCATAACCCCAAAATGATAGTGGTAGATCGGTAAGAGACATCATAGATCGCACCATATCTAATAAAGTACGGTAACGACGTTCGGACACACCATTACATTGTGGTGTTCCAGGTGGCATGAGTAGTGAAACTATTTCACATTGTTTTAACTGAAGGCCAAACTCGTAACTCAAATATTTTACCTCAGCGATCTTATCGTAGAAACTTCTATTTTCTTGTTACGATGATTCTCCACTTCACTCTAAAATTCTTTGAACTTTTCAAATGTTTCCGACTTGTGTTTCATCAAGTAGATATACCCATATCTGCTTAAATCATCTGTGAAGGTCAGAAAATAGCGATACTTGCCGCGAGCATCAATATTCATCGGACCACATACATCAGTATGTACGATTTCCAACAAATTTGTTGCTCGCTCCATTGTTCCAGAGAACCGCGTTTTAGTCATCTTGCCCAAGAGGCATGGTTGGCAAGCATCAAGTGATTCATAATCAAGTGATTCCAAAAGCCCATCAGAATTGAGTTTCTTCATGCGCTTTACACCAATATGACCTACAGCAGTGCCACAAATAAGTTGCACTATCATTATTAACTTTGCATCTTTTGGCTTCAATATTATGAATATGTGTATTACTACGATCGAGATCCAACAAACCATTTTCATTGGGTGTATGACCATAGAAGGTTTTATTCATGTAAACAGAACAACAATTATTCTAACTTAAATGAATAACCGTATTGCAATAAACATGATCAAATCATATTCATGCTCAACGCAAACACCAAATAACACTTATTTAGGTTCAACACGAATCCCGAAAGTATAGGGAGTGTGCGATGATGATCATATCAATCTTGGAACTACTTCCAACACACATTGCCACTTCGTCCTTAACTAGTTTCTATTCATTCTGCAACTCCCGTTTCGAGTTGCTACTCTTAGCAACTGAACAAGTATCAAATACCGAGGGGTTGCTATGGACACTAGTAAAATATACGTCAATAATCTGTATATCAAATATACCTTTGTTCACTTTGCCATGCTTCTTATCCGCTAAATACTTGGGGCAGTTCCAGTGACCAGTCCCTTTGCAGTAGAAGCACTTAGTCTCAGGCTTAGGTACAGACTTGGGCTTCTTCACTTGAGTAGAAACTTGCTTTCCGTTCTTCTTGAAGTTCCCCTTCTTCCCTTTGCCCTTTTCTTGAAACTAGTGGTCTTGTCAACCATCAAGACTTGATGCTTTTCTTGATTTCTACCTTCATCGATTTCAGCATCACGAAGAGCTTGGGAATCGTTTCCGTTTATCCCTTGCATATTATAGTTCATCACGAAGTTCTAGCAACTTGGTGATAGTGACTAGAGAACTCTGTCAATCACTATCTTATCTGGAAGATTAACACCCACTGGATTCAAGTGACTGTAGTACTCAGACATTCTGAGCACATGCTCACTAGCTGAGCAATTCTCCTCCATCTTGTAGGCAAACTACTATCAGAGATCTCATACCTCTCGACACGGGCATGAGTATGAAATACCAATTTCAACTCTTGGAACATCTTATATGCTCCGTGGCATTTAAAACATTTTTTTGAAGTCCCGGTTCTAAGCCGTAAAGCATGGCGCACTTAACTATCAGGTAGTCATCATACCGAGCTTTTGTCAAAACGTTCATAACGTCTGCATCTGCTCCTGCGATAGGTATGTCACCTAGCGGTGCATCAAAGACATAATTCTTCTATGCAGCAATGAGGATAAACCTCAGATCACGGATCCAATCCACATCATTGCCACAAACATCTTTCAACTTAGTTTTCTCTAGGAACATTTAAAAAATAAACAGGGAGCAACATCGCGAGCTATTGATCTACAACATAGATATGCTAATACTACCAGGACTAAATTCATGATAAATTAAAGTTAGATTAATCATATTACTTAAGAACTCCCACTTAGATAGACATCCCTCTAATCCTCTAAGTGATCGCGTGATCCATATCAACTAAACCATGTCCGATCATCAAGTGAGATGGAGTAGTTTCAATGGTGAACATCACTATGTTGATCATATCTACTATATGATTCACGCTCAACCTTTCGGTCTCCGTGTTCGAAGGCCATATCTGTTATATGCTAGGCTCGTCAAGTTTAACCTGAATATTCCGCGTGTGCAACTGTTTTGCACCCGTTGTATTTGAATGTAGAGCCTATCACACCCGATCATCACGTGGTGTCTCAGCACGAAGAACTTTCGCAACGGCGCATACTCAGGGAGAACACTTATACTTTGACAATTTAGTGAGAGATCATCTTATAATGATACCGTCAATCAAAGCAAGATAAGATGCATAAAAGATAAACATCACATGCAATCAATATAAGTGATATGATACCGCTGAACCAAAGTATGACATGCTGGAAAGCAGTATGACTTATATCGCCCACAACTCACTTGTGTTCTACTCGTGCATATGACATCTACGCATAAAACCAGGCTCGGATGCCACTGTTGGGGAACGTAGTAATTTCAAAAAAAATCCTACGCACACACAGGATCACGGTGATGCATAGCAACGAGAAGGGAGAGTGTTGTCCACGTACCCTCGTAGACCGAAAGCAAAAGCGTTAGCACAACGCGGTTGATGTAGTCGTACGTCCTCACGATCCGACCGATGAAGTACCGAACACACGGCACCTCCGAGTTCAGCACACGTTCTGCTCGATGATGTCCCTCGAACTCCGATCCAGCCGAGCTTTGAGGGAGAGTTTCGTCAGCACAACGGCGTGGTGACGATGATGATGTTCTACCGACGCAGGGCTTCGCCTAAGCACCGCTACGATATTATCGAGGTGGATTATGGTGGAGGGGGGCACCGCACACAGCTAAAAGATCAATGATCAATTGTTATGTCTCCAAGGGGTGCCCCCCTCCCCATATATAGAGGAGTGGAGGAGGGGGGGGGCGGCCCTCTCTATGGCGCGCCCTAAGAGGAGTCCTACTCCCACCTGGAGTAGGATCCCCCCCTTCCAAGTAGTAGGAGTAGGAGTCAAGGAAAGGGGAGAGAGAAGAGAAGGAAGGAGGGGGCGCAGCCCCTCCCCCTAGTCCAATTCGGACTAGGCCTTGGGGGGCGCCCAACCTCTCCTCTCTCTTTCCCCTAAAGCCCAATAAGGCCCATATACTCCCCTGCGAATTCCCGTAACTCTCCGGTACTCCGAAAAATACCCGAATCACTCGGAACCTTTTCGATGTCCGAATATAGTCGTCCAATATATCGATCTTTACGTCTCGACCATTTCGAGACTCCTCGTCATGTCTCCGATCTCATCCGGGACTCCGAACTACCTTCGGTACATCAAAACACATAAACTCATAATATAACTGTCATCGAACTTTAAGCGTGCGGACCCTACAGGTTCGAGAACAATGTAAACATGACCGAGACACGTCTCTGGTCAATAACCAATAGCGGAACCTGGATGTTCATATTGGCTCCCACATATTCTACGAAGATCTTTATCGGTCAAACCGCATAATAACATACGTTGTTCCCTTTGTTATCGGAATGTTACTTGCCCGAGATTCGATCGTCGGTATCTCAATACCTAGTTCAATCTCGTTACCGGCAAGTCTCTTTAGTCGTTCCGTAATACATCATCCCGCAACTAACTCATTAGTTACAATGCTTGCAAGGTTTATAGTGATGTGCATTACCGAGTGGGCCCAGAGATACCTCTCCGACAATCGGAGTGACAAATCCTAATCTCAAAATACACCAACCCAACAAGTATCTTCGGATACACCTGTAGAGCACCTTTATAATCACCAGTTATGTTGTGACGTTTGGTAGCACACAAAGTGTTCCTCCGGTAAACGGGAGTTGCATAATCTCATAGTCATAGGAACATATATAAGTCAAGAAGAAAGCAATAGCAACATACTAAATGATCAAGTGCTAAGCTAAAGGAATGGGTCAAGTCAATCACATCATTCTCCTAATGATGTGATCCCGTTAATCAAATGACAACTCATGTCTATGGCTAGGAAACTCAACCATATTTGATTAACGAGCTAGTCAAGTAGAGGCATACTAGTGACACTATGTTTGTCTATGTATTCACACATGTATCAAGTTTCATGTTAATACAATTCTAGCATGAATAATAAACATTTTTCATGATATAAGGAAATAAATAATAACTTTATTATTGCCTCTAGGGCATATTTCCTTCACAAACTCAGCCGGCCTAGGCTCAGCCAAGCTCCCATCAGAAGGGATCATGCATATGTTACAAAACTCGGTAGGTGGTATCTGATGGTTTTCAGCATATAAGTCAAAGCTCACTTCAGGAGGATTATTTCTAGGCAGGAAAGTAAAACTTTGGACAAACATGTTTGTGAGGATTTGGTGTTGGTCACACTCATCTGCGATGAAGTCGGTGAGACCGGCATTGGTAATAAATTGCATGAACTCCTCATGAATTCCAGCCTCTTGCAGGAACGGGGTGTGCAGCCATTCGCACGGTCGTACCTCCGCCAACCTCCGAGGGCGGAGATCACTGTCAGAAGAATCTCCAATAACACCCTTGGAGTTCTTCTTAGAGCCAAATTTCCTGAAGATATTCATGTCCGCGTGCAATTTTTCCAAGCAACAATCCCCCGAAACAGTTTCGGAAATGGAGCTTCGAGCAAAGAGATCGAAATCCGCAGGTTTGAGCTCAAGAACACGGGAGAGAGAGAGCAATGGGTATTTTTTCTGGAGGTGAGTGATGATGTGGGCTAAAGAGATAAGTGAGGGGGCCCACGTGGGGACCACAACCCCCCAGGGCGCGCCAGGGGGTGCTGGCACGCCCAGGTGGGTTGTGCCTACCTGGTGCACCCCCCCTCTGGTATTATTTGCACCAAAAATTCTTAAATATTCAGAAAAAATCATATAAAATTTTCAGGGCATTATGAGAACTTTTATTTTTGGGTCATTTTTTTATTGCACTGGAAACTCAGAAAACAGACAAAACATGGCATTTATTTTATTTAACTTATAAAAACAGAGAATAAAAAGTAGGGACAAAAAGTAGTGCTTACTAAATTAATCAACTTCATACCGCTAAAATATGATTCATGTCTTATTAACAACCACTTTTGATTAGCATGAAACCGAAGAACTTTCGTAAATCACTAAGTTACCTCAATGGGGATATGAATGTCCCCAACAATAAGAATTTCATATTTCTTTTTGACAGTAGGTAGAGGTATTTGAAAACTTCCAATAGTGATTGTCAGAGACTTTTCAATAACATTAATACCATTCACTTGGAATTGTTTCTTCGGAAAGTGCACCGTATGCTCATTACCAATGATATGAAAAGTGACCTTGCTTTTATTCCAATCAATAGCAGCCCCTGCAGTATTCAAGAAAGGTCTACCAAGGATAATCGACATGTTGTCGTCCTCGGGCATCTCAAGTATAACGAAGTCAGTCAAAATAGTAACATTAGCAACAACAACGGGCACATCCTCACATATACCAATAGGTATTGTAGTTGATTTGTCAGCCATTTGCAAAGATATTTCAGTAGGTGTGAGTTTATTCAAATCAAGTCTTTTATATAAAGAGAAAGGCATAACACTAACACCAGCTCCTAAATCACATAAAGCAATTTTCACATAATTCTTTTTGATAGAGCAAGGTATAGTTGGTATTCCCGGATCTCCAAGTTTTTTTGGTACTCCATCTTTGACAGTATAATTAGCAAGCATAGTAGAGATTTTAGCTTCCGGTATTTTTCTCTTATTAGTGATGATGTCTTTCATATACTTTGCATAAGGAGGCATTTTCAAGATATTAGTCAAGCGAGTACGCAAAAAGACTAGCCTCGGCATCTCAGCTAAGCGTTCAAATTCTTCATCATCATTCTTTTTAGTTGACTTGGGTGGAAAAGGCATAGGTTTTTTAACCCACGGTTCTCTTTCTTTACCGTGTTTTCTAGCAATGAAGTCTCTTTTATCATACCTTTTATTCTTATGTTGTGGGTTATCAAGATCAACTGGTGGTTCTATCTCAATATTATTTGGTTGAGTGTCTTCATGAACCTCATCATTATCTTTTTCATTATCACTAGGTGAGTGTTCATTACCAGATTGTGTTTCAGCATCAGAGATAGAAGTTTCATTTTCATTATCAGGAGGTTTCTCTATTTCATGTTCACTAGAAGCATGCAAAGTCCTATCTTTTTTTTCTTTTTCATTTTCTTTTTAGAAGGACTAGGTGCACTAGTGTTCTTTCTTTGTGAGTCTTGTTCAATTCTTTTTGGGTGTCCTTCAGGATAAAGTGGTTCCTGAGTCATTTTACCCCCTCTAGTTGCAACTCTAACAGCAAAGTCATGCATATTATGATTCATTTCATCAAGTAATTCTCTTTATGATTTAGCAACTTGTTCTAGCTGAGTTTGAACCATAGAAGCATGTTCTCCAACACCTATAACATCATTTGAAATTCTAAATAGCAAGCCACTCAAGCGAGCAATCATATTAGAATTATATTTCAACTGTTTCATAACATTTGCATTGAAGTAATCTTGTTTTCTAATGTATTTTTCAAACTCATAAAGGCATTGGCTAGGGTGCATATTGTGAGGATTGTCGTTATCATTGAACTTCATAAGAGAATTTACCTCTACCACCTTAGGCAGTGGTGGTGTATTAAGCCCATGTATTTCTTCAATAGGAGGTAAATTTTTAACATCCTCAGCTTTAATACCTTTTTCCTTCATAGATTTTTTTGCCTCTTGCATATCTTCAGGACTGAGATATAATATACCCCTCTTCTTTGGAGTGGGTTTAGCCGATGGTTCAGGAAGAGTCCAATCATCACAATTTTTCAATATGTTATTCAATAATTCTTCAGCTTGAGCAATAGTTCGTTCCGTTAAAACACAACCAGCACAACTATCTAGGAAGTCCCTAGAAGCATCGGGTAGTCCATTATAGAAGATATCAAGTATTTCATTTTTCTTAAGAGGATGGTCAGGCAAAGCATTAAGTAGCTGGCAAAGCCTCCCCCAAGCTTGTGGGAGACTCTCTTCTTTAGTTTGCACAAAGTTAAATATGTCCTGCAAGGCAGCTTGCTTCTTATGAGCAGGGAAATATTTTTCAGAGAAGTAATAAATCATATCCCGGGGACTACGCACACAACCAGGAGTAAGAGTATTGTACCAAGCTTTAGGATCACCCTTTAATGAGAAAGGAAATAATTTGAGAATAAAGTTGTAGCGAGTTTTCTCATCATGAGTAAAAAGGGTGGCTATATCATTCAACTTAGTAAGATGTGCCACAACAGTTTCAGTTTCATAACCATGGAAAGGATTAGATTCAACGAAAGTAATTAACTCTGGGTCGACAGATAATTCATAATCCTTATCATCAATAAAGATAGGTGAAGTAGCAAACTTAGGATCACATTCCATTCTAGCATTCAGAGATTTTTCTTTATACTTTTGTAGTAATTTCTCTAGATCATCTCTATCATTGCAAGCAAGAATATCTCTAGTTGTCTCCTCATTCATTCCATAACCTTCCGGTACCTAAGGCAATTCATATCTAGCAAGGCTAGTTCTAGCGGGTGTTTTACGAGTTTCAGTTTCAAGCTCATCATCAGATTCTACAACATCATGTTGTATAACTCTAGCAATTTGTTCATCAAGAAATTCACCAAGTGGCACATCATCATTATCAAGCAAGGTACTAGCATCATCATAAGCATCATTCATAGTAGAAGTAGCATCATCAATAACTTGCAACATATTAGAATTCATAGCATGTGGTGGTGTTGCAGGTTTACTCAAAACAGAAAGTGAATCAAAAGCAGAACTGGATGGCAGTTCCTTACCTCCCCTCGTCTTTGAGGGAAATATCTTAGTCTTTGGATCCTTCAAATTCTTCATAGTAATAATATGATAATAATCCCAAGTGACTCAACAAATATAGCTATGCTCCCCGGCAACGGCGCCAGAAAAAGGTCTTGATAACCCACAAGTATAGGGGATCACAACAGTTTTCGAGGGTAGAGTATTCAACCCAAATTTATAGATTCGACACAAGGGGAGCCAAAGAATATTTGAAGGTATTAGCAGCTGAGTTGTCAATTCAACCACACCTGGAGATTAATTATCTGCAGCAAAGTGATCAGTAGCAAAGTAGTTTGATAGTTTTGATAGTAGTGACAGCAACAACGGTAATAGTAATAGTGATAGCAGTAATTTGTAGCAAGTGTAATAGTGATGATAGCAATAGTAACTTAGCAGAAACAATATAAGATAAATTCGTCGGCATGGATCAGTGACTTGTTGGATGATATTCATCATGTGAGAATTATAACCTAGGGCGATACGGCACTAGCTCCAGTTCATCGATATAATGTAGGCATGTATTCCATAAATAGTCATATGTGCTTTATTAAAAGAACTTGCATGACATCTTTTGTCCTACCCTCCCGTGGCAGCGGGGTCCATATTGGAAACTAAGGGATATTAAGGCCTCCTTTTAATAGAGAACCGGAACAAAGCATTAACACATAGTGAATACATGAACTCCTCAAACTACGGTCATCACCGGGAGTGGGCCCGGTTGTTGTCATTCCGGGGTTGCCGCATCATAACACGTAGTAGGTGACTATAACTTGCAGGATCAGATCTAAAACATGGATTAATGATGAATTCATAAACGGTTCAGATCTGAGTTCATGGCACCTGGGCCCAAAGTGACAAGCATTAAGCATAGCAAAGTCATAGAAACATCAATCAAAGAACATAGTGGATACTAGGGATCAGGCCCTAACAAAACTAACACAATTACATGATGAATCTCATCCAACTCCTCACCGACCAGCGAGCCTACGAAGGAATTACTCACTCCCGGTGGGGAGCATCATGGAATTGGCGATGGAAATTGGTTGGTGATGACGAAGAACGAAGACCCCCCTCTCCGGAGCCCCAAACGGACTCCGGATCTGCCCTCCCGAGGAAGAACAGGGCTTGGCGGTGGCTCCGTCTCGTGGATCGCGATAATTCTTTCTCCCTGAATTTTTCTGGAAATATGTGATTTTATAGTATCAGGGGGGTCGTCAGCGGGGCCACTAGGTGGGTACAACCCACCTGGGCGCGCTAGGAGAGGGGGGTGCGCCCTGGTGGGTTGTGCCCAACCAGGGGCCCCTCTCTGGTGGGTCTTGGCTCCAGAAATTCTTATTATTGATATAAAAAAATCCTCGCAATGTTTTGTTCCATTCCGGGAACTTTTATTTCTGCACAAAAACAACACCATGGTAGTTCTGCTGAAAACAGCGTCAGTCCGGGGTTAGTTTCATTCAAATCATGCAAATTAGAGTCCAAAACAAGAGGAAAAGCATGAGAAAAAGTAGATACGTTGGAGACGTATCAATGACCACAATTCCCCTACACCACCATCGCAGGTGCTTGCTCTTACTTGGCAGTGTGATATGTGGTTGCATGTTGCATATGGTGTCTACCTTGTAATGCATCTGCTTAGTTAACACATTATACCTGTGGCGGACGGCAAAGAGTTGAACTAACTAACGACCGAGCCCCACCCCGCCCCCCTCTCTCCTCTCTCTGTTTCTGTCCTCCTTCCAACGACCATCGCCACCCGCCGCCTCCCCCGCCACCCACCACCCACCGCCGCCCCCGCCACCCGCCGCTGTTGCTACCTCTTGAGCACTGCGTTGGTTTTCCCTTGAAGAGGAAGGGTGATGCAGTAAAGTAGCGTAAGTATTTCCCTCAATTTTTGAGAACCAAGGTATCAATCCACTAGGAGACCACGCTCGAGTCCCACACACCTACACAAACAAATAAGAACCTCGCAACCAACGCGATAAAGGGGTTGTCAATCCCTTCACGGTCACTTATGAGAGTGAGATCTGGTAGATATGATAAGATAATATTTTTGGTATTTTTATGATAAAGAGTAAATAAAGATGCAAAGTAAAATAAATGGCGCAAGAAATAGCTTGTTGTCGGGAGATTAATATGATAGAAAATAGACCCGGGGGCCATAGGTTTCACTAGTGGCTTCTCTCAAAATAGCATAAGTCTTACGGTGGGTAAACGAATTACTGTCGAGCAATTGATAGAACTGAGCATAGTTATGAGAATATCTAGGTATCATCATGTATATAGGCATCACGTCTGTGACAAGTAGACCGAAACAATTCTACATCTACTACTATTACTCCACACATCGACCGCTATCCAACATGCATCTAGAGTATTAAGTTCATAAGAACAGAGTAAGGCTTTAAGTAACATGACATGATGTAGAGGGATAAACTCATGCAATATGATATAAACCCCATCTTTTTATCCTCGATGGCAACAATACAATACGTGTTGTTTCCCTTTCTGTCACTACGATCGAGCACCGCAAGATTGAACCCAAAGCTAAGCACTTCTCCCATTGCAAGAAAGATCAATCTAGTAGGCCAAACCAAACTGATAATTTGAAGAGACTTGCAAAGATAACCAATCATACATAATAGAATTCAGAGGAGATTCAAATATTATTCATAGATATTCTTGATCATAAACCCACAATTCATCAGATCTCGACAAACACACCGCAAAACAAGATTACATCGAATAGATCTCCAAGAAGATCAAGGAGAACTTTGCATTGAGATCCAAAGAGAGAGAAGAAGCCATCTAGCTAATAACTATGGACCCAAAGGTCTGAGGTAAACTACTCACACATCATCGGAGAGGCAATGGTGTTGATGTAGAAGCCCTCCGTCATCAATGCCCCCTCCGGCGGAGCGCCGGAAAAGGCCCCAAGATGGGATCTCACGGGTACAGAAGGTTGCGGCAGTGGAAATAGGGTTTTGGCTCGTATCTGATGTTTTCAGGGTATATGGGTATATATAGGAGGAAGAAGTACGTCGGTGGACCAACGAGGGGCCCACGAGGGTGGAGGGCGCGCCCCCTGCCTCGTGCCTTCCTCGTTGGTTGCTTTACGTAGACTCCAAGTCCTCTGGATCATGTTTGTTCCGAAAATCACGTTCCCGAAGGTTTCATCCTTTTCCTTCGAAACACTGAAATAGGCAAAAAAAACAGCAATTTGGGCTGGGCCTCCGGTTAATAGGTTAGTCCCAAAAATAATATAAAGGTGTATAATAAATCCCATTAAACATCCAAAACAAAATATAATATAGCATGGAACAATAAAAAATTATAGATACGTTGCAGACGTATCAGCCGCCCCTTCCCCGCCACCCGCCCACTCAGGGCCCCTCGCCCCGTCGCCCCGACGACCCGCCACCCCCTTGCCCCACCACCCCACCACCCGCCACCGCCCCCTTGCCCCTTCGCCCCTCGCCCCGTCGCTCCGACCACCCGCCA
>LR880972.1:389527618-389544844 GCA_904067115.1 Aegilops sharonensis | reverse complement strand
TGTGTGTAACCGTGAGTGTCTCTTTTCGGGGTTGATCGAGAGGAGAACACGGTTTCTGGGTTATGTCTGACGTAAGTAGGAGTTCAGGATCACTTCTTGATCATTACTAGTTAACGACCGCTTGCTTTGCTTCTCTCCTCGCTCTTATTTGCGTAAGTTAGCCACCATACATGCTTAGTCGCTGCTGCAACCTCACCACTTTACCCCTTCCTTACCCATTAAGCTTTGCTAGTCTTGATACCCATGGTAATGGGATTGCTGAGTCCTCGTGGCTCACAGTTTACTACACCAACAGTTGCAGGTACAGGTTATGCGATGATCATGACGTGAGAGCGATGTTACTTGTGTTGGAGTTCTTCTTCTTCTTTGTCGATCTTGGGTTAGGTTCCTGGTCGACAGCCTGGGCTAGCAGGGTGGATGTCGTTTGAGTTTCTGTTTATGTTTCATCCATAGTCAGATGTTGATCTTGTATATGATGTATTGTGGTATTCATGTGACATTGTATGTCTTGGTTGTATCCCCATCTATTATGTAATGTTGATGTAATGATATCCACCTTTCAAAAGCGTCTTCAAGATGCGCTTCTATCCTTGGTTGGACCTTCGAGTTCCTTTAGGATAGGGTCGCATCTTGGGCGTGACAAGTTGGTATCAGAGCCTCGACCGACCTTAGGAGCCCCCTTGATTGATCGTGTAGTTTGGCCGTTGTTGAGTCTAGAAGAAAACTTTTTTGGAGTCTAGTTATATCGGAGAGTAGGAATTCTTTTTACTCCTCTGCCCCTTCGTCGCTCTGGTGAGAAATCTTGACGTAGGTGTTCTGAACTACTCTTCCCCTTCAAATTTTTCTTTAGGTTCCCGCAGTTAGTTTTCGTCTGTTGTCCTTCCTTTTTTTTATCCGGTGCATCTCTCGTCAAGTCGACTCAAACCTATTTGTCTTTGGGAGATCAATCCTCAGCTCTTTTCAATCGACGTTGTTTCCCTGTCCGAAGTTGTCCTTGTTTTCCCACCTGCCCACCCTTATTCTTTTCGTAACCGGAGTCTGTGATCGAATATCCATTCTACTCATGCGAAGCCTTTGCATTCTTTCAACTGGTGTTCTCTCTTCAAGTTATTCATCGGTTTTCCCCTTCAAAGTTGCCTTTGTTTTCCCGCCCTCCCACCCTCTTCTTCCCGGAGCCTAAGTCTCTTTCGAGCATCAATTTCATTCGTACGGAGCCTCTTCAGTCTTCCCTCAATCATTTCAACCGGTGAATTCTCGTCTCGGTGGACATTCTTCATCTCTTTTTCTTCTCCGGTGGATTCAATTCAAATTTTTGGTAGTGATTATATTCTTTCCCTTGGATCAAGTGTTTTTCTCTGCTCGTTTGCCTCTCGCCAGTTTATCCTTCCGGAGTGCTGAAGACATCTTAGAATATCCGTGTTTGCATTCAATTATTTCGAGGTTGTCACCTCATTCAAATCTTTCAATCGTTCCGGTGCATCATTTCTCATTCGAGAATCCTTTCCAACGGTGTTTCTTTTCAGTGGGCCCTAACCCACAGGTCTTTTTCCAGGATCTTACCTGACTCTTCTAATTATTCCGGAGCTATTCTCAAATTCTTTTCAAAGTGTGATGTAAGAATGGATTCCATCAGTCACATGCCTTCTTTAATATTCACTTTCAAATTCTTTTCATTGTTGGCTCAACCTCTCTGCTTTTCATTCTACCGGAGTATCTCGGTAATTTTGGTGGTGTTTCTCGTCGTCATTTGAAGACCGAAGAAGAGTTTTTCCTCTAAATCTTGTCTGTTCTCTCGAAGTTTTGTGGTTCTAGTGTCATGCTATCATCTCGAATTATTCCATTTGTCAGATATTCTTTTCTTACCCATCCGGAGTATGTCAGGAGTTGTTTTTCCATTTCTTTTCACCGGAGGCCATCGTTCCAGAAGAATTCTTCGTCCTCACATTCCAGCTGCCGTTATCCAATTATCCCGGCGCTGCGTTCAAGTGCTCTTTAATCAGTTCGAGTTCTTCCCGTTCTTTTGCATCTAAATCCCCTCAATCATATGGGTTCTTCTAATTCTTCCCGGTGATTCATTCTCTTTCATCAGTCATTTTCGAATTCTTACGGTGGTTCCTTCAGATTCCTTTTCCTTTGTTATCATATCAATTCATTCGTTCTTTCCAATCCCACCGGTGGTTCATGAAGACCTTCTCAAGTTTGTGATATGTCACTTCTCAATCCTTTTCAAGAGGAATAAGTTGCATGCAGAAATCCGGTTGTCATCAATTAAATTTGATGAAGGATAGGCATGCAATAAATCTTATTCTTATTTCCTCCAAGTGATTAATCCCTTTCTTCAGAGTTTGTTCATGAGGAATAAATTTTAGTTCCAAGTGTTTTTCATCTTTTCTTTTCCGGAGTTCAAATTTCCTCAGCCATTTCGTTGGAACCTCCATCTAAATCACCGCAAGGCTCATCTTATTCCTTCATCCTTCATTCTATCTAATCATCCTTTTGTCACCGGAATTCTTATGGTGGTTCGTTAAGCATTTAATTCATTCTTCAAGTGTTCATAAAGATTCTTGTTTGAGGAGTTCAAGTATCTTTTCTTCTCGCGTCTCGAAGTGCAATTAATTCTCCGTTTTCTTCTGAAGTGGAGTTTTGCATTTCTTCGTTCTTCTCAGATATTCGGACATTTGGTTGCGGTATAATTTCACCTCAAATTTTGAGAGGATTTTCCATAAGTCTACAACAAGCTTATTCTTTTGTTGTTTAATATCTCAACAACTCCGTTCAATCCTTCCTATAAAGATGCTATCAAATTCATTCGTGGTGGAAGTTGTTGTTCTCTCATCCGTTCTTTTCATTCCATTCTTTCAGTTCTTCCGGAGGCATTGCGTTGTTCGTCTCGTCAAGTGTCATCCCATCTTGTGAAGTTCATGTTCTATTCCATTCCATGTTCAACCGGGTTGCTATCCCAATTCTTCCGTTCTTATCCCCTTTCTATCTTCTTCTAACCGGAGTGTTTTTAAATTCATTTTGTTCCTGAGCTTTGATTCCCGTCATATTCGCCGTTCCTTTTTTCTACCCGAGTGCTCTCAACCTTGTTCATCTTCTCTCTTGCACTCTTGCTTCACCTCTTCCTCTTTCTCTTCCGTCTCGGTCCTAAGATCTCGGGCGAGATCTCTTGTTAGTGGAGGAGAGTTGTAACGCCCCGGATTCGATGCGCTGGGTGTCTGCCAGTTATTCGCCTTCATTGCCTTGCCATTTGCTTGCGTGTTGCATTTTGCCATGTCATCATGTGCATCTCATTTTGCATACGTGTTCGTCTCATGTATCCGAGCTTTTTCCCCATTGTCCGTTTTGCAATCCGACACTCCTATGTCCTCTGGCGCCCCTTTTTACCTTGTTTCGTGAGTGGCCGATCCTTCGCCCCACCAGACTCGGGTCACTGATCCTTCGCCCCACCAGACTCGTGTCGCCGATCCTTCGCCCCACGTATCCGGTCCCAGAGTCTTCGTCCCAGAAGTCTCCAGTCCCAGAGTCTTCTTCCCACGAGACTCCGGTCCCGGAGTCTTCTTCCCACGAGACTCCGGGGGCTAGTGGCCCTACTGATGGTAGCGAGGACACCTTTTCTGATGATAGCTACAGCGACGACGAGCTGGTTGAGAAGGACAATAAGGTCTACAAGCGTGGCTGTACAAAGCTCTCGCCCGTGCCGACGACCCCCGACCAGAGGTGGTTGATTGCGCCTAATGGGTTGAAGTAAGTGCATTTACTATTTCTTAACCTTTTGCCTTCATGTTCCTTCAAATTATTATCTAATGCGTTGGCCTTGTCATACTCCAGGGGCTGGGTACACCCCCGTGGTGTCTGCGGGCCCAACCAGGTCCTTGGTGTGCTTTGTCGGCAGCACTTCCCTGGGTGGGTCACGTTGCCCAATGAGGGTCAGGTTTAGCACTAAGCTGGGAGCTGTACTCGGTTGCCCCGGCCCCGCCGGAGGAGATGGTCGCTGGTGTCTTGTGCGAGATGCTGGCCGACATTGTGTTCCGTTGGTTTTGGGTAATTTCTCCTTTACAGAATTAAAAATCAACACTACCTAGTGATTGTACTAATCAGTGTTGTCCTTTTTTATTGTAGACCTTCTACAGGGTTTTTCAGAGGGAGAGCAGGAGGCCGCGTCTATGGTTGTCGAAACCGAGTGCAAGCGCCTACTTCAGAACTTACGGCACGAGGCTCGGGTATTAGGAGGGCCAAGAAGAAGTGTCGCGGCAAGTTTCTGAGTAAGGAGAAGTACATGCAGGTAATTACCTATTCTTAAGGCCTTGAACTTAGTTTTCTTGATTTGATTTGTAGGCGTAGCACTGAAATTTCTCTTGACTAACTTAGGTGCCCCCGAGATGGTGTGTGGATAAGATGGACTGTTGGGAGGCGTTGGTGGATGTGTGGTGCTCTTCCCAATGGCTAGTCGAACACCATAGGGCCAAGGATAAGCGCAACCAAATGGAAGGTGTGCCACACCATCAAGGGAGCTCCAACCTGTTTGAGTACGGGGAGAACGGGGTATGTGGTTTTCTACATGATTCATGTAATTTCATTCTTCATGCTAGCATTTATCCCTTCCAAAATGACTTATATTAATATGCTTAGTTAGTTAAAAAAAATGGCATAATTACCTTGGATAGTTCATTTATGACATAATTAGCTCTAAAATGACATAGTAACCTTAGATAGCTCTATAAAATAACTAAATGTGCTTTAGTTAGTTAAAAATGGCATAACTACCTAGGATAGCTAAATAATGACCTAAACTAATCTTAGCTAGTTCATTTATGACATATTTAGCTCTAAAATGACATAATAACCTTAGATAGCTCTATAAAATGACTTAATACTTTAGTTAGTTAAAAATGGCATAACTACCTTCGATAGCTCAATAACGACCTAAACTAATCTTAGCTAGTTCATTCATGACATAATTAGCAATAAAATGACATAATAACCTTAGATAGCTCTATAGAATGCCTAAATATGCTATAGTTGGCTAAAAATGGCATAACTACCTTGGATAGCTCAATAATGACATAATTAGCATACTTTGGTCAAAAATGGCATAATAATCTTGGTTACCTCCAAAATGACCTAAACTTAGCTTATTTTCCTCGAAAATAACATAATAACCTTACTTAGCTCCAAAATGACCTATTTACATAGCAATATCATTCTTCATGCTAGCTTGAGCCCTTAACTAATATTTTGTTCCTCTCTCTCACGCGCACCACACCAAGAAACCTGTGCCAAATCTGTTCGACCTCTATGGCATGGCCCATACTGCCTCGTACAAGAAGGCCAAGCCATTCATAGAGTCTGACCTAGATCATCCAGAGAGCTTCACCAACATCTCCTCCCACCACAAGCTCGTGAACTATAGAGATGAGGGGAAGGCGAGGAAAGGGGAGGACTTTAACCCGAGCCAGGATCCTTTTGATACAGATCTGGTGATGTTATCTAGTGGCGGGAGGTCCCATGGCTCCATAGCCATTGGTGATGGACTGATACGTTGTCCTAGGACTCTCCCGCAGATCAAGAAGTGCCAGAGTAGCTCTGATCCTGAGATAATGCCTCGTGCACGGCCCGCGGAGCTCGCCATGGCGGTTAGTTATGCGGACTCTCTCACCTTTCCTCCATTGCATTATGTGTGCATCTGTCAATGATTACAATGCTAATGAGGAGTGGTGTGTTGCAGGCCATGGTTGAGAAAGAGAGATTGAACACCCAGGCGCTTTTGGAGGAGGCAAAAAGGGAGGCGGCAGAGAGTGAGAGGGAGCTGGAGGAGAGGACGGCTAAGCTGTTGGAGGAGGAGAGGAACCGGAACGAGGCGTCCAACCGGGCCCTATACGAGCTCATCGTGGTATGTTTCTCGTGCATATTAGCCCAATCATGCACATAATATCGCATTACTAACTAATATGACTGACTCGTGAGAACCAAATGTGCAGACCATGTGCGAGAAAAACGGTCAGCCCCCTCCGCTGATGCCCCAGATTGCTCCGGCGACCACGGTGAGTTTGATTTGAATGGTCGTTAGTTTACTAGTACTCACATTTCAGTTTGCATCATGCTAACGAGACATTATTGGAAATGATCTTTGGTGCAGCATGGCTCCTGATACGTCCATTTTGCATCATGCTTTTATATCAATATTTATTGCATTATGGGTTGTTATTACACGTTATGTCACAATACTTATGCCTATTCTTTCTTATTTTACAAGGTTTACATAAGGAGGGAGAATGCCGGCAGCTGGAATTCTGGACTGGAAAAGGAGCAAATATTAGAGACCTATTCTGCACAACTCCAAAAGTCCTGAAACTCCGCGAAAGTCATTTTTGGAAATAATAAAAAATATTGACCGAAAGAAGTACACCAGAGGGGGACCCACCTGGCCACGAGGGTGGGGTGCACGCCCTACCCCCCAAGGCGTGCCCCCTGCCTCGTGGGCCCCATGTTGGCTCTCTGATGGCCATCTTCTGCTATATGAGGTCTTTCGTCAAGGGAAAATCATAAGCAACCTTTCGAGACGAGACTCCGCCGCCACGAGGCGGAACCTTGGTGGAACCAATCTAGGGTTCCGGCAGAGCTGTTCTGCCGGGGACACTTCCCTCCGGGAGGGGGAAATCATCACCATCATCATCACCAACGCTCCTCTCATTGGGAGAGGGCAATCTCCATCAACATCTTCACCAGCACCATCTCCTCTCAAAACCCTAGTTCATCTCTTGTATCCAATTCTTGTCTCCAAGTCCGGGATTGGTACTAGTAGGTTGCTAGTAGTGTTAATTACTCCTTGTAGTTGATGCTAGTTGGTTTATTTGGTGGAAGATCATATGTTTAGATCCTTTATGCATATTAATACCCCTCTGATTATGAACATGAATATGTTTTGTGAGTAGTTACGTTTGTTCCTAAGGACATGGGAGAAGTCTTGCTATTAGTAGTCATGTGAATTTGGTATTCGTTCAATATTTTGATGAGATGTATGTTGTCTAGCCTCTAGTGGTGTTATGTGAATGTCGATTACATAACACTTCACCATTATTTGGGCCTAGAGGAAGGCATTGGGAAGTAATAAGTACATGATGGGTTGCTAGAGTGACAGAAGCTTAAACCCTAGTTTATGTGTTGCTTCGTAAGGGGCTGATTTGGATCCACATGTTTCATGCTATGGTTAGGTTTACCTTAATACTTTTGTTGTAGTTGCGGATGCTTGCAATAGAGGTTAATCATAAGTGGGATGCTTGTTCAAGTAAGAACAGCACCCAAGCACCGGTCCACCCACATATCAAATTATCAAAGTACCGAACGCGAATCATATGAACGTGATGAAAACTACCTTGACGATATTCCCATGTGTCCTCGGGAGCGCTTTTCCTTATATAAGAGTTTGACCAGGCTTATCCTTTGCTACAAAAAGGATTGGGCCACCTTGCTGCACTTTATTTATTTTTGTTACTTGTTGCTCGTTACAAATTATCTTATCACAAAACTATCTGTTACCACTTATTTCAGTACTTGCAGAGAATACCTTGCTGAAAACCGCTTATCATTTCCTTCTGCTCCTCGTTGGGTTCGACACTCTTACTTATCGAAAGGACTATGATAGATCCCCTATACTTGTGGGTCATCAAGACTCTTTTCTGGCGCCGTTGCCGGGGAGTGAAGTGCCTTTGGTAGGTGGAATTTGGTAAGGAAAAATTTATATAGTGTGCTGAAATTTACTATCACTTGTTACTATGGAAAGTAATCCTCTGAGGGGTTTGTTCGGGGTATCTTCACCCCGACCAGTAGAGCAAAGAATTGCTCCTCAACCTACTGAACCTACTTAAAATGAAAATTTTCCCTTTGAAGTTCCTTCGGGTATGATAGAAAAACTTCTAGATAATCCTTTTATAGGAGATGGAATAAAGCATCCTGATGAGCACCTAATCTATGTGGATGAAGTTTGTGGATTATTTAAGCTTGCAGGTATACCCGATGATGTTGTTAAGAAGAAGGTCTTCCCTTTATCTTTGAAGGGAGATGCATCTACATGGTACAGGCTATGTGATGATACGAGGTCATGGAACTATAGACGATTGAAATTGGAATTTCATCAGAAGTATTATCATATGCATCTTGTTCATCGTGATCGCAAGTATATATATAATTTTTGGCCTCGCGAAGGAGAAAGCATCTCTCAAGCTCGGGGGAGGCTTAAATCAATGTTATATTCATGCCCCAATCATCAGCTCTCAAGAGAAATAATTCTTCAAAAAAATTATGCTCGGCTTTCTCATAATAATCAATCCATGCTCGATACTTCTTGTGCTGGCTCTTTTATGATGAAGACTATTGAATTCAAATGGAATTTATTGGATAGAATTAAACGAAAATATGAAGATTGGTATCTCGACGAAGGTAAGGAGTCAGGTATGACACCTAAGTTTGATTGTGTTAAGTCTTTTATGGATGCCGATGTTTTCCGTAAATTTAGCACTAAATATGGACTTGACTCTGAGATAATAGCTTCTTTATGTGAATCTTTTGCTACTTATGTTGATCTCCCCAAGGAGAAGTGGTTTAAATATCATCCTCCCAAAGAAGTAAAAGTAGCTGCACCTACTAAAGTTGAAGAAAAGAATATTACTTATAATGATCCTGTTGTTCCTACTTCTTATGTTGAGAAACCACCTTTTCCTGTTAGAATAAAGGATCATGCTAAAGCCTCAACTATGGTTCGTAAAAGCAATATTAGAACTTATACACCTCCTGAGCAAGTTAAAGTAGAACCTAATATTGCTATTGTTAAGGATCTCTTAGCTGATAATATTGATGGGCATGTTATTCATTTCTGCGGTGAAACCGCTAGAATTGCCAAACCTTGTGCTAAAGATAAACATAGACCTGTGGTAGGCGTGCCTGTTATTTCTGTTAAAATAGGAGATCACTATTATCATGGCTTATGTGATATGGGTGCCAGTGCTAGTGTTATACCTCATACTTTATACAAAGAAATTAAACATGAAATTGCACCTGCTGAGTTAGAAGGTATTGATGTTACAATTAAACTTGCCAATAGAGATACTATATCAGCAATGGGAATTGTTAGAGATGTTGAAGTCTTGTGTGGGAAAACTAAATATCCTACTGATTTTCTTGTTCTTGGTTCCCCACAAGATAGTTTTTGTCCCATTATTTTTGGTAGACCCTTCTTGAACACTGTCAATGCTAGAATAGACTGCGAAAAGAATGTTGTTACTATTGGCTTGGGTGTCTCGTGAGTTTAATTTCTCTAAATTTAGTAGACAACACCGTGAAGAGGAATTGCCTAGTAAGGATGAAATTATTGATCTTGCTTCTATTGTCATACCTCCTAGTGATCCTTTAGAACAATATTTGCTAGACCATGAAAATGATATGTTTATGAATGAAAGAAGGGAAATAGATGAAGTATTCTTTAAACAGGAACCTATTCTGAAACACAATTTGCCTGTTGAAATCCTAGGGGATCCTCCTCCACCCAAGGGTGATCCCGTGTTTGAGCTTAAACTGTTGCCTGATACTCTTAAATATGCTTATCTTGATGAAAAGAAGATATATCCTGTTATTAGTGCTAACCTTTCAGAGCATGAAGAAGAGAGATTATTGAAAACTCTGAAGAAGCACCGTGCTGCTATTGGATATACTCTTGATGATGTTAAGGGCATTAGTCCCACTCTATGTCAACATAAAATAAATTTGGAAGAAGATGCCAAACCAGTTCGTGATCATCAACGACGGTTGAATCCTAAAATGAAAGAAGTGGTAAGAAAGGAAATACTAAAGCTTCTGGAGGCAGGTATAATTTATCCCGTTGCTGATAGTCAGTGGGTAGGTCCTGTCCATTGTGTCCCTAAGAAGGGAGGTATTACCGTTGTTCCTAATGATAAAGATGAATTGATTCCGCAAAGAATTATTACAGGTTATAGGATGGTAATTGATTTCCGCAAATTAAATAATGCTACAAAGAAAGATCATTACCCCTTACCTTTTATCGATCAAATGCTATAAAGATTATGCAAACATACACACTATTGCTTTCTAGATGGTTATTCTGGTTTCTCTCAAATACCTGTATCAGCTAGTGATCAATCAAAGACTACTTTTACTTTCCCTTTTGGTACTTTTTCTTATAGACGTATGCCTTTTGGTTTATGTAATGCACTTGCTACCTTTCAAAGATGCATGATGGCTATATTCTTTGAAATTTGTGAAAAGATTTGTGAGGTTTTCATGGACGACTTTTCCGTCTATGGATCCTCTTTTGATGATTGCTTGAGCAACCTTGATCGAGTTTTGCATATATGTGAAGAAACTAATCTTGTCTTGAATTGGAAAAAATGCCAATTTATGGTTAATGAAGGCATTGTCTTGGGGCATAAAGTTTCTGAAAGAGGTATTGAAGTTGATAAAGCCAAGGTTGATGCTATTGAAAAGATGCCATGTCCCAAGGACATCAAAGATATAAGAAGTTTCCTTGGTCACGCCGGATTTTATAGGAGGTTCATTAAGGAATTCTCAAAAATTTCTCGGCCTCTAACTAATTTATTACAAAAAGATATACCATTTGTTTTTAATGATGATTGTGTAGAAGCATTTGAAATACTTAAGAAAGCATTGATCTCTGCACCTATTGTTCAGCCACCTGATTGGAATTTACCCTTTGAAATTATGTGTGATGCTAGTGATTATGTTGTAGGTGTTGTTCTAGGGCAAAGAGTTGATAAGAAATTAAATGTTATCCATTATGCTAGTAAGACTCTAGACAATGCTCAAAGAAATTATGCTACTACTGAAAAGTAATTCTTAGTAGTTGTATTTGCTTGTGATAAGTTCAGACCTTATATTGTCGATTCTAAAGTAACTATTCACATGGATCATGCTGCTATTAAGTATCTTATGGAAAAGAAAGATGCTAAACCTAGACTTATAAGATGGGTTCTCTTGCTACAAGAATTTGATTTACATATTGTTGATAGAAAGGGAGCTGAGAACCCCGTTGCAGACAACTTGTCTAGGTTAGAAAATGTCCTTGATGACCCACTACCTATTGATGATAGCTTTCCTGATGAACAATTAAATGTTATAAGTACTTCTCATAGTACTCCATGGTATGATGATTATGCTAATTACATTGTTGCTAAATTTATACCACCAAGGTTCACATACCAACAAAAGAAAACGTTTTTCTATGATTTGAGACATTACTTTTGGGATGACCCACATCTTTATAAAGAAGGAGTTGATGGTGTTATTGGACGTTGTGTACCTGAGCATGAACAGGAACAGATCCTACGCAAGTGTCACTCCAAAGCTTATGGAGGACACCACGCTGGAGATAGATCTGCACACAAGGTATTGCAATCCGGTTTTTATTGGCCTACTCTCTTCAAGGATGCGCGTAAGTTTGTCTTGTCTTGTGATGAATGCCAAAGAATTGGTAATATTAGTAGACGTCAAGAAATGCCTATGAATTATTCACTTGTTATTGAACCATTTGATGTTTGGGGCTTTGATTATATGGGACCTTTTCCTGCCTCTAATGGATATACACATATTTTAGTGGCTGTTGATTACGTTACTAAGTGGGTAGAAACTATTCCAACTAGTAGTGCTGATCATAACACCTCTATTAAGATGCTTAAATAAGTTATTTTTCCGAGGTTTGGAGTCCCTAGATATTTAATGACTGATGGTGGTTCACATTTTATTCATGGTGCTTTCCGTAAAATGCTTGCTAAGTATGATGTTAATCATAGAATTGCATCTCCTTATCACCCACATTCTAGTGGTCAAATAGAATTGAGTAATAGAGAGCTCAAATTAATTTTGCAAAAGACTGTTAATAGGTCTAGAAAGAATTGGTCCAAGAAACTTGATGATGCATTATGGGCCTATAGAACTGCATATAAAAATCCTATGGGTATGTCTCCGTATAAAATGGTTTATGGAAAAGCATGTCACTTACCTCTCGAACTAGAACATAAGGCATATTGGGCTATTAAAGAGCTCAATTATTATTTCAAACTTGCCGGTGAGAAGAGGTTTTTTGATATTAGCTCACTTGATGAATGGAGAACCCAAGCTTATGAAAATGCCAAATTGTTTAAAGAAAAAGTTAAAAGATGGCATGATAAAAGGATACAAAAGCGTGAGTTTAATGTAGGTGATTATGTATTGCTATACAACTCTCGTTTAAGATTTTTTGCAGGAAAACTCCTCTCTAAATGGGAAGGCCCTTACGTTATCGAGGAGGTCTATCATTCCGGTGCCATAAAAATCAACAACTTCGAAGGCACAAATCCGAAGGTGGTGAACGGTCAAAGAATCAAACATTATATTTCAGGTAATCCCATAAATGTTGAAACCAATGTTATTGAAATCGTAACCCCGGAGGAATACATAAGGGACACTTTCCGGAACGTTTCAGACTCCGAAAAGCAATAGGTATGTGGTACGGTAAGTAAACCGACTCCAAAACAATTTTTAAGGCAATATTTCTCCGTTTTGGAATATTTAGAAAATAGAAAAATAAGAAGCAATCCGGGAAGGACACGAGGGCTCCACGAGGGTGGAGGGCGCGCCCTACCCCCTGGGCGCGCCCCCCTACCTCGTGGGCACCCTCGTGTGCCTTCCGGACTCCGTTTTCTTGCACGATACGTATTTTGGTCGGTAAAAATTCATTATATATTCTCCCGAAGGTTTTGACTCCTG
The DNA here is from genome assembly GCA_904067115.1 of Aegilops sharonensis. Lineage (NCBI taxonomy): Eukaryota > Viridiplantae > Streptophyta > Magnoliopsida > Poales > Poaceae > Aegilops > Aegilops sharonensis. Next base: position 389,532,070 of record LR880972.1, on the reverse strand, counting down.
TATCACGCAAATATCCTCTGTTCTTGTTTCGAGCTGTTTTCTGTCAGGGTTTTCAAGGCCAGGCATCATGTCGTCCCCCTCCTCCAACAATGGTGACAACGATGCTTGGCTAATGAAGATAGAGCTGAAGAGGGAAGAACCCATGGAGATCAACAAGGATGAAGGGATCAAGAAGGCCACGGAGGATCAAGCTCCGGTAGCAGAAGACATCCTTCAATTTGATCTTTATCTTCTTACCCCAACTGAGATCGAATCTTTCAAGATGATTGATTTAGCTCGTATACAGAACAAGTATCTCACACGGGAAAATATTTTGTTGAAGGAGCATATTGTGGCACTCAAGGGCATTATCCGCAAGCTGGAGGACCTCTTACGCTCGATGTGCGACTATCCATCATCACCACCACCTTCTTCACCAGCAAAGGAGACATAATCACATGGGTATGGGCACTCCCCTTGGCAACTGCCAAGCTTGGGGGAGGTGACCCGCTATCGTATCACCATACACTCCTATCTTTATCGTTTTTCTTAGTTCGATCCTATTAGTAGTATCTTGATCTAGTAGAATAAAGTTTATGGTATGATCTAGTTTCGAGTTTTTGCTTTATGATCTCTCTTTGTAATCGAGTCCGTGAGCTATATAATAAAGATTAGTGTTGAGTCAAGGGCTTGATTATTTTGCCATGATCTTGAGTAAATAAAAGAAAAGAGAAAAGGAATAAAAGGAAATAAAGAGTTCATATTGATCTTATTGAGAGTAATGACTTCACATAGAAAGAGTATGATGATTAAAAATTGTTGGGAGTTGGCAAACATAGCTTTGGTCATCGTTGCAATTAATAGGAAGTAATAAGGAAAGAGGGGTTCAATATAAATATATTATCGTTTACATATTTTATGATTAGGAGCACTCATTAAAATATGACATGCTAAAGAGTTGATGTTGGACAAGGAAGACAAAGTAATGGGTTATGTTTTCTTATATCTGTGATAAAGTATATTGTCATGGATCATCCAACATGTTGAGCTTGCCTTTCCCCCTCATGCTAGCCAAATTCCCAGCACCAAGTAGAAATACTACTTGTGCTTCCAAAAACCTTTAAACCAGTTTTGCCATGAGAGTCCACCATACCTACCTATGGATTGAGTAAGATCCTTCAAGTAAGTTGCCATCAGTGCAAGCAATAAAAATTGCTCTCTAAATATGTATGACTTATTAGTGTGGGAGAAAATAAGCTTTATACGATCTTGTGATGTGGAAGAAATAAAAGCGACGTACTGCATAATAAACGTTCATATCACAAGGGGCAATATAAAGTGACGTTCTTTCGCATTAAGATTTTGTGCATCCAACCATAAAAGCGCATGGCAACCTCTGCTTCCCTCTGCGAAGGGCCTATCTATTACTATTATCTTCTACCTTATGCAAGAGTCATGGTGATCTTCACCTTTCCTTTTTACATTTTATCCTTTGGCAAGCACAGGGTGTTGAAAGATCCTGATATATATATCTAATTGGATATAGGGGAGCATGAGTTATTATTGTTGACATTACCCTTGAGGTAAAAGGTTGGGAGGCGAAATTATAAGCCCCTATCTTTCTCTGTGTCTGATTAAAACTCCGTAACCACAAGTATTGCGTGAGTGTTAGCAATTATGAAAGACTAAATGATAGTTGAATATGTGGACTTGCTATTAAGCTCTGACATAGACTCTTTTTGATGTTATGATAAATTGCAATTGCTTCAATAACTGAGATTATAGTTTGTTGGTTCTCAATAAAGTTTCTGATTCCTACTTGGCATTATGAATAGATTATTACTTGAGCATAAGAAATCATATGACAATATCCATATATGTTGCTATTATGAGAATAATCATGATGCCCTCATGTCCGTATTTTATTTTTATCGACACCTCTACCTCTAAACATGAGGACATATTTATCGTTATCGGCTTCCGCTTGAGGACAAGCGAGGTCTAAGCTTGGGGGAGTTGATACGTCCATTTTGCATCATGCTTTTATATCGATATTTATTGCATTATGGGCTGTTATTACACGTTATGTCACAATACTTATGCCTATTCTCGCTTATTTTACAAGGTTTACATAAGGAGGGAGAATGCCGGCAGCTGGAATTCTGGGCTGGAAAAGGAGCAAATATTAGAGACCTATTCTGCACAACTCCAAAAGTCCTGAAACTCAACGAAAGTCATTTTTGGAAATAATAAAAAATATTGAGTGGAAGAAGTACACCACAGGGGGACCCACCTGGCCACGAGGGTGGGGGGCGCGCCCTACCCCCCAGGGCGCGCCCCCTGCCTCGTGGGCCCCCTGTTGGCTCTCCGATGGCCATCTTCTGCTATATGAGGTCTTTCGTCAAGGGAAAAATCATAAGCAACCTTTCGAGACGATACTCCGCCGCCATGAGGCGGAACCTTGGCGGAACCAATCTAGGGCACCGGCAGAGCTGTTCTGCCGGGGACACTTCCCTCCGAGAGGGGGAAATCATCGCCATCATCATCACCAACGCTCCTCTCATCGGGAGAGGGCAATCTCCATCAACATCTTCACCAGCACCATCTCCTCTCAAAACCCTAGTTCATCTCTTGTATCCAATTCTTGTCTCCAAGTCCGGGATTGGTACTAGTAGGTTGCTAGTAGTGTTAATTACTCCTTGTAGTTGATGCTAGTTGGTTTATTTGGTGGAAGATCATATGTTCAAATCCTTTATGCATATTAATACCCCTCTGATTATGAACATGAATATGTTTTGTGAGTAGTTACGTTTGTTCCTGAGGACATGGGAGAAGTCTTGCTATTAGTAGTCATGTGAATTTGGTATTCGTTCGATATTTTGATGAGATGTATGTTGTCTAGCCTCTAGTGGTGTTATGTGAACGTCGACTACATAACACTTCACCATTATTTGGGCCTAGAGGAAGGCATTGGGAAGTAATAGGTAGATGATGGGTTGCTAGAGCGACAGAAGCTTAAACCCTAGTTTATGTGTTGCTTCATAAGGGGCTGATTTGGATCCACATGTTTCATGCTATGGTTAGGTTTACCTTAATACTTTTGTTGTAGTTGCGGATGCTTGCAATAGAGGTTAATCATAAGTGGGATGCTTGTTCAATTAAGAACAACACCCAAGCACCGATCCACCCACATATCAAATTATCAAAGTACCAAACGCGAATCATATGAACGTGATGAAAACTAGCTTGACGATATTCCCATGTGTACCCGGGAGCGCTTTTCCTTATATATGAGTTTGTCCAGGCTTATCCTTTGCTACAAAAAGGATTGGGCCAGCTTGCTGCACTTTATTTACTTTTGTTACTTGTTGCTCGTTACAAATTATCTTATCACAAAACTATCTGTTACCACTTATTTCAGTACTTGCAGAGAATACCTTGCTGAAAACCGCTTATCATTTCCTTCTGCTCCTCGTTGGGTTCGACACTCTTACTTATCGAAAGGACTATGATAGATCCCCTATACTTGTGGGTCATCTGCTCCCGACAAGCATCGACCAATCCTTCTGCGTCTAGCAATGGCGGAACCGTGCCCCGACCGGTCCTTCACCTCCGTCTACCACTAGCGCAGCCCCAACCATTCCTACACCTCCGTGATAACGGTATTTTTCTTCTTATTTAGTCTGTTTAGTCCATTTTTTAGCCTATTTAGTCCACAAATAACATAATAAGATGAAGAAAATCAAGGAAGGGGGAGGAAAGAAGGAATAGGAAGAAAAGAAGAAGAGGATTCTTCTTCTTCTTCTTCTTCTTCTTCTTCTTCTTCTTCTTTTCCTCCTCTTACTTGTTTGTATTCGTAAATGGCATAATAACCTTGCTAACCTCATAAATGTCATATACTTAGCTTGTTGTCCTCTAAAATGACACAATAAGCTTAGTTAGGTCAAAAATGGCATAATTAGCTAGGTTAGCTAAAAATGACCAAATTTAGCTAGGTTAGCTCCAATATGATCCATTTAACCTATGTTAGCTCCAAAATGACCTATTTACCTAGCTTGGCTCTAAATTGACTCACACACATAGCAGTTTTAGCTACCTTAGCCCAAAAATGGCATTTTTGCCTACATTAGTTAGAAAAGAAGAAGATAAATAATAGGAGAGGAGATAAAGAAAGAGAAGATAAATTCTTCTTCTTTTCCTCCTCTTCCTTTCATTCTAGCTAGTCTTCTTCTTCTTCTTCTTCTTCTTCTTCTTCTTCTTCTTCTTCTTCTTCTTCTTCTAACTTTCATCTTTCCCAATTTGCAGATTTGCTTTACATGAGGAAGCTTGGATTCATGGAGTGTACTATTCTTTTGTTGCTTCCTTGTTGTTTATGAAAACTTGTTTGGATATGTATGTCTATACTTGTTTCTGGTTTATGTATGTATATATGGATATGTTGGACTTTGTTGAACTATGTTGTTGGATATATAT
>LR880972.1:389510461-389520979 GCA_904067115.1 Aegilops sharonensis | reverse complement strand
AGTTGAAGTCCCAAGTCTACATAATGAGTTCATCTCCCATACTTCACCATCGCAGGTGCTTGCTCTAAGTTGACAGTGTGATAATTTATTTCATGTTGCATATGTTGTCTAGCCTGTATTTCTTCTATTTTGATTAAATTGCGCCTGCTGAGTCAATACGTTATACATGTGCATATGACATGCCTTTCTGTGTCTAGAATACACTACATATATCTATCATACCATGTTCTTACATCAAAGTACTGCTGTTGTGTATCCCGCATCAGTCACTCATGATTGGGCGCTTTTAACATGGCAGTTCGATAGTGGTTGCATCTTGCATTGATTTCTACGTTGTACTGCTTCTAGTTTTTTGAAGTGCCACTTATGACAAGACACTTTTAACTTGGCAGAGTGATATTGGTTGCATCTTTCATATGGTGTCTAGCTTGCATTACTTCTATTTTCTTGAAAATCCTTCTGCTTAATTTACACATCGTACCTGTGAGTATGTCATGTCGTCTTGTTTTCCTTACATATTCCATCCTCATACAGTTATCTTACATCAAAGTATTACTTGTCTGTAGCATGAATCAATGAGTTCTGAAGAGCGATTTTATTCTTTTGTGTTTTGGGTACGGCTTGACATGGCAAAGTCAAAAAAGAGCAAGGAAAAGAATATAGTAGGGAATGGTGTTACTCGTCGGGTGAAACGGAAAAGGATCTGCCCTCGAGATTCTACCGGTACTTATAGTGCAGTAGAAGGTCCAAGTCCACCGGCTAAATCTACAAACACAGTATCCCTGCTCCACCAGCTACAGCATCCGCTTCAACTGTACCAGACTCGTTGTTTGCTCAGGAACTGGCCAGTTCCCAAGCTGCCTTCACACCTAACACTACTTCCGAAGCACTGCTGACACAATAAGACTTGGCAAGATCAGATGAACCTCATGAGCATCAACACCAAGACGGTACTTGAACGAGTCAAGTTGCAGTTGCATGCTCCTTTATATGTACTCTCACTGTTTGATGTGCACTAACACTTTCCACATTCGTTGTTGAACTAGCACCACAGCGCAAGCGGAAACAGACATCAGGGATAATGCTTGACAGATTAACAAAATCTAAAGGAGGAAGAATGGAGATCCATTTTGAGGCAGGTTTAAAAAGGCCACGTGATGCTACATAGTCAGCCAAGTTAGTATCAGAGGCAGCTGTTGCCGTTAGGTGTCATGCACGTAACCTCCCAACGTGGATCCAGTATAGGAATGAGAAAGAAAATACCCAGTTTAACACCTTCCTTGACCATTTATCCGTAAGTCATGTTATTCATCGCAATTTGTAATATTGTCTTGCTCTATCCCATACTTTCTAGCTTCATCCTAATAAGACTCACATTCTTTTTTCAACAGATGAGGTTCAAGTTGGATCCGAAAGATGATGCAACTAAACAAGCATGCACTCATGTTTTTCAGTCTGTTGTGCGACAGTATCGGTACCACCTTAGAAAAGCTCACTTTGAAGGCAAGGCTAATAATGAAATCGCACAAACATCTCCAATGGAATATATTACAGATGAAGACTGGACAGCCCTTGTTAAACACTGGTCTGATCCAAAGTATCAGGTAGGGTATATGTATTTGATCATACCACATATTGAACTTGTATTTATGTATGTGCCTTACAAGTGTATCTTCTTCTAGGATAACTGTTTGAAGAACAAGACCAACCGTTGTAAAGTGAAATTCCAACAGACAACACGATCTCGTAGCTATATTGTACACTACGAGGCTCTTGTAAATAGCTGCTAGTTCCTTCTTTTTTTGGTGCCATATTATCGTATCTATATTGAATTGTTCCAAATACAGAGGAAAGCCCGTGCGGACCAAAAAGAACCTGAATCGAATGCATTGCAAATCTTCAAGGATTGCCACACCAGCAAGATGAAGGGCATGAGCACACCAGTTCAAGCCGTTGTTGTAAGTCCTTACTCCTCCTGCCTTTGAACTGATTGGTACTGTGATGCGTTCATTTAACTACTTGGTTTGCAGGCAATGTCAATTACTCTGTTCACTTTTATACACAGTTGTCTTAACGTATCATTTCACCTTCATGGTTTAAAAGAGATGAAGGATATTATTTTGGTCTTGATCTGTGATCTAGTTGTGATGTTCACGTGCGCACACAATAATACAATAGCTTGTTTGTTTTATATTTGTTTGCCCATGATATGAATGATGTCATACTATGTTCATCCTACTTTAAACCATGTCTCTTTATCCTTAGATGTCAACGGATGTGAGAAAATAGACAATACAGTAGGCATGCTACATGGACATATGTTCTGAAAGTGATTTTATTATGTAGTTGGCACTACAATACATGCTAATGTATCACAATAGTTCACCAAAATAAGTTATGTATAAACGTGAAACCTACTTTTTTTGTTTTTGTCTCATTAATAAATTATCTGGTACACTAATCTACAAGTTCAAACTTTCAGCAAGCTATGGAACAAATGATTCAATAGCCACAACCACCTGAAGGTGACGAGGCTACCACAGGCACAATGTCACATCTTGCTGCAGTGCGTCAGTATCTCTCCACTGGCAGTGCAAAAAGCACCTTCCTGCGTAATTCTGGGTTGGTTGTCAAGGTAACCTCGTCCAAATCGCCTACTGAACAAAATCTTCCAGCTAGACAGAGTGATATATCTGTGCTCCAGACACAAGTCCAATCCATAATGGACGTCATTTTGGAAACAAGAATAGTGGTTGAGAAATTTCGTCAAGATATGAATGGTTTTGAAACCAGACTATCAGACATTTGCTTCGTTGTTCAAGAGCAATGGAGGAAAAAAGGGGAAGATCATGCTGCTCCATCATATTCTACAGCCTGAAACATTAGCACTCAGGTCAAATGATTTGTGCTTCTATACACCTGATGGTGCTTTTATCTGCAAGCACTGTAAACTTTATGCCAACATGCCTTTGTTGTATGGTTGGAATTTATTTTGTTGTAATACAACATTTATGATACTGCCAAAGGCCGCAGTAATTACAACACTATTTTTGTATAGTGTAGGTTTATCTTAGTAATGTATTCGACTGAAAGCTTCGTAGGAGCCCAACGTGCCAACATTCATCGGGCCCATTCCAATTGGGCTAAAAACGATTATGGGATGTAATTTGCATGTAGCCCACTAAAAATATGGGACAATTACATTTGAGCCCCTAGTTGTGTCACACCCGTGTGTTTTGCCCCTAAATTCAAAAAACCCTCATTTCTGTCCAACCTCGTTTACTCCTCTTATGCTTTTGCCCTTTGACCGTTTGACCGCAACTTTGAAAACTTCATAACTAAAGCATACTAACTCGGAAAAATGCAAATAAGATATCAAAATGATCGGAAAAACATCACCTATATGTGCATGTCATTTGCATTCATGACAAAAGTGCTGAAAAGTCCCTATCTCAGTTTGAGCTCATATGATGTCTTTTGTCATGAATGCACTTTTTTCATGAATGCAAATGACATGCACATACAGGTGATGTTTTTCCGAACATTTTGATATCTTATATGCATTTTTCTGAGTTAGTATGAATTCGTTATGAAGTTTTCAAAGTTATGGTCAAACGGTCAAAGGGCAAAAGCATAAGAAGAGCAAACGAGCTCAGGCAGAAACGAGGGTTTTTTGAATTTAGGGGTAAAACACACGGGTGTGACACAACTATGGGCTCAAATGTAAATGTCCCTAAAAATATCTAGGCCTAAATCAGCATAAGCTTTCATATATTTTTTTTGGTAGGCATGTGCCCATTGTGGGCCTTTAATAGGCCTAAACATAATTTGGGCTCTCAGTAACAATATGTCATTTACAGGTGTAAATATCTCGAGCGCAGAAAAAACATGGGCCTTTAATAGGCCGAAAGTGAGATTGGGACCTAATTGTGCCAAATAACCCACTGGTCATTAGGGCCGAAATGGTGGCCCATTTACAATGCGGATCAATCACACACCAAAATTTAGACGGGTCGTAAATGCGCCGACCTACTACACGGGCCTTTAACAGGCCGGAAGTTCGGTCGGGCTTGATTAGTGTCAGTTTTATATGGGCCGTTAATAGGCCCGATGTGACGTTGGGCCACATATGGCCCATGGATTTCGTCCGGCGTTAACAGGCCGAAAATCACAACATGCTGAAAGTGGCCCAAATCTATAGTGGGCCTCTAACAGGCCGAATGTCAGACATGGCCGAATATGACCCAAATCCTTCATGGTCGTTTATGGGCCGAAAGTTTCAATGGCCTATAAATGGGCCCAAATGAAGCAGGACCTTTAACAGGCCGGAAACACACCGGGCCGTAATTCGGCCCAAATACTCAGCGGACTATTAACGGGCTAGAAGTGACCATGGGCCGCGATGATGACAAGTTTAGGACGGGCCGTTGATGGGCCGATTTGACACTAGCCGTTCGGGCCTTAACTGGGAATGGGTGGTCTGCAAGCAGGCCGTTAATGGGTCGGCCCGCTAATTTTGACTGGGCCAGCCTTTTTGACCTAAATGGGCCGCTACTGGGCCTTGCCATATGTCGACGTATCCTAGGCCCCTTCTGTCCATTGGGCCGTTGACATATGTCCTTTCGTGGTGCTGACACGTGGTTCCGTCGGCCAATGAGAATTTTACACGTGGAAAATCGGCATTGGTCGTGGCTGATAGCGGGTTATCGGATCCAAAACCAGACCCGATAGCTTAACGGTGACCCGTTATGGTGGATGCCATGTGTCGGTAACCCTTGACAAAAGCACTTCCATGACACGGCATTTATCGTCATGGAAGTGGACACTTCCGTGATGATAATTTTGGTAATGTCATGAACACTTCTACGACAGCACAGGTATGACTATCTTGATTCTGTCATAAAATCGTCATGGATGTACATGCATGACAGAAAACGTGACCTACTGTGACAAACACGTATCATCACGAAAGTGTATTTTTTGTAGTGTATGTGTTTAATCTCTCTATATCTCTCGTGTTCCTGAGATGTCACGATCTTGATGTATCGCGGGCTTTGTTAATATAGTCGGATCATATGGTGTTTTACCCTCTCTATCTTGTGATGAATTGAGTTTTCCCTTTGAGATTTCATTGTGTCAGATTGAATACTTTTATGGATTATGAGAGCACTTGATATATGTCTTGCATATGAATACTCGTGGTGACATTGGGGAATTGTATTGATTCACTTGATATATGTTTTGACACTCAACTCGCGGATTCCTACGCATAGGGGTTGATGCACGTTCTTGTCTTTGTTTATCCGGTAGAAATCTTGGGGCACTCTTTGAGGTTCTTTGTGTTGGATTGAGTATTATGAATCTGAAAATATTTGGTGTTATTTTAGTACGAACTCTTGGATAGATCAATCGGAAGGAATAGCTTCGAGGTGGTTCCGTACCCTACAAACAACTTCTTCTTATGTTCTACGCTAGATAGGAACTTTGGAGTGATTCTTCATCGCACGTTGAGGGATGGTTATATTATCCAATTATATTAGCATTGTTGAGAGATTGCACTAGCGAAAGTACGGACCCTAGGCCTCATTTTCAAGCATTGCAATACTGTTTGTGCTCACTTTTGTTACTTGTTACATTGATGTTTTTATTGTTCCTATTACAAAAATCAATATCTACTATCCATATTACACTTGTATCACCATCTCTTCGCCAAACTAGTGTACCTATACAATTTGCCATTGTATTTGGTGTGTTGGGGACACAAGAGACTTTTAATTATTTGGTTGCAGGGTTGTTTGAGAGAGACCATCTTCATCCTGCACCTCCCACGGATTGATAAACCTTAGGTCATCCACTTGAGGGAAAATTGCTACTGTCCTACAAAACTCTGCGCTTGGAGGCCCAACACAAGTCTACAAGAACAAATTATGTAGTATACATCAAGGCCCGACGATCCGGGCATCTTCTGGATGATTCAGACAAGGTCTTGGATGATCCTGCTTAGTGGCTAAGCTTCGGGTGCCTTCGACTGTCATAACCAGGGACGTCCGGCTGATGCCCGCATCCGGCTGGTCGCCCATATGATCCAACTTCAGTGTAGCACCCGCGCCGTCTTCTTCTCCTTTCTTTCGTCTTTGCCTACACGCTTCCCTCGGGGATGGTGTAGTCATACGCTTGCGCTCGAACTCCTCCTCATTGTCTGTGAAGCCTTTGATAATACTTATGCATGCACATGAGAGGTGTGTCAAATAGTACACCATCCTCAAAGGGCGCAAGTGGACATGTGTAAAAGAGAAGATTCACCTTTATATGTTCGAAGTAGATGTTGCGCGTGTCACTTGGCAAATGGGCTAATGACATGGTGATGTCTGTAGGATGCTCCACATCACATCTCTATTATGTTAATTCTGTTTTACCCACTATTTTTCTAGAGTAAACTTATTGGAGAATTGGTCAATTAACTAACAATATCCATTGAATGAGTGTATTATTTTTGCGTAATGAGGGCATGTAGACATCTTTTAAAATCCATCTCACGTGGTTTTGGGAGACAAAAGGATATTGTGCGATGATTTATCTTTTTTAGGGGGTATGATAATTTATCTAATAATGTTATCTCGAACAAATTGAACTATCCTGGTATCCCCTGTAATTGTGTTATCTAATAGTGTTATTTGAGAGGTGTTCTTATGGAGGTTATTGCATGAAACTATCCCTTGTAGTTGTGTTCTCGCAAGCAGGCACATAATGCTCAACAGTACCTGCCCACTATGCAACATTTATTGTGAGGACTTGATGCATACATTCTTTCATTGTCCGAGAGTGAAGGAAGTTTGGGAGAAACCTTGGCTTGCCAACAATATTGACCAGGCTTGTCGGGTTGACTGCCTTTAAAGCTCCTCTTATGGGACAAGATGCAATGGCGATGACACGCTGGTATATTTGGTGGGGCGTATGAAGGCATATAGGGGAGAATAGGTTTCGAGCTAGGCGTTCTCGACACTGACTTTTGCCACCAATTTTTCAAGAGCTTGCAAGAAGACTTATGAGGCCCAAAATCATGGATGGGAAAAACCAAGAGAGGGATGTGTCAAGCTTAATGTAGATGTTGGCTTCTCAATTAACCAGGGAACATGCGCTACGGGTGCAGTTATCAGAGATGAAAGCGGTACCTTGAGGGAATGCAATTGTTGTGGACTAAATAATGTTGCAGATGTGGTGGCGAACAAAGAACCATTGCTATATGATAGTTTGACTCTTGTGAGAGAGGTGGGAGGTGCAACAACCTAATAGTTAATAATGATTCCATGCATGTTATTGAGGTTACGAAGGATGGTGGAAATTATATGAAAAATGAACAATCTGACCCTTTTGTGAAACTTTAGCACGAAATGAAATAGATTCCAAAAAAATCGCAAAATGGCACATTGCATGACGCCCTGGCCCGAGACGCCATGCTAGATGGCACCACAGCTACCCCTACCGAGGGCACCCCACTATTTAGCATCACGCCCCACCAAATGGGCCATTTTTGTGAAATTTTTCTGAACCGGGTTCATTTTATGCTAAAGTTTTGGAAAAGGGCCAGATTTGTCCATTTTCAGGAAATTTTATTGGCCAATGGCTATGATTTTTTAAGAATGCTCTTTCTTAACTAGAGGTTTTAATCATGTTATCTTTTAGCTTAGTTTCATGAGAGCAACAATGGCTTGCTTGTAATGCGAAGGGTTCTCAAAATATTGTCTGGATTTAGATCCCTTTTGATTTTATTGTTGGTTTACTCACGGACGATGTAATACTTTCACCAATCAATAAAGTCATCATGATTTTCTCTAAAAATATTTCCATCTTTAACTTTTCCTCCTCTATCCCTTCGTGGCTAGGAAAACTCTCCCTTGCAGGCTTCATCGGCGAGCCCGTGGATTCGCCTCTCCTCTGCTTGTCGTTCCACGCGATCGGCGGTGGTGAGGGGAATCTCGGGGCCTTCACTTTGGTTAGTAGTTTAGTTTAGTGTTTTTTAGTCATCGTGGGGCGACACTCGGGCGGATGGCGGTACTTCTTCTTCAAGTTTGTCTTCCTGTCTCCGATCCTCCTCGACTTCGTCCATCTCGACGAAGCTGATAGAGCTATCGTGTAGATTCCTGCCATCTCATTGGTGCAATGAGGTCAGGGTTTCTTGTTGTGTGGCGAGATTTGGTGTCCGGTGCTTCAGATCCATTCAAGGGTTCAACGACGTCCACCGCGGCTCTAGGGATCTGGTCCGTAGGGGCACATGCACGAAGACTTTTTGGTTGTCATTGACAAGGTCAAGGCGGTTCCAGTAGGGGAGCGGCCACAGCAGCGCGTCAGCGGCTCGTTTTGACTGCAGTAGTGGTCGTTTTTTTAAACAAACAAAAACATGGCCGGTTATATTACTCAGGCAGGCGAGCTAAAATCACTGGTAACTGTAGAATTTACAAAGTCTGGGACATTGCAGAGCCAGTGAACTTGGTCTCTCGACTCCAAACCAGCGCCATGAGATGCTAAAACATGGGCTACATAGTTACAGACTCTTGGAACCCACACAATTTTCACATCATTAAAATACAACCATAAAAGTCTTCTTGCATTCATGAATATAACACCAGACAGGGAAGCATCATACCTTTAAGTAGAGATTGCTTGTTGCGGCACACGGGAATCAGTTTTTAAAAAATGACATTTTGACACCCCAAATCACTTGCTCTTTCAATTGCTCCGATGAGGGCTAGGCTTTCTACTTGGAGAGCATCCATGATATGGCTCAACCTCCCTGCTCCTGCTGCCTCTGCAAGTCCATCTGGATTGCGAATGATGTAGCTCCAGCCCCCTGTATGATCTTCTTCCTTGAAAGATCCATCAATATTATTTTTCAGGTAACTTGATGGCGGTGGAGTCCATTTTTGCCGCGATGTTGTGGTTTTTCCTGTGTACATGTCTTTCTTTACCATATGCATAAAATCACAATAATGTAATACTATTGAGCTTACTACTTCCTCACAGTTTCTAATTTGTTCACATCTATTTGCTTTATTATGTTCATGCCACCACAACCACATCATAATACAGATTTTCATAGCTGCCTCTTCTTTTAGTTTAAAGATTTCAATTAAAACATCTTGGGGGTTGGGATAACTTACGAGAGATAGCCTGATGTCTTCCATTTGTAGTGCCCCTCATATTTTCTTTACTTGCTTGCATTTGAGGAAACAATGGCCCCCATCCTTATCCAACCTGCAACAAACTGGGCATTTAGAACTAATCTCCATTCCTCTCTTAATTAGCTTTGTCTCCAAGGCAGGCTGTGATGTGCTAATCTCCATAGGAAAAGTCGGATCTTACTTGGTAAGGGGATCTTCCATAATTTCATCCAATCAAAACTGGGACTATTTGATGTACTGTTTGAGCCTGATTGGATCCCACTAGTTGTACGTTTGGCTTCACTGTCCATTGCCACCTTGTATGCAAACTTTACTGTGAAGAGTGTTGGGGAACGTAGCAGAAATTCAAAATTTTCCTACGTGTCACCAAGATCTATCCATGGAGAGACTAGCAACGAGGGGAAGGAGAGTGCATCTACATACCCTTGTAGATCGCTAAGCGGAAGCGTTCAAGTGAACGGGGTTGATGGAGTTGTACTCGTCGTGATTCAAATCACCGATGATCCTAGTGCCGAACGGACAGCACCTCCGCGTTCAACACACGTACAGCCCGGTGACGTCTCCCATGCCTTGATCCAGCAAGGAGAGAGGGAGAGGTTGAGGAAGACTCCATCCAGCAGCAACACAATGGCGTGGTGGTGGTGGAGGAGCGTGGCAATCCCACAGGGCTTCGCCAAGCACCAAGGGAGAGGAGGAGGAGGAGAGGCAGGGCTGCACCAAGAGGAGAAGTTCTCATGTGTTGGCAGCCCCAAAACCTCAAGTATATATAGGGGGGAAGGGGGCTGCGCCCCCTTTAGGGTTTCCCACCCCCAAGGGGTGCGGCCAGCCCTAGATCCAATCCAAGGGGGGCGGCCAAGGGGGGAGGAGTGCCTCCCAAGTCAAGTGGAGGCCTCCCCCTTTAGGGTTTTCCCCTTCCCATGCGCATGGGCCTTGGGGGGGCTGGTGCCCCTGGCCCATTAAGGCTAGGGCGCCCCCCTACAGCCCATGCTACTGTATTGGACGTGGTGGAACAATTTCCGGACCTCCGGACCCCTCCGGAATCCTCCGGAACCTTCTGGAAGCTTCCCGGTACTATACCGAAAAAACCCGAACTTTTCCCGGAACCCGAACAACAACTTTCCATATATAAATCTTTACCTCCGGACCATTCCGGAACTCCTCGTGACGTCCGGGATCTCATCTGGGACTCCGAACAACATTCGGTAACCACATACAAACTTCCTTTATAACCCTAGCGTCATCGAACCTTAAGTGTGTAGACCCTACGGGTTCGGGAGACATGTAGACATGAGCGAGACGTTCTCCGGTCAATAACCAATAGCGGGATCTGGATACCCAT
>LR880972.1:389469002-389482167 GCA_904067115.1 Aegilops sharonensis | reverse complement strand
GTTATCAATGACATCCAATGTCCATGGTCAGGAAACCGTAACCATCTATTGATTAACGAGCTAGTCAACTAGAGGCTTACTAGGGACATGGTGTTGTCTATATACCCACACATGTATCTGAGTTTCCTATCAATACAATTATAGCATGGATAATAAACGATTATCATGAACAAGGAAATATAATAATAACTAATTTATTATTGCCTCTAGGGCATATTTCCAACAAAGAGACCCTTCTTGTCATAATGCCAAGCTAAATTGTCGTCCGCTGACTCATTTACTTGCGGCTGCATAATGAGATTGACATCTTCATTGCAGAAGGTTTGATAGACTAATTCTTCATCCCAGCTTCTGGTCACAGGGTTTATGAGTTCAGATACTTTGTGTAGTAACATATTTCTTCCTCTTACTGTGATTGGCCTCCTCATTGAGCTTCACGGTAGCCATGGATCATTCCAAATGTTTTTGTTTAAGCCATTTCCCACTCGCCAAATAACACCCTCATTAAGCACCTTGACCCCCTTCAAGATACTTCGCCAGGAGTATGACATGCGCTTCATAGTTGTTGCCTTCAGAATTTGCCCGTGGGGGAAATACTTCGCAACTAAGACTTGAGAACATAATGAGTCAGGATTCTGAATGAGTCTCCATGCCTGTTTTGCTAACATCGCGAGGTTGAACCAATGGAGATCCCTAAATCCTAATCCACCTTGCCTCTTCGGCAAGAAAAGTTTCTCCCAACTTATCCAATGAATTTTGTTTTCCTTGTCCATTTGGCTCCACCAATATCGGCATATCATTGCGCTTATCTGATCACATAGGGACTTAGTTATGTCGAAACATGCCATAGCATAAATAGGGATCGCTTGTGCAACCACTTTTATGAGGATTTCCTTTCCTGCACATGATAACATTCTCTCTTTCCATCCCTGAATTTTCCTCCATATTCTCTCCTTCAGGTATTGAAAAACCTTACTTTTTTATTTTCCAATAAAGGCCGGTAGCCCCAAATACTTTTCTGATCTGGTCTTATTACTCACTTGGAGGGCGCTCATAACTTCTTTCTTTTCTTGAGAGGGGGTATTCTTGCTGAACATAATTGTAGATTTCTCCTTGTTTATAATCTGTCCAGAGCAGGTTGCATATATGTTCAAAATTCTATCCACTTCTTGCGCATTGCTTTTAACAGCTTTAATCAATAACAGGAATCATCTGCAAATAGTGTTGAGTATATTAATTATTAGGAAGTATAGGATAGACTAAGATTCAGTCTTGTCTTGTCTTGTACTCCAAGTTGGTCTTTGTACTCCTATATATATGCCCATGAGGCTCAAGCAATACAACGACTATTCCATCAATTCTCTCTCTCCCTTCTAACATGGTATCAGCCTAATCACGACCCAAACCTTAGCCGCCGCCGCTTCCGCATCCGCGCGCCGCCCCCGGGGCGGTCGACCTCCATGACCGCCGCCGGGAGCCGCGCCGGCCGTACCTAGGGTTCGTCCGCCGGCCGTGTTGGCCGGCTGCCCTAGAAGAGTCTTTTTCCCAGGCCCTTGCTCCGGTTTTTTCGCTCTCTCGCCGGTCGTTTTGATCGCGTTTTTTGATCTAATCTTGATAGGTTTTGCGACGCCCACCGCAGCCGTCGACTCCCGTGCGCCTCTACTCCGATCCCGGCGCGACCAGCCGGCCTCTCCTCCGACCCGGCAGCCACGCGCGCCGAGGCGGCCCGTCAGGGCCAGCCGCCGTTCGCGCGTCGGTCCGCTCGTCGCCCTGCGCTGGCCTTCACCGCCCTGCTCCGACCGGGACATCTACATCGCCCCGACCCGGCGGCCTCGCGCCATGCGACGGCCAATCATAGCCATCGCTCGCGCGCCGGCCCGCCCATCGATCCACGTCACCCGCCTCCGCCGCGTCTGCACGGTGGCCCGGCGGTCTACCTCCCCGGCCTCGTCCTCGGGTGCGTCGGGAAAGCTACGTCAGGCTCGTCGGCTGCCTCAACTCGGGCGCTGCTGCTCCATTGGTCGCTCGGGCCTCGCTGCTCGGGCGCCGGCGCTGCTTTGGCAGCCCGGGTGCCGGTGCTGACAAGCTCGTCCGCACCACGTCAAACGCCGTCTGTCATCGCCGGCCTCATCGCGGACTCCGCCGCCACCCCGTCTCCACTGAGCGGCGTACCTGATCTCGCGCGCGATCGACTTGATCACCCGCTCGCCACCGCGATCCGCCTCATCTACGCCGCGCGACCGACCTGGCATGTCGGTTACGTGCACCTCCGCAGGTCCCGTGAAGATCATCCCGAGAACCACGCGCCTCTCCGCCGATCGAGCATCGGGTTGCCGCTGCGTCGCCCCGTCGGGCCACGGCGCCGCTGCCCCGTGGTTCTTCTCGCGGCTGCATCGACTCATGTGTCGCCGCTGTGTTGCCCCTTCAGGCCGTAGTGCCGCGATACGCGGTCCCCGCCGGCGCCCCGAGGCCATCCCTGCGGCTGCACTAACTCGTGAACCGCCATTGCGTCGCCCCTTCAGGCCGCAACGTCGCGGCCCGCGGTCCCCGCCGCCGCCCCGAGGTCTTCCCGCCGTCATGCCCGACCCGCCTGCCGCCGTTGCGTCGCCCCTTCGGGTCGTAGCGCCGCGGCCCGCGGTCCACTCTGCCGTCACCGCACGTCGACTTCCCGTGGTATGCGCCGCGCCGTCTCCCTTGGCGCGGGAACGCCACCGTCCGCGCCGGTCTTCGTCACGCTGTCAGGGTTCTTTGCCTTTTCGAGCACCGCCGCCGCACTCCTAACCTAGCCCCGCCGCTGCCGTCAGGCCGCCGCCGCCGCTCTTCTTTAGCCGCCGCCGCCGCTACCTTCGTAGCCGCCGCCGCCGCCCGTCCACCCCCTTCGTCTTCGTCCAAGCACCGGCCCGTCGCAAGCGTCGCCGTCATCTACCCCGACCACTTCGTCTATTCCGACCACCGTTGGTGACATCGGCCCCGCGCCGATGGACGCCGCAATCGTCGTTGAGTTCTTCTCTGCTGGCCCCTCCGACTTCTCCGAGATGGCCTACAGCTCGTGCAGGTCCCTCGTCTACGCATGCTCCTATCTTATATTTACTAATTGGAGGCACCATACGAGCCTTCACGTTAATCCACATCAGCAAAATTAATTTAGCCGTTTGATTTAAAATTTAATGGTGAAGATCTATAAACAGAAGCGTACCTCCTTTTCTTTAGAAAAAGGAACACCACGTACATGAGGAGGACCAAACCTACACGTATAACAAAAGAAGTCCTCAGCCTCATGACACACCTCTGAAAAAAATCCACCACAAAAGCTCCCCCACAAAAAAAATATCTCCCCACACGTAGTAGAGGAGAAGTCCTCAACACCCACGTACATAATCCAAAAAATAAACCCTCACGTACGAATGTCTAAAAGTTCTTTTTTTTTGGCAGTTCCTTCTCTGTACATAGCAAAAAAAATGTTCACATGGCAGGTTTCTAAAAAAGAAAAAGCACGCACATATTTCCTTTAAAAATAAAATAGACATGTACAAATAAAGAACCATAAAGACATACACTAATAAAAAATAGTATATTCATACCTGGAAAAGAAATTTCAATTTCGCCATACAGAAAGACCAGTCAAGATAATATAAATAAGACACAAACATACAAAATCTCTCTAGAACGACTCACAAATCACCTTATAAGTGAAATCACCTTATTGCGACCCAGCTACGAAAACACGTAAAAAGTTTCGGACACCGAAAAATCTTATACGAACATAACCCTGAATATATATAAAATATAATGTCATATAATTGGTTTTTGTGCTACGGTTTGGCAAGTCAGACTATTCCCAATAGGGATATTTCACAATCATGTATATTAAATTTTAAATTTATACACATACTTTTCAATTCTTATGAAATACTCTACTATTTAATTTGATACTAGATATATAAGTATATTGGTTTTTATGGAGTAGCCAACGAAGGATACATTCAGACCAATAATGCCAGTTTGCGCAACATAAAGGGAAAATGGATACACTATCCAATCATGAAGCCTATAAAATACATCTGTATATTTCATGATATTATTGTTTGATTAACAAGTATTTTTACCGCCAGTATGATATCCATAATTCATACTATTGCATTTTACATGTTACTACAACTGTGTTTCAAATTATGGACCCCTATAATATCTAGACCGTGCACACGCACGGGATAACCATCTTCTATTCCATCAATTCTCTCTCTCCCTTCTAACAAATAGAAGATGGTTAACACTTGGAGCTCTAAAGGATACCTTTATCCCCTCAATTCTCTTATGTCTTTCAGCCTTCGGTAGTAAGGCTGAAAAACCTTAAGCGCAAATGATAAAAAGATAAGGTGACAAAGGGTCACCTTGACGGAGTCCTCTCGTTGGGATTATGGTTTCGGTGACATCATGGTTGACTTTAACTCGATATATTTTTTATTATGTTTGAGGTGCTTTACACTTCCGGTGAACTTTGATAATACTTCTATAGATAGATCAATAAATAAATAAATAAAGTCATCACGATGGCTTTCCCCAAAAGATAGAAAAGAAAGATTTGTTTTTGAGGGGTAGAAAAAACAAAAGATGAAACGCAAAGAGGAAAACGAGAGAGAAAAAGGCCGGGCCTGTCCCATACATGGGATTCCAAAATGATAATCCAAATACGCGAGACATTGGGCCGTAAGCCCATGAAGAGCTGTGAAGCTCTAGGGTTTCTCGCCTCCTCATAGACCTCCGCCGCCGCCTCAGTTTTTCCCCTGTTGGAAGAGTTCGTGCCAAGGCCAGCACTCACCCTCCCATCCCTCCTCTCCGGCCGCAACCCCACCGCCGCCGCCATGGTAAGCCCCGTCCCTCTCTTCTCAGGTACAATCCTCTGCCTGCTGTATGTGCCGTCGCTCTGACATCCTCGCTGTTGCATCCGTCGCAGGTGAAGTACTCGAGGGATCCGTCCAACCCGACCAAGTGTAAGATCTCTCTTCCCTCTGCCCCCTCAATGATTCTTTCTTGCTTTGCGCTTTGCCTTCTCCTGGTGGTGGGTTTTGATCCGATGTTTTGTCCTTTCGTGCGCAGCGGCCAAGGCCTGTGGCAAGGATCTCAGGGTCCACTTCAAGGTGCGTTCCGTGAACCTGCTCTACGCGAGATTTTTTGTCTGTGGAGTTGCGCTACTGGTTGATTGATCCCAGACTAGCGTTCTTTTCAATTTTCATGCGATCTCGTTGATTTAGGGTTAGGGAGTGTACAAATGCCGTCATGAATGATTGACTTGTGATAAACCTAAAGAGTAAAGGTTCTGATCTGTTCTTTGCATGCTTTAGGGATATCAATGCATTCTTTACCGACGTTAGTCACAGTCGCCCATGGTTCTTAGGCAATGCGAACGTGACATTATCTCTAGCCATGTCTTGTTTTGAGGAAGTACATAGCTAATGTCCGCATTTAATCGAAAATCTGCCCAGTTCGTGTTGTATTTGCTAAACGCTGAGAGTAACGCTTAAGTATGCTGCTGCTACCTTATCCTTCTCATTTCTGTAGCTAATGTCTGCAATTTTGAAGTCCGTGTTTTGCACATTAAATTTTGGCAAATATCATTACAGTTTAATAGGAACTTTGAATATTGCTGTGTTCATTGCTCGTGTCATAGTTATCACTTTGTGATGTTGCTGCAAGTTGCACTGCTCAAACTCCAAGTCTCAGTGATCTTTGCCCCCCTCTAAAAGTCACATTGTTTAGAAGATCCTGGCTCTGATGTATCCAAGTCGGGATTAATCGTTTAGAAGATTCTTGGTCTGATATATCCTGATAGTTTTGTTTACGTTGTGTGATATCTTTCCGTCATCTCGTTTCTTATCTATATATTGCATATTTTGAATATCCTTAGTTATGAACACGCCAAATTTTTGTTAGCTTGCTCTATTTATTCTTTTCTGTTGAGGTGTGTATACCAAGCATTGCTCACTCTCGGAACTTGGTGAAAAATATCCCATGTAATATAGTACCATTGCTTCTTAGGGCTAATAATGTGTAAGCGAAGGAAATGGTCTGTTGGCCTGGAATCTTTTTCTGCCAGTTTTTGTATCTGTAAAACTAAGTTCAGTTATTTTATCATAGGACTCTGGTGCCAGCACAGTTGTTTCTTGTCGTTTTTGTGCTAGATTGATAATGTTGTAGTCGCGCCATTGTCAAATCGTTATATATTCTCTTGTTTGTTTCGCTAACTTGCTAATACTGGATGCAGAACACACGCGAGACAGCGTTTGCTCTTCGCAGGATGCCTTTGGGCAAGGCTAAGAGGTACCTTGAGGATGTTCTCGCCCACAAGCAAGCGATTCCCTTCCGGAGATACTGCAGAGGTGTGGGTCGTACTGCGCAAGTAAAGAACCGCCAGCCAAATGGGCAGGGTCGCTGGCCTGCAAAGTCGGCCCAGTTCGTGTTGGATTTGCTGAAGAATGCTGAGAGTAACGCTGAGGTATGCTGCGGCTGCTGCTATTTTATCCTTCTCATTCTATTTTTGATATGCATCATATTATGAGCATTTGTTTTGGTTAACTTACTATGTGTTGTGTACATAGGTTAAAGGCTTGGACGTCGACAACCTCTACATTTCACACATCCAGGTGAACCAAGCCCAAAAGCAGAGGCGCCGTACATACCGTGCTCACGGACGCATCAATCGTAAGTTCTCAAGGGTGTTATATTGAAATGTCTATTTGCTTTCATTGGACATGGTGCTAATATTTCTTTATGGCAGCTTACATGTCCAACCCCTGCCACATTGAGCTGATCTTGTCAGAGAAGGAAGAGCCTGTGAAGAAGGAGGTATGTTCGTTTTATGCATTTGCCTATCTGGAACTTGTAAATTTGTCCAATATTTCTAGCTTCCAAGATTCTTCAGATTCACCTTCTAATCAGTCTTACATCAATCACATTGCCAACGTTCTTATAATGCTGTCTGTTCTTATATGTTGTTTTGGCTAGCTGTGTCTCCTAATGCATATATTGTCTCCTTTGGTAGGCTGATAACGTCGTTGCACCAAGGAAAGCTATCTAAGCTAACGGAGTGGATGCATTCGTCCAAGAATCTTAGTTGTAGTTCTTCTCAAGTACCTTTGTTGGCAGTGTTTGTTGCCTCCTTGATGTTTTTGTTACCAACATTGAGTAAGGATTTGTTAAGGTTGATGCTATCCTTGTGCGAGTGGTCTTTATATGCTAAAACAGTTTCAGATATTTGAGCATTAGCACACCAGAACTTATTTCTCAGAGATGCTGGTCCTTTCGGGCTCTTCACTTTGAGTATTATATCCACTTTTTAGTTGTTTTGATATATACACCATCTGTTCTTAAATATAAGATGTTTTGGCAGTTCGATTTCAACTGCTAAAATATCTTATATTTAGGAACAGAGGTAGTACTTCCTATTGGTCATAAAACTCCTCGTTGGCTTACTGCTTTGCAATTTTTGGTTGCACGGTTGCTCCTTGGTTTGCCGCTGAGTTTTCTGTTCCTGCCACTGACTGCTCATTAAAGTTGTTATGTGCCGAACATTTTCTTTAATTAGGGCGAATCTTTTACCGATATTGCAGCCAGTCTACTGGCAGCGGTGGTGCGCATGGACCTTCACCGGTGTTCCGTGTACTGCGTGGTGGGAAAGGCAACCATCCAGGCGCGGTCAAACCGTTAAAACGCCTATATTCTGTGGCTGTATACGGTCAAATCACCTAAGACCTAAGTGATAGTAGAACAAACAACGAAGTTTGTAGTGGGCGTCCCAAGTTGTACTAACAAATTGTCAGCGAAATGACGAGACAAGTTCGGGATGAACAGTAAACTCATAGATATTTGAATAAGTATTCAAGAAGTTCTGACTTTTTTGTTACAAACATTGACAACAGTTTTTGATGTTTGCAAAATTTCAGCATGAAACTACGTTCTTGGAAGTGGTGGCAAAAAAAAAAACATCACACCAAGATGCCTTTGAAAAAAAAACATTTTTGGAAAAATCATCACTCCAAGATGCCTTTGAAAATAATTTTTTTGGAGTATTTTGCCATGGCTTCTAGAAATGTTATTTCACGGTGAAAATTTGCAAAGCATTGACAAAAATTGTTAAGGTTTGTCACAATTTTTTTTCATTTTCCTGAAAACCCGAGCTCGTATGAGCTCAGGGAGTAAATTGCAGAAAACCACCACTTTAAAGGCAAGGTTTGCGAAAACCACTACAATACATTCTTTTTTGCAAAAAACACCGTGTCTTCCGTAATCTTTTTGCAGAAAGCACTGATTGGCGGATCGGGGTCAGTTAAGCTTGTTTATGACAGGTGGGGCCCTTCTTTTGCGTACATGGCACCGTCGGCCGTCCCGACAGCTGTTAGACGGCGTTTGACGGCGCCGTATGCCTCTGTTTGATGGACCGGTCAAAAGACCTGTTGGTGCTGCCCCCACTCCACACTCCCCACTCTGTATCGCTGCTCTCTCGCTCACTCCTCCTCTGTCTTGCTCCTCTGCTTTGCTCGCTGCACCCGCCGCCGCGTCGCCATGGTGTCCTGGAGTGATGGGTCCGATAGCAGCGAGCACACCGTGGAGTACGTCAGCTCAGGTTCTGACGACGACAGAATTAAGGTAAGTTCAGATTTTTAGGGTTAGGGTTTGTGATTTGGGGGATTTCTTGAATGAGCTTGTTTGCTGACATGTGGATCAAATGTCTGGTATTCCTATGCACTACAGATCCCTGCTACCACTGAAGACTCCGATTTCGAGGGACCTGAAACGGAGTTGCTTGTTCTCTGCAATGAACATGGGAAGGCCGCAGAAAGGCGTGTTGCTTTCGAAGGAATCCACACTGGCAGGAGGTTTCTTTGCTGTGCTGAGAAGGTATATTGTGATTTGTTTTCTCTGGATCTGCCTTTGTTTGTGCTCTGCCTATGTTTTCTCTGGATCTGTACTATAGAGGCAGACATTGCAGTTTATTGTTAAGTTTAGTTGTATTGTTAAGTTAGGAAAGTGGATCAAAAGCAATTGTTTACTTTGGCAGCATCTTTTCCCCTTGGTCTGGCTAGATTGTTAAGTTAGGTCACTTTATTTAGTGTAGCATGCTATTAATAATTTAAGACATAATATGCATGGGTTACTGGAGCAGGACAGAGGATGCAACTTGTTTAGTATGACATGTTTGGTCATTTGATTGATTTTGTTTACTTTATAGCAGGACAACATTGTTTAAGTAGCATGAGGACATGTTTAAGTAGTCCTCTTTTTAGCTAGCAAGCTCAAGCTCTGAATTTGAGGATAGTAATTAAATAGTGTTGCTTGGAAGCATTCTAATGTATTTGTTTATGTTAATTCTGATTTTGTTCAGGAAGGTAGAAACTGTGGATTAGTTGAATGGATTGATCCAGCTTGGCCCAACACCCTTGAGAATGCATTAGCCAAGTTATGGTTTATGTATGAACAAAGTAGGAGAGACAGGACTGAGGAAAATCTTATGCATTCATTTGCCGTTCATGACCTGACACAAGAGAAGAAGAAGCTGCAGGAGAGCTATGAGAAGTTGGTTGAAGATGTGAATGGACTTTTGGATGCTCAGGAAAGGAGGGCAGAGGTAGAAAGGAAAGATCTTGAAATCAACAAGCTTCAGGAGAAGTATGACATGGTTAAGAATCTAGCAGCTGCTCAAGCAAATGTCATTAGGAACATGAAGCTCAAGCTAGCTGAAGAGAGGAAGAACTTGCAGGACCACATTGATGAGCTGAAGAAGACAGTTGAAGAGAGCAATGTGAAGCTGCAGGGGGTCAAGGCCATCATAAATGGATAAGCAGGTGGTTGTGGAAGAGAAATGGGCAATATCATTTGGCATTTGCTGACCTTTTGCAGAGTGTGGTTTGGCATTTGCTGTAATGATGGTAGTTTAAATTCTATGAACTATGAGTACTTCTGAACTATGGTGATGTAATGTAGTAATCTTCAACTATGATTATGTATGGATTTGAAGTAATGCAAAATGTGGTGGTATTTGAAGGTGCTGAATGTGATCTTTAGTAAGATGCTTGCAAATTGATGATTGTGGTCTTAAGTATGTTTCTGTGCAACTGGTGTTTTTTAGCTTAGTAAGCTATTTACAGTTGTTGAATTTGATCTTAAGTGTGTTTATGCTCAAATGATGATTGTGAGCATCAAGTTGGGTCAATTAGTGGTTTGTGGCTTTTTATCGATGACGAGGCATGAAGTAGGCTCAACATTGTTTTTTTGGCTTTTTATCGATGAGGAGGCATCAAGTAGGCTCACTTATGGTTTTTTGGGTTTTTATCGACCCCGAGGCATCAAGTAGGCTCACTTAGGGTTTTTTGCTTTTTATCGACCACGAGGCATCAAGTAGGCTCAATTAGGGTTTTTGGCTTTTTATCGACGCCGAGACATCAAGTAGGCTTAATTAGGTTTTTTTGGGTTTTTATCGACCCCGAGGCATCAAGTAGGCTCACTTAGGGTTTTTTGCTTTTTATCGACCCCGAGGCATCAAGTAGCCTTTTTTGGCTTTTTATCGACGCCGAGGCATCAAGTAGGCTCAATTAGGTTTTATTGGGTTTTTATCGACCCCGAGGCATCAAGTAGCCTCAATTAGGGTTTTTTGGCTTTTTATCGCCGCCGAACCATCAAGTAGGCTTTTTTGGCTTTTTATCGATGCGAGGCATCAAGTAGGCTCAATTAGGGTTTTATGGCTTTTTATCGACGCCGAAGCATCAAGTAGGCTTTTTTGGCTTTTTATCGATGCGAGGCATCAAGTAGGCTCAATTAGGGTTTTATGGCTTTTTATCGACGCCGAAGCATCAAGTAGGCTTTTTTGGCTTTTTATCGATGCGAGGCATCAAGTAGGCTCAATTAGGGTTTTATGGCTTTTTATCGACGCCGAAGCATCAAGTAGGCTTTTTTGGCTTTTTATCGATGCGAGGCATCAAGTAGGCTCAATTAGGGTTTTATGGCTTTTTATCGACGCCGAAGCATCAAGTAGGCTTTTTTGGCTTTTTATCGATGCGAGGCATCAAGTAGGCTCAATTAGGGTTTTATGGCTTTTTATCGACGCCGAAGCATCAAGTAGGCTTTTTTGGCTTTTTATCGATGCGAGGCATCAAGTAGGCTCAATTAGGGTTTTATGGCTTTTTATCGACGCCGAAGCATCAAGTAGGCTTTTTTGGCTTTTTATCGATGCGAGGCATCAAGTAGGCTCAATTAGGGTTTTATGGCTTTTTATCGACGCCGAAGCATCAAGTAGGCTTTTTTGGCTTTTTATCGATGCGAGGCATCAAGTAGGCTCAATTAGGGTTTTTTGGCTTTTTATCGATGAGGAGGCATCAAGTAGGCTTTTTTGGCTTTTTATCGATGCGAGGCATCAAGTAGGCTCAATTAGGTTTTATTGGGTTTTTATCGACCCCGAGGCATCAAGTAGGCTCAATTAGGGTTTTGTGGCTTTTTATCGACGCCAAGGCATCAAGTAGGCTCAATTAGGTTTTATTGGGTTTTTATCGACCCCGAGGCATCAAGTAGGCTCAATTAGGGTTTTATGGCTTTTTATCGACGCCGAAGCATCAAGTAGGCTTTTTTGGCTTTTTATCGACGTCGAGGCATAAAGAGTAGCATCACAAGGGTAAGTTATGGGTTTCTGGCTTCTTGGTGATTGACACAACATTATCATCACAAGAGTAGCACCATCATCATAACTAGAGTAGCACTACATTAGTTGATCATCACAGCACTACTAGAATGCCATAGTTTGACAGAAGGATCATAACTGGAGTAGCAGTACTAGAATGCCATAGTTTGACAGAAGGATCATAACTGGAGTAGCACTACTAGAATTGATCATCACTTGATCATTACAGTACCAAAACCTAAGTTGGTCATTACAGTACCATGAAAGTGCGTTATATCGACTAGAGGGGGGGGGTGAATAGGCGATTTTTATGAATTCTTCAATGAGGAATTTCCGGTGAGGAAATTCCTAAGTGAAGAACTACTTGCAGCGGAATAAGTACTCAGAAGTAAGCATAATAGAATGCGGGCATGGTCATCATGATGAAATGAAGACAATCAAAGAGTACAGAAAGCGTAAACACAGGATAGCACAAGATGAAGACAAAAAGACTGAAGAATTGAACTGAGGAAATTGAGAAAATCTTCAGTCAAAGTCTTCAAACACATATATGAACGAACACTCAACACAGTAATGAGGAAATGAAAGAGTTGAGGAAATAGAACCAGTTAGGTTGGTGAAGACAATGATTTGGTAGACCAGTTCCAACTGCTGTCTCAGTTGTACGTCTGGTTGGAGCGGCTGAGTATTTAAACTCGAGGACACACAGTCCCGGACACCCAGTCGCTGAGCACGCAGCTCAGGACACCAAGTCCTCACCGTATTCTCCTTGAACTAAGGTCACACAGACCTCGTCCAATCACTCGTGGTAAGTCTTCAGGCGACTTCCAAACCTTCACAGACTGGGTCACTCGGCGATCCACAATTCCTCTTGGATGCTCTAGACCATGACGCCTAACCGTATGGAAGAAGCACAGTCTTCAAAGGTAACAAGCGTCGGATCCACGCAGGATCAATCTCTTCAGTGATGCTCAATCACTTTGGGTTTGTAGGGGTTTGGTTTTTGGGTTTTTCCTCACTCGATGATTCTCACTCAAAGTCCTCGGAGGATGGGTTGCTCTCAAATGACAAGTGTCAAGTTCTCTCGGAGCAGCCAACCAGCTAGTGGTTGTAGGGGGCGGCTATTTATAGCCTAGGGAGCAGCCCGACATGATAAGACATAAATGCCCTTCAATGATATGACCGTTAGGTGGATAAGATATTTTGGGACAGCTGGCGCGCAGCACAACAACGGTCGGAAATTTGACTCTCAAATTCCTCAGGGCTATCATGTTCCTCACTGTGTAGGCAATCCGCACTGGCGAATTCCTAACTCCTCAGTCAGAACAAATTCCTCAGCGACCAGAAGAACTTCGTCTCTGTCACTGAAGAAATTGACTGAGCTGTATGAGATTTCCAAAGGCTTCACTCGAAGGGATTGGTAGGTGTAGGATTTTGAGTTGAGCATCACATGGAAATTTTTCCTTAGTATTTCCTCGACCCCCTTTAACAGTACGGTGT
>LR880972.1:389382782-389406093 GCA_904067115.1 Aegilops sharonensis | reverse complement strand
TATCTTCATCAGCTTTGTTGGTGAGGTCATTTTCTTCAGAGTAGAAGATGGACTTGCTGACGAAAGCAGTAGCGAGAGCCAGACTCGCCACACCAGACTCGGATTCTTCTGATGCCTCCTCTTCCTCATGTTCCTCAGATTCAGCTTCAGAGTCCATTTCCTTGCCAATGAATGCCCGAGCCTTCTTGGAGCTGCTCTTCTTGTGAGAAGAAGACTTTGAGGATTTTGATGATGAAGATTTCGACGATTTCTTCTTCTTCTTAGCGTCATCAAAACTGTAATCCTTGTATTTCTTCTTCTTTAATTCCTTTTCCCACTGAGGAAAATCTTGAATGTAGTGACCAGGTTTCTTGCATTTGTGGCATAGTCTTCTCTTATAGTCAGTGGATGAGGAATCACTGCTCCTTGAGGATTTTCCAAAGCGACCACGTCTTGAGAACTTCTGGAATTTCTTCACGAGCAGTGCTAGCTCCTGGCTCAATTCTTCAGGATCTCCAAGGCTACTACCAGAGTCTTCACAATGAGATTCAGACACAGCCTTGGCCTTCAGGGCACGTGATTTTCCATAGCTAGAACCATAGAGATCTCTCTTTTCAGCAAGCTGGAACTCATGAGTATTTAGCCTCTCGAGGATATCAGCTGGATCAAGTGACTTGTAGTCAGCACGCTCTTGTATCATCAGTGCCAGAGTATCAAATGAGGAATTAAGCGATCTCAACAATTTCTTCACCACCTCATGGTCGGTGATGTCAGTGGCACCAAGCGCTTGAAGCTCATTTGAGATGTCAGTGAGGCGATCAAAGGTTTGTTGAACATTTTCATTGTCGAGTCTTTTAAAGCGGTTGAAGAGATTTCGAAGAACATCAACTCGAGAGTCACGCTGAGTTGAGACTCCTTCATTTACTTTGGACAGCCTGTCCCAGATGAGCTTAGCAGTTTCCAAAGCACTCACTCTTCCATATTGTTCTTTGCTCAGATGGCCACATATGATATTCTTCGCTTGAGAATCGAGTTGCTTGAATCTCTTCACATCGGCAGCGTTCAGTGAGGGTGAGACAGAGGGAACACCATTTTCCACAACATACCAGAGATCGTTGTCAATTGCCTCAAGATGCATTCGCATCTTGTTTTTCCAGTAGGGGTAGTCCGTCCCATCAAAGGTAGGACACCCAGCTGAGACCTTGATCATACCCGCGGTCGACATAACTAAAACTCTAGGTGGTTAAACCAAAATCACACAGAACAAGGGAGTACCGTGCTCTGATACCAATTGAAAGTGCATTATATCGACTAGAGGGGGGGTGAATAGGCGATTTTTATGAATTCTTCAATGAGGAATTTCCAGTGAGGAAATTCCTAAGTGAAGAACTACTTGCAGCGGAATAAGTACTCAGAAGTAAGCATAATAGAATGCGGGCATGGTCATCATGATGAAATGAAGACAATCAAAGAGTACAGAAAGCGTAAACACAGGATAGCACAAGATGAAGACAAACAGACTGAAGAATTGAACTGAGGAAATTGAGAAAATCTTCAGTCAAAGTCTTCAAACACATATATGAACGAACACTCAACACAGTAATGAGGAAATGAAAGAGTTGAGGAAATAGAACCAGTTAGGTTGGTGAAGACAATGATTTGGTAGACCAGTTCCAAATGTTGTCTCAGTTGTACGTCTACTTGGAGCGGCTGAGTATTTAAACTCGAGGACACACAGTCCCGGACACCCAGTCGCTGAGCACGTAGCTCAGGACACCAAGTCCTCACCGTATTCTCCTTGAACTAAGGTCACACAGACCTCGTCCAATCACTCGTGGTAAGTCTTCAGGCGACTTCCAAACCTTCACAGACTGGGTCATTCAGCGATCCACAATTCCTCTTGGATGCTCTAGACCATTACGCCTAACCGTCTGGAAGAAGCACAGTCTTCAAAGGTAACAAGCGTCGGATCCACGCAGGATCAATCTCTTCAGTGATGCTCAATCACTTTGGGTTTGTAGGGGTTTGGTTTTTGGGTTTTTCCTCACTCGATGATTTTCACTCGAAGTCCTCGGAGGATGGGCTGCTCTCAAATGACAAGTGTCAAGTTCTCTCGGAGCAGCCAACCAGCTAGTGGTTGTAGGGGGCGGCTATTTATAGCCTAGGGAGCAGCCCGACATGATAAGACATAAATGCCCTTCAATGATATGACCGTTAGGTGGATAAGATATTTTGGGATAGCTGGCGCGCAGCACAGCAACGGTCGGAAATTTGACTCTCAAATTCCTCACGGCTATCATGTTCCTCACTGTGTAGGCAATCCGCACTGGCGAATTCCTAACTCCTCAGTCAGAACAAATTCATCATCGACCAAAATAACTTCGTCTCTGTCACTGAAGAAATTGACTGAGTTGTATGAGATTTCCAAAGGCTTCACTCGAAGGGATTGGTAGGTGTAGGATTTTGAGTTGAGCATCACATGGAAATTTTTCCTTAGTATTTCCTCGACCCCCTTTAACAGTACGGTGTTTCCTATGACTCAAGAAAGAGAAAACGAAACTACGAAAACAAAAGTCTTCACGCTTCATGTTCCTTAAATGAATACCAAGTCTTCAAGGTCACACCAATTTCTTCACTTTCAAAGTCTTCAGAAAGTCTTCAGAATATCAAAGTCTCCAGTCAAGAACTTCATTTTTAGGGGTCGACTTTCTCTGTAAATATCAAACTCCTCATAGACTTATAGACCTGTGTACACTCATAAACACATTAGTCCCTTAACCTATAAGTCTTCAATACACTAAAATCACTAAGGGGCACTAGATGCACTTACATACCAGAACATAACTTGATGATCACTTGGTCATCAAAATAGTAGCAGTGTCACAACATGATAAAGCATATTTTGGATCACAACATCAATCCCATGCTGGACCAGAAGCAGTCAGGTAGTCCTTGACCTTCTGGGTTGGCTTTCTGACTCTCTGGGAACCACTGTTTGGTCTTGGAGGCAAGAAAGCTGCCCTTGCTCCTTTTGCAGCAGTTGAAGCCCTAGTGGCTGTAGCCTTACCCTTTGCAGCAGCAGTAGCAGATCTTGTTGATGGTGCAGTGGCAGTAGATGGAGTCCTCCTTGCTGGTGCTGGTGCAGTGGCAGAAGATGGAGTTCTTCTTGCTGGTGCTGGTGCAGTGGCAGTAGATGCAGCCCTTCTTGCTGGTGCTGGTGCTGTGGCAGTAGATGCAGCCCTTCTTGCCGGTGCTGGTGCAGTGGCAGAAGATGGCGTTCTTCTTGCTGGTGTTGGTGCAGTGGCAGTAGATGCAACCCTTCTTACTGGTGCAGCAGAGGAGGCATCAGTAGCAGCATCAGGTGAGTAAGAAGAGGTGCTTGGCTGCAAAAAGAACACAAGTAATTCAACATTTTTGTTACATGCATAGAGAACACAAGTAATTTGTTGACCAGTAGTGAGCTTTATGAAGCATCCATCCAAACCTACAAGTTTAGCACAAATGATTAGTACTTGAAAGAACATACAAGTGGCAGAAACAACAATACAAGGCAGTTACCTATGAATGGTCTGCAACCATTGAGGAACCCTTCTTTGCATCCATTCAGGCAGATGAACAGTCCATGAAACCTAGGGTTCTTGCTAGGATGCTCCCTAATATGTTTTGTTGTCACAATACATATAGAACCTGGATTTGTGTCTAGGACAACATCTAAATAATCCCTAATCCTGGTGTATTGGGCCTTTTGATCTCCTAAAACAACATTCTTTGCTGCCTTCCTAGCCATGCCATGTGGGTTGAAATATCCACTCCATACTTCCTCTTTGTAGTGTTAATTATTGTTGTTATTGTTGTGTTAGGGTCATTCCTCACTGCCTCCTCACAATGTTTTGCAACCCACTTGGCAGTGACTTTGGTGCTCTCTGACACAGAAGGGCATGTGTGCACCAAATACATCTTTCTAATGGTAAATGTCTTCTCATTTGCAATCTGAGAAGCTGCTATATAGAAAGGGCATTGCTCATCTATGCACTGTGCTATAACCCTGTCACTTCAGTTTCTGTGGTACTCATAGTTCCTGTTCTGTGATATGTGCAGGGTTTGGAGTGCAGTTCTGAACTGGTACACATCAATGAAGCAAAGATGCTTCACAAATTGGTCTTGTGGGTCAGCTCGGTCCTCAGCATACCATAAACTTGGCTTCATCTTCTTTGCTCTGCTCTTTCTACCATTGGGCAACACATAAGCCATTGCCTCAGCACCATCATCATCTTTCAAACCCAGGTCTAATGGTTTTTTGTCCTCATCATCTGATGGTATCCAGTCATCCTCCAAAATTTGCTCTACACTTCCATGTGATCTGCTAGTTGGCCCTTTTCTCTCTCTCTCTTGGTCTTATTCTTCTTCTCAATATGTTGACCAGTCTCTTGCTCCTCTTCATTGTGTTGCTCCCCTTGCACCACTTCCTCCACTTCCTCCAATTCCTCCAATTCCTCCTCCTCTTGATCATCATCATCCTCTTCTTCACCTGATGGATCATACAGTTCCTCCTCCTCATCTGTATCCCACATCTCCTCAACATCTGTGTCCCCTTCATAATGCAGTAATGGATCATCCCTCTGTTTTTTCATTTCCTCAAGCCTAGCAAGGATATCCCCATATTCTGACAAATTATCATCATCACTATCCTCTTCATTGTCCATAACTGCAGCTTTCCTTTTCAAAGGAGTGGCCTTCTCCTTTTCTTTTTCATTCTTCCTAAACATTGAAATTTCCTTTCTCCTTGTCTCCTCCATAACTTTTTCTATTTGCAGTTGCTCCTTTGAATTGTTTGTGCTCTGCTGTGTTTGAAACTGTATTGGTCTTGGTTCCTCTTCTGGTACTTCTGCTGATGTGTTTGAAACTGAACTAGGATGTGCATTGAACAACACTCCTTCTTCATCTACCTGATACAGTTGGGGCTCTCCAATTTCCTGCAGAGGGATCTGCTGCTCAATAAAGCATTGCAATTTATATGTGCAGGTTTGGGGGAACTGGCCCTAACAACTGTCACATTGAAAATCTTCTGCTTCTGCTGTACTATGTGGTCTAGAATTTCCTCCAGCATGTCATCATCCTCTATTTCTTGCATTCCTTCTATCCCTAGGCCAGGATCCTTCACATAGTGCATGTAATCCCTCACCCCATATCCTTCAGTCTCTATCAGTGCAACTAGATTGTAAAATGTGATGTCTGACAACATCA
This sequence comes from Aegilops sharonensis, assembly GCA_904067115.1. Classification (NCBI taxonomy): domain Eukaryota; kingdom Viridiplantae; phylum Streptophyta; class Magnoliopsida; order Poales; family Poaceae; genus Aegilops; species Aegilops sharonensis. The sequence goes on along the minus strand of LR880972.1, from coordinate 389,400,870 downwards.
TAGTTCTCTCAAGATTATCTCTGTCATGAAAATGCATCCTCAATTCCCAAACCTCATCATCCAGACTGCAAATTTATAAAGAAACATAGTGGTGTATAAGTGTTCAACTGTAACACTTATGAAAAAGCAGGACAACATCAATACATAGCTTTGGGTTGCTTAAGTAACCAATGTAGTACAAAGCAAAAAACTGCAATAACCCTAGCTTTGGTTCATTAAGATCTACTACTTATAAACCATAGCTTATTTCAACTAAATAAGACATACAGAACAACTAATTTAAACATAATGAGTTAATTTCAGAAAGAAATCATCGCAATAACAATCATAGGGCCAACAATAGGCAATGGAGATGGGGAAGGGGATATCACTACACGCTAACCCTAGCCCTAGCCCTAGAAACGGGTCAGATAAGTTCACAGAATAATGGATAAGGGTAGGGGATCTCACTATACATCGCCGAAGGATGAGGCGATGTGGTGGCTTCCATTGGGATTCGCCTTCACCGCCGCGGCGAAAGATCTAGCCGTCGCGTATTCCACCGAATACTGCACCTCTGCATCCCGCGTCGCCTTGCTAGGGTTCGAGCTCCCGCAGAGCTCACCACCTGGGTCGGGATCCGCGTCGCCTGTGCCACTGCCGGAAGGACCGCCGCCGCCAACACCGCCTGCTTTCGCCGGAGTAGCCATCTGCCTACGCGACGAGAGGAGGGGAGAGAGCAGCAGGAGAGTGGGAAAGAAGGCAGACGTGAGGAGGGAGAGAGCGGCGGCAGGAGAAGAGGGGGAGAAACGAACAGATGGGGGATGGAGGCATACGGCACCGTCAAACAACGTCTAACGGCTGTCGAGACGGCCGATGGTGCCACGTACGCAAAAAAAGGGCCCCACCTGTCATAAACAAGCTTAACTGACCCCGATCCGCCGATCAGTGCTTTCTGCAAAAAGATTACGGAAGACACGATGTTTTTTGCAAAAAAAAATGTATTGTAGTGGTTTTCGCAAACCTTGCCTTCAAAGTGGTGGTTTTCTGCAATTTACTCGAGCTCGGGCTAAGAAACTCCATGTTCGCTTAAGGGCATCTCCAACACAAACCCTCAAACCTCCAATACATGTCCGAGCGGTTCGGACCCATAATCCATCCAATGATGTTCGCGGACTAGTCCTGACATTCTTTTTCCCGCAAACTAGGGGAGCTCTGAGAGTCCAAACACCAACCACATAGGACTGTGACACCCCTGTCACACACAAAAATGAGGCAGAGCCCACACATTTCGGGATGGCTGCATTGTTTTACGGTAAAATTCCCCTTTCTTTTTCTCCTCTATCATCCTGCCACTCTCCAGCCAGTTCCCATCCATTTTTATCGCCGCTGCCGCATGGACTCTACGAAAAGCTGCCGGAGAAGGCAGTGGTGGAAGATCCAGTGATCGTGGCCGTCCGAAAGATCAACTCGGCGACACGGCAAAACCGTCCCTCAAAGCTCAAAGCGAAGGCAAAGGCGGCGCCGCTCAAGTAGCAAAAGGTGGGCCGGAGTGGTAGTCATGGCAGCGGACGTGCGGGGGCGGGTATGGTGCAGAGCGAGGCTTGGGACGCTAGGTGCCATCGCTATCACCGTCCATGCAGACACCATCTTAGCCGGTGCAATACAAGCCTCCATACTTCTACGCTACCCAGTAGCTCAGTAGGCAGTCCCCGATAGCCGTCGCTGGGCACGTGCCTTACTGCATCGACGTCAACGCGGTACCGCTCATTTTCTCTGAGTCTGCATCGCCGCAACATGTCTGGACGCGGGCATATGGTGTGGAGCAGCTCGGTGCCCGCATCTGTTCACCAATATGTCTCAACCAGGCGAGTCGGCGTATGACGACATGAGCGTGCAGATGTTTGAGATGATCCATGACAGAGGCGCGGGCTGCTACAAGGACGGGTATGTGGATGACTCGGAGTCCATGCAGCCAAGCACGTACACCCAGTCCGACACGTAGCCGCGTAGCCGGGCACATACACCCTAGAGCCGAATTCGTACACCGGCAGCAGGAGCACGGCGACGATGACCTTGATCTAGACGAATTTCCTACTGATTCAAATAAAAAGAGTAGAGAAGAAAGCTTCAATGTGAAAGAGGAAGAGTTGTTGTGTGATACGTGGTTGATCACTAGCATCCATCAGATCTATGGCATGGAGTAAAATGGCGTAACATTTTGGGCTAACATTCATATTTGGTTTGGATAAGTATATTTTTCGTCCCTCAACATTTTCGATAGTATATAAATGACCCTCTAACTGTAAAACTAGCAAATTTTAGTGCCATAGATCTGAGGTGGATGATTGCATGTTGATTGCTGATGTGGATAAGCTGCATGTTAAGAGAAATATGATAGTAAAGATAAACTATTTAGATGTTATAGATTTGTTAGGCCGTTCATTTTTTCCCGTTTTCTTCCCATTCAGTTAGCATGGCACGAGCTCAGTATTTTGTGTCGAGGCCGTGCGCGTCGAGTCCGGCAGCTGCATGCATGTCAGTTGCATGTCGCTGCAAGCGTCTAGCTACGCGTCAAGTTTTTCGTGCACAAACTACTCGAGTAGTGAGTTGAGAGGTAACACTGGCTGGTGCTTTTGGCCCGAGAGGAATCAGCTTAGATGAATTAACGTACATACGTAAGCTAGTTGTCTGCTTTGCTTTTGCTGCGCCCATGCATCGACATGTAATCGTATCTACTCTCTCTCCGTCTGAAAATACTTGTCATCAAAATGGATAAAAAAGATATATTCAAAACTAAAATACATCTAGATACATCTTCTTTTATTCAATTTGATAACAATTATTTTCGAACGAAGGGAAGTACGAGCGAACCGCATCAAGCCAGTGCTGCAAGCCCACTCTCGCTGGAAAGTCGCGTTGCCACCGTCGAGCAGGATGGCACCCGGGCGATCCCGCCATCGGCAAAGTCAGACAGGCATATGTCGCAGCCGACACGCGCACTGCTGCTACTCTGCTTGTGCGCCCACGAGGCGTCGACGTAAGTGGCGACGGGGAGCGCGGAGGCCCGGCAGTGCGTAACATTCCGTGGCTCTCATTTTTCTATAGAGTTTATACCATAATACTATACCACATCGGCAGAAAACCACCAAAAATGATATGAGGGACTAAATTTATCCGGTTTCAAAAGTAAAGGGACTAAGTTTTATTGGTTTTGAAGTTAAGAGATCATTTCTCTACTTTCAACGTAGTTGAGGGGTGAAAAATATACTTTTCCCCATTTGGTTTCATGAGCACAAGCATTTAGAGCTATACGCTGGTGAACTCATCCGCAACCGTGGGGTACAGTCTCTCAACCATCGTTGGTACATCATCCAAGAGGTTGTGTCCATGACGGGGAAGAAGCTCAAGATTGAAGAGAAGAAGGCCAAGCTCGAAGAAAAGAAGGTTGAGATTGCAGCCTCTTCGAAGGATTCAAAGATGTTGACCTTGAAGATGGAGGAATTGGATGGCGATGCAAGGATGACCGTGCAAGCCGTCCGTCTCATAATGTTGAAGCGCTTGAAGAATCAGCTGGAGACCGCGGTACGGACGAGAAGGAGGCAAAGACAGAGTGAGTGTGGAGGCTCGGATACCAGTCTTAGAGCAACTCTAGCAGACCCCACATCCCGCCCCGGCCCGCAAAATAACCGCCAAATTACGGGTCGGGGCCGGAAAATTTGCACGATCAGACCCGTAACCCGCTCCGGCCCGCAAATATTTTTGCGGGGCGCAGCAAATCTTCTCCCCCAACCTCTATCTTCACAGGCCGGGAGGTTGACCCGAGCTCAACCCCTATTCCGCACAAGATTTGGCGGGAGGGACATTTTTGCGCGCCCTTTCCCGCTCCCCGCACCCTCCGCCATCATTGCCCCTTCCGCAAGCTTCGGTTCCTCCTCCCCGGCCGTCCCTCGTCGCCATGGACGACCCAATGTCGTTCCCCGTCACCGTCGAGGTCGCACACGCTCCTTCCCCTCGGGCGAATCTCGTCGCCGGCCATGTTGGCCCCGCCGCCGTCGCCCAAGCACAAGCCGCGCCTGCCCGCAAGCGGCAGGGCAACGTGGTCGTGCAGGGCGGGAATCCGGCTGCCCCCGCCGCGATGGCCCGCGCTCCGGGCGCCAACGCGGCAGCGCGATCCCGGCCGACAGCAGAGAAGGTCGGCAAGGCCGCGGGCGTAAAGCGGAGGAAGGTTCCGGCTTCAAGGAAGCCGCCTTCTTCAACATCTCACTCCATCCCCCCGCAAGGAGGTGCTCAGGCGATGCCGTTCAACGGTGCCGCTCCCCCCGCGAGCATGGACATGAAGCCGCTAAAAACAAATCCATGTCCATGTTGCTCGTCGAAGAGAACAAGATTAGGAATATGAACCGCAATGACATGGACGACCTCACCAAAACATGGCATGATATGGCAAGGACAGAAATCTTGAAGAGAAGAATGGTGGCGTCGGCCGGTCCGTGTTACAGTTCCGGTGATGTTTTCTCTGCTCCATATGGTGGCAATGTGGATGATTTCGGTGCGGGAGTTGGAACAAGCGCCGGAGGTGGATTCAATGGCGCCGATGAACTTCAAGATAGACTCGATGGCGCGGAGTGAAGATCGATCAAGATGATGCCGGACATGGGCGCAAACCTTTTGCACGGCCCTCTTTTGCGTTAGCCGTAATGAACTTGGCTTCTATTTGCGCGTAAAACTATTTATATCGTTTGAATTTGAACTTGTTTGTGAAATTCTATGTCAAATGCGAGATTTGCAGTTTATCTGTTTGCGTGTCGTCGCGGTGGTGCCCGAGCAGATCCCGCAGAAGCCGACCCTTAAAAAGGCATATTCCGCGAATATATATTTTTACGGATCCGTTTGGGGGTTCTGCATCTGTGCCAACCTGCGCCGGCCTGCAAAAGCGGTTTTGCGCGAACTGCAAACGCGTTTTGCTGGCTGACGGGATGCGGGTCTGCTAGAGTTGCTTTTACGGGACAAAAAATCCAATTTTGTACTGTTGGACTGAGATTTTTTTGTGATCGGGCATGTCAAAACTATTCATACTGGTCTCTTTTTGATTGTAATTGAGCGTGCTCTATATGACCAGGAGCTATGTATTTGAATTTAAATTAGCCGGACCCATAGGTTTAAGGTTTAGATATGCAGTTGGATGGTCGGTTCCGCATCACTCGGTCGGCGGACGGAGATGGTCTTCGATTTAGAGTCGGAGATGCCTTAACATAAAAATCCACCGCAATCCACTCTACTAGTATAATTTAACCATAATCCTAGACGTACAGGTCTTTCACGCTTCAATTACGGACCCCCTTTCGCTAATTCGCTCTCCCCCTGATTTCAAGGGGTGGGGCCCGGCTGCTAATCCTAAGCCAATTAGTTTGCTCCACATCAGCTTGTATGACAAACCATGTACAAATAGCCCGTAGCTCTAGTATTACCGATAATTTAATCGAGCACAGTACAGTCGTTATAACATTTTTCTTACATTCGCCTATCAGTAAACACGTACTACTACGTAGTAAATCCGACGTTGCAAAATACACCAAACATGCAGCGAACTCCTGTAACATCAATCTAAACTCGGGTGGCCACTGCCACGCAGAAACAAGAACAAGGACACGTCGTGTAATTCGATGAATCATTCCGGCAGCCGCGGATGCGGCGCCAGCTCCGTCAGCGGATGCACCTGCCGGGCCTGGTCCATTGGAAGCCTCCCACGCGCCGGTCCTCGGGCGGCGCCGCCGTGTAGTTCCTCCAGTCCCTGAGCACGTTCCTGAAGTCGTGCACCTTGTTAGCGAGGCCGGTGCAGCAGTTGGCGTGCAGCGTGCACACCCTGCCCATGTCGCCGCTCAGCTGGCAGAAGCCCCCGCAGTGCGCCGTGTCCAGGAACTGCATCCGCACGCCGGAGCGCCGGCTCAGCTCCCCCTGCGCCCGCCCCAGGATCTCCTGCTCGTTGGTCCCCGCCGGGAACCTGCGCCGCGCGCGCCGCCACCGCCGGTAGAACTCCACCGTCCGGTTCGCCGACCGCACGTACAGGAACCCGCCGTTGGGCCGGTTCCCCATGCTCTCCGGGTCCCCGTTGAAGAAGTCGCTCGCGATCGCCACGTCCGACGTGATGGCGATGTGCCGCAGCGGGTTCCGGAACCACATGATGTCGATGTCCTGAAACACCAAACACCTAGTGCATGGTTAGAGGATTGCACCGGCGGTCCGTAGACATGCACCGGCGGTGGCGCGCTCACGCACCGTGAAGAGGAAGTTGAAGCCGAGCTCGAGGATGGTCTGCTGGAACCGGTTCCTGCCCCACATCATGTCCAGGTAGTCCTTGGTCATGAAGTGCTTCTCGCCGCTATAGTCCACAGCGCCCGGGGAGCGACGGAGGAGGTAGCAGTGCCGGTGCACCGACCGGCACCGCCGGAGCGCGCCGGGGTCGACGGCCACGATGAGGACGTGGTCCAGCAGGTGCGCCGTGCCCTCGCCCACCCGGAAGCTCTCCAGGAAGAGGTCCAGGAGGGACCCCTGCGCGGCGTACGCCTGGTTGATGGACGTCATGATCACGGTGCCGTCCTCCATGGATGCGTTCTTCAGCACCTCTGCCAGCTCTGTCAATGCTTTCGTCTGCACAGGGAAATAATTTAGATGCTGCAAATGAGATGATAGTTGATGATTTTGACTTGAATAATCCAGAAACAGATGGTCTAGTCATCATTGGAATTTTAGCTTAAAAGTTCATGCAAAATCTGTTATCTGGTCATCAAAATCATTTTGTCACAAGCCTTCTTGGACATTAGGCGCATATTCGTTGCCTCTGCAGGTCAGGTTTAGCTTTAAGGCTTTTGGGGTCCGAATATTACAAGCCCTATCTGAAGGCAGTCTTGGAAAATTAGCATCACCATGCAGTTGTTTAGTTTTAGCAAAACTGCTTTAGAAATACTCCCTCCGTTCCTAAATATTTGTCTTTCTAGAGGTTTCAACAAGTGACTACATACGAAGCAAAATGAATGAATCTACACTCTAAAATATGTCTATATTCATCCGTATGTGGTAATCATTTGAAATATCTAGAAAGACAAATATTTAGGAACGGAAGGAGTAACATTTTAAGCTCCATTACCGCCAAATAGGTATATGAGGTATTACATTGGACATGGATTCACAGAGTGCAGATGTTAGGACTAGGGTTCCTACCGGTGTGGCTACGCAGGTTATAGGGACAAGGTGGAGGAGGACGAGGGCTGGAGCGGGCGCGCCGGTGAGTGGGCACCGTCGTGACTAGGGTTTAGGTGCGGCGGCGGTTGGCTGGTGGCGGCTAGGGTTCCGGCTCCTCAGGGAGCCGGGCAACAGAAGATGATAATATCTTTATTGCTTAATTCCAAAAGAGTCTTACAACCTATATTTATAATCTAAATAACTTACAGAAGAATTAACCTAAGATAACTTGTGGGCTAAGATTGTCCGGTGGGCCTAGCTAAACTGGCCATAACACTTCTCCCCGCCTGCACAAACAGCTCGTCCTCGAGCTGTAAGGTGGGGAAGCGCTTGCGGAACTCCTGGAGGCGATCGACCAGCGTCAAACACCTTCTCGACAGCTGGGGCGGCCAGGTCGGCGGCGACGGCGTCCTCCGGAATGTAGTCTGCAACCTCCAGGTAGAAGAGTCGCGGGCAGGCATGGCTAGGCGTGTAGGGCTCGTCGAAGTTGAAGCACAACCCTTGGCGGCGACGCTCGAGTAGCTCAGCTGAGGTGAGCCGGCGGAATGGCCGCGCCGCGGTCGCGGCGAGGGGTGCCGCAGAAGCCTGCTTAGGCCGACCCTGCGCGGAATCCGGCCCGGGTAGCAACCCAGCGGTCCGGGACGGTGATTCCTGCTAGATGGCCACCGCGCGGCGCTCGAATGCGCGGGCGTAGTACATGGCCGACTGGAGATCCTGGGGTCCCCTAAGCTCCACGTCCACGAGGATGTGATCCGGAAGTCCGCCGACGAAGAGGTCGGCCTGCTGCTGCGCCGTCACGCCCGACGCATGGAACGCCAGGGCCTGGAAACGGTCGGCGAAGTCCTGCACCGTGGAGGTGAAGGGAAGGCGGCCGAGCTCCGTCAATCGGCTCCCGCGCACCGGAGGCCCAAAGCGAAGGAGGCAGAGCTCCGGAAGCGCTCCCAAGGGGCATGGCACCCTCGTCCTGCTCGAGGGCGTAATACCAGGTCTGTGCCGCGCCGCGAAGGTGGTACGAGGCGAGCCAGGTACGCTCCGATGCGAGGGTGCGCTGCCCGCGAAAGAACTGGTCGCACTGGTTGAGCCAGTTGAGGGGGTCCTCCGTGCCGTCATAGGTGGCGAAGTCGAGCTTGGCAAACCGCGGCGGTGTCTGTGCCGGAGCGCCGTGTCGAACTGGCTCGGAGGAGCGGAGCAGCGAGGCGGGTGGCACCTGGTCGGAGTACTCCGGGTAGGGACCAGCGGAACCAGATGGCCCCCCGAACTGCGGGAACGGAGTTGGCTGTTCGGGGGCTGTGGTGTAGACCGGCGAAGTGAAGACCCAGCCGCCCACGCTGGAAGTGGCGACGGGGAGGGCGGGAACCGGACCTGATGAATCGGGAGGCCGGTCGGCGAGGGTGCCCCCGAGCTAGGCAGGGGCGGCGCCGGTGGTTGTAGCGTTGGCGGCGGGGGGTGGGCGGGGGCGTCAGTGGCTGTGGGGGAGGGCTGCAAGTACCACAGAGGGGCCGCGGCCGGCGTGGTCCCGTCGGGGTGTCCCGCCTGGAACGGCAGCAGCGGCAGCCAGGTGCAAGCCGGCACGGAGAACGGCTGCAGTGGTTCAGTGGCCGCCGCCTGCAGCATCTGCTGTAGCGGCCAGGGGGCCGCGAACGGCGTCGGCCACTGCGGCCAAGGCGGCGTCGAAGCTGCCGGTGGGGGAAGCGCCGGGTAGCCGCCGGTGATGGCCGCCGGTACTGAGTACCGCGGCAGCGCCTGCTGGCCCGCGGGCGCGGCCGGATGAAGCGGTGGAGGCGGCCTGTACGGGCTCGCCAAGTAGAGGTGGATGCCCTGGACCGCGACGACCAGGTTGTTGAGCACGCCGGGCATGGCCTCCGGTGTGAACTGCGGCGGCGCTGGGGGAGGCGACGGCGGTGGTTGCTGGATGGGGATTTGCGGCTGGCCCTGGCCCGGCGTGGTGCCAGGTGCGGGGGAGATCGGCGCCGAGAGGGAGGCCGTGGCGCCCGGCGACGCAGCGGCGGCGTTGGTGGAATCGGTGGCAGCGGCGGTGGGGGAGGCGTTGGGCAGCGGCGGCTGTGGTGGTGGCGGGTTTGGAGGCGGTGAAGACATGGTTGAAACCCGGGTACCTAATACTAAGGTGTTAGGACTAGGGTTCCTACCGGTGCGGCTACGCAGGTTATAGGGACAAGGTGGAGGAGGGCGAGGGCTGGAGCGGGCGTGCCGGCGAGTGGGCGCCGTCGCGACTAGGGTTTAGGTGCGGCGGCGGTTGGCTGGTGGCGGCTAGGGTTCCGGCTCCTCAGGGAGCCGGGCAACAGAAGATGATAATATCTTTATTGCTTAATTCCAAAAGAGTCTTACAACCTATATTTATAATTTAAATAATTTGCAGAAGAATTAACCTGAGATAATTTATGGGCTAAAATTGTCCGGTGGGCCTAGCTAAACCGGCCATAACAGCAGATATAGCCGAGAATCTAGGAGAAAATCAAGGGAGTCAATAGATGCGCTTCTACACTTCTACAGCAATGGACATAGCCAAATTTGACCATGTAACTGTATCAGGACTTCAGGAGTATCTTGTAACTGAGCAGGCGAAAAAGGAAGTGCATTTTCAGCTCTGGTTAATAAGGCAGAAATCATCACTGTAGTTTTCTCTTCTGTTCAAATTTTGTTGACACTTTTGTTTCCAAAAAAAAGGATACTCTCCAGTCTTCATTCATACCACATGGTTACTCAATTAGCATTGCTCAACAAAATTGCAGTAATGCGCATGATCAAATTTTATTTCTACCTTACTGATGCATTACCGGAAATAAAAAACTAAGGACAATACAACATGATTACACTACATGTTTCCTGCAGTCAAAATTAGCTCGCAAGTTTGCTCTTCATTTTTCTTGCAAGATCAAACTATCAGTATTTTTAAAAAATCAAAGGTAAACAATGAGGGTGGAAAAATGGAAGCAAAAGTATTCAACAAGAACAAGAAGGAGAGGATCACTGACCTTGGGGTTGGAGGCTGGCTGAGTACCAGTGCCCCATGAGGCCAGGGCGCAGGGCCGCCAGTTCACATCCAGTGTAGCATTGAGGAAGACCAACGCCGCTGTTAACGCCGCGCCGAGGAAGAAGGTGGTGACTGGGAGGAGCTTCTTCATGTCCCCTCTCACCTTGTAGGTCATATTCTTGCTGCTCCTAATTTGATATTGGGACGCATCATCATCAGAGAAGAGCGCCATGTTTGTATGGCAAGGTGTGGTTCTAACACGAGTAGCACTACTATATATATAGTGCACCTGGTGGCACACTTAATCTTTCTTCTGTTGTTGTTGCTCTGTGTTTGTGGAGGTTTATGGAACGTTATGCTGTAGATTAAGGTGTCTGAGTTGGAATAATAGTGCCGAAGATTTTCTCTAATGCCTACTTTTTCCAACGATGCAGATTAAGGGCTGTGGGAATTTGTGAATCTGAAGCCTGAGGGAATTGAAACTGGAAGTGATGGAACGGAAAAGAATATGCTAACCAAACCCAAACATGCAAGCAAATTGTTCTGTGCTATGAGCCTATGACAAAGGATCAATCAAAGTATGGCAACTTTGATTCACTAGCTTTACAAATATCACACCCATCAAAGTACACTTTTATCAAGTTACTCGGTTCAAGCGTAAAGATACATGATTGGGAAAATTCAGTCCAGTGTGAGGATGCCATGTGGCATCGTGTCTCGTCACAAAGTTCCATAAAGTTTAAATGTACCTTTTGCAAAGTTTTACTATTCCGCATGGAAGATATTTTCCACGTTGCAACATATATTTATAACACAGAAACTTACTCCAAAAACACAATGCAGTTTGGCCACTAATTTTTAACATATATTTATAAAGTCCAATAAACATTGCATGCATATGCTGAGAAAATACTTTTGAAGAAAAAAAAGTACGTTTACATATATATCCAAGTATCCGATCCAAATATTTTTAAAAGTATTGTTGGCTAAAATTTGGGATGTTTGACTGTTCTTTTTGGGATAGGATGTCTGACTTTAGTACTGCTTTAAAATGGCAGCTGTTTTTTTCTCTCGAATACGCACGGGTGCGTATATTAAAATAGCAGCTGTTGGATGATATAGAAGACGGTACAATTCTTCAGGATGGTATTTTTTTCCCATCAAATTAGTAGCAGATGCAAAGGGAGAGAGACGTATTGGAGGCCGAGCTCCATGGAGGCCTTTATTTTTGAAAAATTCAAATTCAAACTTTTATGGTTCAAATTTTTTTTAAAAAAAATATGCATGTACGTAGGGATGTAACCCACATGTGGGTAAAAATTCATAACTAAGTACCTTAAGTTGCGACCTGTATAAAAAAGACAAATTCATGACCTGGAAGGATGAATAATATCATGTGTTAAATAGCCCCAGATTTGTCTTTTTTGCACAGCCCTCATTTCAATGTATTTTGAACTGAAAATTTACACACACGTGTGTTATGCTTTCATATATAGCTGTATTTTTTTCAGAATTTTTTGAAATATAAAAATATGAATTTCGATGAAATTTCAAATTTGTATTTGGAGGCCGAGCTCCAAAAGGGATTTTCGATGCATAGGTGGGTATTTGAATGTCGATCTTGCTTGCCATAGAAATTAAGAGCTGATCAAGCACCTCGATCTACTGCTTTCGTTAAACCCTACCGGACTCGCGGTAATTAATCTCTATACGCCTGAGTGAAGGTAAACTAACTCGAGGGGGGAAACCGGCAATTACCAGGCGGATTGCCACGGCGAGGTGGCGCCGGCGCGGCTACCCAGCAGTGAACGGCGCGTCGCCGGAGGACTCGAGCGGTGACGGCGCCAGGACCACGGGTTGGTAACTAGGAGGACAGTCGCGCCGTCTTCGTCGTCTCTGGCTCTCTGCGCGCAGTTGAGCTCTCGTGTGCCGGTGTCGCCGCCTCAAACCTCGTGATGGGTGGGCGTATGGGCTGGTCAATGGATATACGGGCCGTTCGCGAAGGACCTGGGCCGAGACTTACGCCACATCCGGGCTTTCGCCGTCTCAGGTCTCCGCAGAACAAGCACCCAGTAAAAAATTCCCTTGAAAAAACCTAGTAAAAAAAATGATACTAGCACTTACGTTACCATCTTCCTCATTCCAGTTCTGTTCACTTTTTAAACTGATTTTGTTCACTTTACTAAAAGAAGGCAAGTGTTTGTAACGTCTAGTTTCTCTTTCTATTGCACCATCTGTTTCTTCCAAACTAGGGCTTGTTGGAAAAGTAAATATAACCGACAAACATGCTCGTATGTTGTGACGGGTGAAAAGAACACGTCCTTAATGACTCAAGATTCCTTCCTAGTCCGACTCATACTTCCACGGCCTAAGACATGGTCGGACTCCATTTCCATGGCCTACGAAGAAATATGGTTGACCGGGTTCAAACTGCATGGTTCAGACCCGTGCTTCTTTACGGGAGAAACATTTCAGACTGCATGGATAATGTAGTTCCCGAAGTTCCCTTAGGGGGAGGTACGTCTCCGTTGGAGAGGTGTGGCGGCACGATGCTTAACAAGCGCTACAATGGTTGATCTTATTCTCCTCGCCCTGGCACAATGAAAGGTGCCACGATTTCACTTGCGATGCCCTTGGAGGCGGCAACCGTAACCTTCACAAATAAGGTTGGGGCTCTCTCCACAACTTAATTCAGGGCTCTCGACAACACCACGAAGCCTCATCACAATGGATTTGACTTCCGATGTGACCTCTTTCGTTTAGGATGCCCAAAGGGGAGTAACAAGATCCACAAAAGAAAGCATGTTGAATCAATTTATCTTTGGTAAAATTTTAGATCTAGGTCTTCTCTCCCAAATCCTAAAATATCAACAAATTTAAATGGCTAGGAGAGAGATTAGACAAGATAAAGTTTTGGGCAACAATGGATGAGAGAGAACAAAGAGGTAGGTCAACTTGGGGAAGAAGACCTTCTATTTATAGTCCTCAGACAAATCCAACCGTAAGACAGTTTTGGCACTAAGCGATACTACTGCTCCGGAGAGCAGTACTACCATTGTCCCATTCAAACTGCACAACAAAGGCCCAAGCGGTACCACTGCACAGGACCTGATAGTACCACCCTATTACTACCATAGGCAAATCAGAGGGGAATGAACCATGTGTGGTAGTTCATCCGACACTTTGTCCAGTAGTTTCGCTCCAACAAGGGGGCGGCACTGCCGATCATGGGGACAGTACTACCACAAGGACACATGATCCGGTAGGTTGGTTGTTCCTAGCGGGCTTGGCTAGGAGGTGCTTTAAGGTTCGTGCATGCCAAGATTTCGTTGTAACACAAACGGATCAAAATTGCATCCAGCAAGGCAACCAAACATGCCTAAGTTCTTGAACACATGGAGTCACGTTCTTACCTTCTCTTTCCTTCTCCATAAGAAAACATCCCAAGCTTTTCTCTTCCTCCCGTTGACGCCGCCTCCAGTCCGCCCAATCTCCGATGGCCTTTGGGCCATGGAGGTGCGAAGGATCTCGACCCCTCGCCGGCAGGAGGGACCCCGTTCTCGTTCTTGTTAAATTCAGTGTCTTGGTTGGGGCTGTGTGGCGGCAGCGATGTCCCTCAGTAGGAATAATGTCTCACACATTCTATCCTTGTCCCGATGATGTGTCTAGCATCGTCGGAGGGCGTGTGGAGGTGTGTCTTCATCATATCTCGCGAGATTCGATCGGTGCTGGTCTTCGGTGGATCTATTTGGATCCGGTCTTTATTCGTCTTGGTTTGGGTGTTTAGAGGTTTGATGCTTCCGATCATCGATGATGGTTGCTGCTCTGGTGTGCTGGTCCTACGGGGTCTTAGCACGATGACTTTCAGACTATCTACTACAATAAGGTTTGTTCGGCTCCAGCGAGGGAGGGGCGATGATGGCGGCGCACCTTCCAGTATAGTGTTTGCATGTAGTAATCGTGTCATGCCCCAAGGTCATGCCCAACTACACTACTTGGGACTTCTCTCTGGAATAGGCTATCGGGTTTGGGGCTTGGCCCAACTATGAGAATCTGCAGTGGTGCCTATAAGAAGGATGGGCAGCACAGAGGAGGGCATCGATCAATTGAAATGTCTTGAGCCGCCCTCGTCCTCCTGCTCCTATTCCTCACCTATATCCTATTGTATCTTGATACGTCTCCAACGTATCTATAATTTTTGATTGCTTCATGCTATATTATCTACTATTTTGGACCATATTGGGCTTTATTTTCCACTTTTATATTACTTTTGGGACTAACCTATTAACCGGAGGCCCAGCCCAGATTTGCTGTTTTTTGCCTATTTCAGTGTTTTGAAGAAACGGAATATCAAACGGAGTCCAAACGGAATGAAACCTTCGGGAACGTGATTTTCTCACCGAATATGATCCAGGAGACTTGGACCCCCCCCCCCCATCAAGAAAGAAAGGAGGCGGCCACGAGGGTGGAGGGCCCCCCCTAGGGCGCGCCCCCTGCCTCGTGGGCCCCCCTTTACTCCACCGACATACTCCTTCCTCCTATATATACCTACGTACCCCCAAACGATCAGAGACGGAGCCAAAAACCAAATTCCATCGCTGCAACTTTCTGTACCCACGAGATCCCATCTTGGGGCATGTTCCGGAGCTCCGCCGGAAGGGGAATCCTCCATGGAGGGCTTCTACATCATCACCATAGCCCCTCCGATGAAGTGTGAGTAGTTTACCTCAGACCTTCGGGTCCATAGTTAGTAGCTAGATGGCTTCTTCTCTCTTTTTGGACCTCAATACAATGTTCCCCCCCTCTCTCGTGGAGATCTATTCGATGTAATCTTCTTTTTGCGGTGTGTTTGTTGAGACCGATGAATTGTGGGTTTATGATCAAGATTATCTATGAGCAATATTTGAATCTTCTCTGAATTCTTTTATGTATGATTGGTTATCTTTGCAAGTCTCTTCGAATTATCAGTTTGGTTTGGCCTACTAGATTGGTTTTTCTTGCAATAGGAGAGGTGCTTATCTTTGGGTTCAATCTTGCGGTGTCCTTTCCAAGTGATAGAAGGGGCAGCAAGGCACGTATTGTATTGTTGCCATCGAGGATAACAAGATAGGGTTTTTATCATATTGCATGAATTTATCCCTCTACATCATGTCATCTTGCTTAAGGCGTTACTCTGTTTTCATTAACTTAATACTCTAGATGCATGCTGGATAGCGGTCGATGAGTGGAGTAATAGTAGTAGATGCAGGCAGGAGTCGGTCTACTTGTCTCGGACGTGATGCCTATATACATGATCATACCTAGATACTCTCATAACTATGCTCAATTCTGTCAATTGCTCAACAGTAATTCGTTCACCCACCGTAAAATACTTATGCTCTTGAGAGAAGCTTCTAGTGAAACCTATGGCCCCCGGGTCTATTCTCATCATATCAATCTTCCATCACTTTATTATTGCTTTGCTTTTTACTTTGCTTTTTATTTTATCTTGCATCTTTATATCAAAAATACCAAAAATATTATCTATCAGATCTCACTCTCGTAAGTGACCGTGAAGGGATTCACAGCCCCTATTCACGTTGGTTGCGAGGAGTTATTTGCTTTGTGTAGGTACGAGGGACTCGTTCGTGGCCTCCTACTGGATTGATACCTTGGTTCTCAAAAACTGAGGGAAATACTTACGCTACTTTGCTGCATCATCCTCTCCTCTTCGGGGAAATCCAGCGCAGTGCTCAAGAGGTAGCAAGAAGAATTTCTGGCGCCGTTGCGGGGAGTCTACGCAAAAGTCAACATACCAAGTACCCATCACAATCCCTTATCTCTCGCATTACATTATTTGCCATTTGCCTCTCGTTTTCCTCTCCCCCACTTCATCCTTGCCATTTTATTCGCCCTCTCTTCTTCCGTTTGCCTTTTTCTTCGCTTGCTTTTTGTTTGCTCGTGTGTTGGATTGCTTGCTTGCCAAGATGGCTCAAGATAATACCAAATTGTGTGACTTTATCAATACCAACAATAATGCTTTCCTTAGCACTACGGTTGCTCCTCTTACCAATACTGAATCTTGTTAAATCAATACTGCTTTGTTGAATCTTGTTATGAAAGATCAATTCGCCGGCCTTCCTAGTGAAGATGCCGCTACTGTTGGGGAACGTAGTAATTTCAAAAAAATTCTTACGCACACACAAGATCATGGTGATGCATAGCAACGAGAGGGGAGAGTGTTGTCCACGTACCCTCGTAGACCGAAAGCGGAAGCATTAGCACAACGCGGTTGATGTAGTCGTACGTCTTCACGATCCGACCGATCAAGTACCGAACGTACGACACCTCCGAGTTCAGCACACGTTCAGCCCGATGACGTCCCTCAAACTCCGATCCAGCCGAGTGTTGAGGGAGAGTTTCGTCAGCACGACGGCGTGGTGACGATGTTGATGTTCTACCGACGCAGGGCTTCACCTAAGCACCGCTACAGTATTATCGAGGTGGACTATGGTGGAGGGGGGCACCACACACGGCTAAAAGATCAAACAGATCAATTGTTGTGTCTTTGGGGTGCCCCCCTGCCCCCGTATATAAAGGAGAAAGGGGGGGTGCGGCCGGCAAAGGGAGAGGCGCGCCAGGAGGAGTCCTACTCCTACCAGGAGTAGGACTCCCCCCCCCCCTTTTCCTTGTTGGACTAGGAGAGAGAGGGGGGAAAGAGGTGGAGGAGAAGAAGGAAGGGGGGCGACGCCCCCCTCTCCTTGTCCTATTCGGACTAGGGGGAAGGGGGCGCGGCCCTAGCCCTGGCCGCCTCCTCTCTCTTCCACTAAGGCCCACTATGGCCCAATAACCACCCGGGGGGTTCCGGTAACCTCCCGGTACTCCGGTAAAATCCCGATTTCACCCGGAACACTTCCGATATCCAAACATAGGCTTCCAATATATCAATCTTCATGTCTCGACCATTTTGAGACTCCTCGTCATGTCCGTGATCACATCCGGGACTCCGAACAACCTTCGGTACATCAAAACATATAAACTCATAATATAACTATCATCAAAACGTTAAGCGTGCGGACCCTACGGGTTCGAGAACTATGTAGACATGACCGAGACCCGCCTCCGGCCAATAACCAATAGCGGAACCTGGATGCTCATATTGGCTCCCACATATTCTACGAAGATCTTTATCGGTCAGACCGTATAACAACATACGTTGTTCCCTTTGTCATCGGTATGTTACTTGCCCGAGATTCGATCATCGGTATCTCAATACCTAGTTCAATCTCGTTACCGGCAAGTCTCTTTACTCGTTCCGTAATACATCATCCCGCAACTAACTCATTAGTTGCAATGCTTGCACGGCTTAAGTGATGTGCATTACCGAGAGGGCCCAGAGATACCTCTCCGACAATCGGAGTGACAAATCCTAATCTCGAAATACTCCAACCCAACAAGTACCTTCGAAGACACCTGTAGAGCACCTTTATAATCACCCAGTTACGTTGTGACGTTCGGTAGCACACAAAGTGTTCCTCCAGTAAACAGGAGTTGCATAATCTCATAGTCATAGGAACATGTATAAGTCATGAAGAAAGGAATAGCAACATACTAAACGATCGGGTGCTAAGCTAACGGAATGGGTCATGTCAATCACATCATTCTCCTAATGATGTGATCCCGTTAATCAAATGACAACTCATGTCTATGGCTAGGAAACAGAACCATCTTTGATCAACGAGCTACTCAAGTAGAAGCATACTAGTGACACTCTGTTTGTCTATGTATTCACACATGTATTATGTTTCCGGTTAATACAATTCTAGCATGAATAATAAACATTTATCATGATATAAGGAAATAAATAATAACTTTATTATTGCCTCTAGGGTATAT
>LR880972.1:389324703-389366942 GCA_904067115.1 Aegilops sharonensis | reverse complement strand
CATGTCAATCACACCATTCTCCTAATGATGTGATCCCATTAATCAAATGACAACACATGTCTATGGTTAGGAAACATAACCATCTTTGATTAATGAGCTAGTCAAGTAGAGGCATACTAGTGACTATATGTTTGTCTATGTATTCACACATGTATTATGTTTCCGGTTAATACAATTCTAGCATGAATAATAAACATTTATCATGATATAAGGAAATAAATAATAACTTTATTATTGCCTCTAGGGCATATTTCCTTCAACAACAGCACGGGCCATCTATCTACAATCAACATAGACGAGCAAGATACTATCAGGTACTAAGTTCATGATAAATTTAAGTTCAATTAATCATATTACTTAAGAAATCCCACTTAGATAGAGATCCCTCCAATCTTCTAAGTGATCACGTGATCCAAATCAACTAAACCATGTCCGATCATCACGTGAGATGGAGTAGTTTCAATGGTGAACATCACTATGTTGATCATATCTACTATATGATTCACGCTCGACCTTTCGGTCTCCGTGTTCCGAGGCCATATCTGTTATATGCTAGGCTCGTCAAGTTTAACCTGAGTATTCTGCGTGTGCAACTGTTTTGCACCCGTTGTATTTGAACGTAGAGCCTATCACACCCGATCATCACGTGGTGTCTCAGCACGAAGAACTTTCGCAACGGTGCATACTCAGGGAGAACACTTATACTTTGATAATTTAGTGAGGGATCATCTTATAATGCTACCGTCAATCAAAGCAAGATAAGATGCATAAAAGATAAACATCACATGCAATCAATATAAGTGATATGATATGGCCATCATCATCTTGTGCTTGTGATCTCCATCTCCGAAGCACCGTCATGATCACCATCGTCACCGGTGCGACACCGATCTCCATCGTAGCATCGTTGTCGTCTCGCCAATCTTATGCATCTACGACTATCGCTAGCGCTTAGTGATAAAGTAAAGCATTATAGGGCGATTGCATTGCATACAATAAAGCGACAACCATATGGCTCCTGCCAGTTGCCGATAACTCGGTTACAAAACATGATCATCTCATACAATAAAATTTAGCATCATGTCTTGACCATATCACACCACAACATGCCCTGCAAAAACAAGTTAGACGTCCTCTACTTTGTTGTTGCAAATTTTACGTGGCTGCTACGGGCTTAGCAAGAACCGTTCTTACCTACGCATCAAAACCACAATGATAGTTTGTCAAGTTGGTGTTGTTTTAACCTTCGCAAGGACCGGGCGTAGCCACACTCGGTTCAACTAAAGTTGGAGAAACTGACACCCGCCAGCCACCTATGTGCAAAGCACGTCGGTAGAACCAGTCTCGCGTAAGCGTACGCATAATGTCGGTCCGGGCCGCTTCATCCAACAATACCGCCGAACCAAAATATGACATGCTGGTAAGTAGTATGACTTTTATCGCCCACAACTCACTTGTGTTCTACTCGTGCATATAACATCAACGCATAAAACCAGGCTCCGATACCACTATTGGGGAACGTAGTAATTTCAAAAAAATTCCTACGCACACGCAAGATCATGGTGATGCATAGCAACGAGAGGGGAGAGTGTTGTCCACGTACCCTCGTAGACCGAAAGCGGAAGCGTTAGCACAGTGCGGTTGATGTAGTCGTACGTCTTCACGATCCGACCGATCAAGTACCGAACGTACGGCACCTCCGAGTTCAGCACACGTTCAGCCCGATGACGTCCCTCGAACTCCGATCCAGCCGAGTGTTGAGGGAGAGTTTTGTCGGCACGACGGCGTGGTGACGATGTTGATGTTCTACCGACGCAGGGCTTCGCCTAAGCACCGCTACAGTATTATCGAGGTGGACTATGGTGGAGGGGGGCACCACACACGGCTAAAAGATCAAACAGATCAATTGTTGTGTGTTTGGGGTACACCCCTGCCCCCGTATATAAAGGAGCAAGGGGGGTGCCGTCGGCTAAGGGAGAGGCGCGCCAGGAGGAGTCCTACACCTATCGGGAGTAGGACTCCCCCCTTTTCCTTGTTGGACTAGGAGAGAGAGAGGGGAAAGAGGTGGAGGAGAAGAAGGAAGGGGGGCGCCGCCCCCTCTCCTTGTCCTATTCGGACTAGGGGGAGGGGGCGCGGCCCTTGCCCTGGCCGCCTCCTCTCTCTTCCACTAAGGCCCACTATGGCCCAATAACCTCCCGGGGGTTCCGGTAACCTCCCGGTACTCCGGTAAAATCCCGATTTCACCCGAAACACTTCCGATATCCAAACATAGGCTTCCAATATATCAATCTTCATGTCTCGACCATTTCGAGACCCCTCGTCATGTCCGTGATCACATCTGGGACTCCGAACAACCTTCGGTACATCAAAACATGTAAACTCATAATATAACTGTCATCGAAACGTTAAGCATGCGGACCCTACGGGTTCGAGAACTATGTAGACATGACCGAGACACATCTCCGGCCAATAACCAATAGCGGAACCTGGATGCTCATATTGGCTCCCACATATTCTACGAAGATCTTTATCGGTCCGACCGCATAACAACATACGTTGTTCCCTTTGTCATCGGTATGTTACTTGCCCGAGATTCGATCGTCGGTATCTCAATACCTAGTTCAATCTCGTTACCGGCAAGTCTCTTTATTCGTTCCGTAATACATCATCCCGCAACTAACTCGTTAGTTGCAATGCTTGCAAGGCTTAAGTGATGTGCATTACCGAGAGGGCCTAGAGATACCTCTCCGACAATCGGAGTGACAAATCCTAATCTCAAAATACGCCAAACCAACAAGTACCTTCGGAGACACCTGTAGAGCACCTTTATAATCACCCAGTTACGTTGTGACGTTTGGTAGCACACAAAGTGTTCCTCCGGTAAACGGGAGTTGCATAATCTCATAGTCATAGGAACATGTATAAGTCATGAAGAAAGCAATAGCAACATACTAAACGATCGGGTGCTAAGCTAACGGAATGGGTCATGTCAATCACATCATTCTCCTAATGATGTGATCCCGTTAATCAAATGACAACTCATGTCTATGGCTAGGAAACATAACCATCTTTGATCAACGAGCTAGTCAAGTAGAGGCATACTAGTGATACTCTGTTTGTCTATGTATTCACACATGTATTATGTTTCCGGTTAATACAATTCTAGCATGAATAATAAACATTTATCATGATCTAAGGAAATAAATAATAACTTTATTATTGCCTCTAGGGCATATTTCCTTCAGCTACTCATCTAAATAGCTTCGTTGATTTATGTGATATGCTAAAGAAGAAAGATGTTGATAATGATATTGTTAAATTGAAGCTATTTCCCTTTTCGCTTAGAGATCGTGGTAAAGCTTGGTTTTCGTCTTTGCCTAAAAATAGTATTGATTCTTGGAACAAGTGCAAAGATGCTTTTATCTCTAAGTATTTTCCTCCCGCTAAGATCATCTCTCTTAGAAACGATATTATGAATTTTAAGCAACTTGATCATGAACATGTTGCACAAGCTTGGGAGAGAATGAAATTAATGATACGTAATTGTCCTACTCATGGTTTGAATTTGTGGATGATTATACAAAAATTTTATGCCGGATTGAATTTTGCTTCTAGAAATCTTTTAGATTCGGCCGCGGGAGGCACTTTTATGGAAATCACTTTAGGAGATGCTACTAAACTCCTAGATAATATTATGGTTAATTATTCTCAATGGCACACTGAAAGATCTACTAGTAAGAAAGTGCATGCGATAGAAGAAATTAATGTTTTGAGTGAAAAGATAGATGAACTTATGAAATTATTTGCTACTAAGAGTGTTTCTTCTGATCCTAATGATATGCCTTTGTCTACTTTGATTGAGAATAATAATGAATCTATGGATGTGAATTTTGTTGGTAGGAATAATTTTGGTAACAACGCGTATAGAGGGAACTTTAATCCTAGGCCTTATCCTAGTAATCCTTCTAATAATTATGGAAATTCCTACAACAACTCTTATGGAAATTTTGATAAGATGCCCTCTGAATTTGAGACTAGTGTTAAAGATTTTATGAATTCGCAAAAGAATTTCGATGCTTTGCTTGAAGAGAAATTGCTTAAAGTTGATGAATTGGCTAGGAACGTTGATAGAATTTCTCTTGATGTTGATTCTTTAAAGCTTAGATCTATTCCTCCTAAGCATGATATCAATGAGTATCTCAAAGCCATGAGAATTTCCATTGATGAGTGCAAGGAAAGAACCGCTAGGATGCGTGCTATGAAAGATGCCTTTATTAAAGCGTGTTCTTCCAATTCCTATGAAAATCAAGATGAAGATCTAAAAGTTATTGATGTGTCCCCCATTAAATCTTTGTTTTGCAATATGAATCTTGATGAGACTGAATATGATCCACCTTTACCTAGAAGGTGTTCCAAAAATTCGGAGTTTTTAGATCTTGATGATGAAATTGATAAAAGTGGGATTGAAAAGAGTAAAACCCTAGATGTTGCTAAACCCACTATATTGGATTTCAAGGAATTTAATTATGAAAGTTGCTCTTTAATTGATTGTATTTCCTTGTTGCAATCCGTGCTAAATTCTCCTCATGCTTATAGTCAAAATAAAGCGTTTACTAAACATATCGTTGATGCCTTGATGCAATCTTATGAAGAAAAACTTGAGTTGGAAGTTTCTATCCCTAGAAAACTTTATGATGAGTGGGAACCAACTATTAAAATTAAGATTAAGGATCATGGATTTTATGCTTTATGTGATTTTGGTGCTAGTGTCTCCACTATTCCCAAAACTTTGCATGATTTGCTAGATTTCCGCGATTTTGATGATTGCTCTTTAAACTTGCATCTTGCGGATTCCACTATTAAGAAACCTATGGTAAGAATCAATTATGTTCTTATTGTTGCAAATAGGAATTATGTGCCTGTAGATTTTATCGTTCTTGATATAGATTGCAATCCTTTATGTCCTATTATTCTTGGTAGACCTTTCCTTAGAACGATTGGTGCAATTATTGATATGAAGGAAGGGAATATTAGATTCCAATTTCCATTAAAGAAGGGCATGGAACACTTCCCTAGGAAGAAAATAAAATTACCATATGAATCTATCATGAGAGCCACTTATGGATTGCCTACTAAAGATGGCAATACCTAGATCTATCCTTGCTTTTATGCCTAGCTAAGGGCGTTAAACGATAGCGCTTGTTGGGAGGCAACCCAATTTTATTTTAGTTTTTGCTTTTTTCTTTCTGTTTAGGAATAAATAATCCATCTACATTATGTTTAGATGTGGTTTTATGTTTTAGTTAGTGTTTGTGCCAAGTTAAACCTATAGGATCTTCTTGGATGATAGTTATTTGATCTTGCTGTAATTTCCAGAAACTTTGCGCTTAGTGCCAGAATTGTTACAAATCACCAGAACGTGATAAAATACTGATTCCAATTGCTGCGGATCAATAAACGAATTTCCTAGGTCTTCCTATTTTGGCTGATGTTTTGGAGTTCCAGAAGTTTGCGTTAGTTACAGATTACTACAGACTGTTCTGTTTTTGACAGATTCTGTTTTTCGTGTGTTGTTTGCTTATTTTGATGAATCTATGGCTAGTAAAATAGTTTATAATCCATAGAGAAGTTGGAATAAAGTAGGTTTAACACTAATATAAATAAATAATGAGTTCATTACAGTACCTTGAAGTGGTCTTTTGTTTTCTTTCGCTAACGGAGCTCACGAGATTTCTGTTGAGTTTTGTGTTGTGAAGTTTTCAAGTTTTGGGTAAAATCTTTTGATGGATTATGGAGCAAGGAGTGGAAAGAGCCTAAGCTTGGGGATGCCCATGGCAGACCCAAGATAATCTAAGGACACCAAAAAGTCAAAGCTTGGGGATGCCCCGGAAGGCATCCCCTCTTCCGTCTACTTCCATCGATAACTTTACTTGGAGCTATATTTTTATTCACCACATGATATGTGTTTTGCTTGGAGCGTCTTGTATGATTTGAGTCTTTGATTTTTGGTTTACCACAATCATCCTTGCTGTACACACCTTTTTAGAGAGCCATATATGAATTGAAATTTGTTAGAATACTCTATGTGCTTCACTTATATCTTTTGAGCTATATAATTTTGCTCTAGTGCTTCACTTACATCTTTTAGAGCACGGTGGTGGATTTGTTTTAAAGAAACTATTGATCTCTCATGATTCACTTAGATTATTTTGAGAGTCTTAAATATCATGGTAATTTGCTTAATAATCTTAATATGCTAGGTATACAAAAATAGTAAAACTTTCTTAGGAGTGTGTTGAATACTAAGAGAAGTTTGATGCTTGATAATTGTTTTGAGATATGGAGGTGATAATATCAAAGTCGTGCTAGTTGAGTAGTTGTGAATTTGAAGAATGCTTGTGTTGAAGTTTGCAAGTCCCGTAGCATGCACGTATGGTAAACGTTATGTAACAAAATTGAAACATGAGGTGTTCTTTGATTGTCCTCCTTATGAGTGGCGGTCGGGGACGAGCGATGGTCTTTTCCTACCAATCTATCCCCCTAGGAGTATGCGCGTAGTGCTTTGGTTTTTGATGGCTTGTAAATTTTTGCAATAATTATGTGAGTTATTTATGACTAATGTTGAGTCCATGGATTATACGCACTCTCACCCTTCCATCATTGCTAGCCTCTTCGGTACCGTGCATTGCCCTTTCTCACATCGAGAGTTGGTGCAAACTTTGCCGGTGCATCCAAACCCCGTGATATGATACACTCTTTCACGCATAAACCTCCTTATATCTTACTCAAAACAGCCACCATACCTACCTATTATGGCATTTCCATAGCCATTCGAGATATATTGCCATGCAACTTTCCACCATTCCATTTATCATGACACATTCATCATTGTCATATTGCTAGCATGATCATGTAGTTGACATAGTATTTGTGGCAAAGCCACCGTTCATAATTCTTTCATACATGTCACTCTTGATTCATTGCATATCCCGGTACACCGCCGGAGGCATTCATATAGAGTCATACTTTGTTCTAGTATCGAGTTGTAATCATTGAGTTGTAAATAAATAGAAGTGAATCATCATTTTCTAGAGCATTGTCCCATGTGAGGTTAAAAAAAGAGAGGCCAAAGAAGCCCAAATAAAAAAAGGAGGCCAAAGAAGCCCACATAAAAAAAGAGAAAAAGAGAGAAGGGACAATGTTACTATCCTTTTCCACACTTGTGCTTCAAAGTAGCACTGTAATCTTCATGATAGAGAGTCTCTTGTTTTGTCATTTTCATATACTAGTGGGAATTTTTCATTATAGAACTTGGCTTGTATATTCCAACAATGGGCCTCCTCAAGTGCCCTAGGTATTCGTGAGCAAGCAAGTTGGATGCACACCCACTTAGTTTCTTTTGTTGAGCTTTCATACATTTATAGCTTTAGTGCATCCGTTACATGGCAATCCCTACTCCTTGCATTAACATCAATCGATGGGCATCTCGATAGCCCATTGATTAGCCTCGTTGATGTGAGATCTTCTCCTTTTTTGTCTTCTCCACATAACACCCATCATCATATTCTATTCCACCCATAGTGCTATGTCCATGGCTCACGCTCATATATTGCGTGAAAGTTTATAGGTTTGAGGTTATTAAAGTATGAAACAATTGCTTGGCTTGTCATCGGGGCTGTGCATGATGAGAGCATTCTTGTGTGACGAAAATGGAGCATGACTAAACTATATGATTTTGTAGGGATGAACTTTCTTTGGCCATGTTATTTTGAGAGGACATAATTGCTTAGTTAGTATGCTTGAAGTATTATTATTTTTATGTCAATATGAACTTTCGTCTTGAATCTTTCGGATCTGAATATTCATGCCATAATTAAAAAGAATTACATTGAAATTATGCCAAGTAGCACTCCGCATCAAAAATTCTTTTTTTATCATTTACCTACTCGAGAACGAGCAGGAATTAAGCTTGGCGATGCCTGATACGTCTCCAACGTATCTATAATTTTTGGTTGCTCCATGCTATATTATCTACTGTTTTGGACCATATTGGGCTTTATTTTCCACTTTTATATTACTTTTGGGACTAACCTATTAACCGGAGGCCCAGCCAAGATTTGCGGTTTTTTGCCTATTTCAGTGTTTCGAAAAAGCGGAATATCAAACGGAGTCCAAACGGAATGAAACCTTCAGGAACGTGATTTTCTCACCGAATATGATCCAGGAGACTTGGACCCCCCGTCAAGAAAGAAAGGAGGAGAAAGGAGGCAGCCACGAGGGTGGAGGGCGCCCCCCTAGGGCGCGACCCCTGCCTCGTGGGCCCCCCTTTGCTCCACCGACGTACTTCTTCCTCTTATATATACCTACGCACCCCCAAACGATCAGAGACGGAGCCAAAAACCTAATTCCACCGCCGCAACTTTATGTACCCATGAGATCCCATCTTGGGGCCTGTTCCGGAGCTCCGCCGGTAGGGGAATCCACCACGGAGGGCTTCTACATCATCACCATAGCCCCACCGATGAAGTGTGAGTAGTTTACCTCAGACCTTCGGGTCCATGTTAGTAGCTAGATGGCTTCTTCTCTCTTTTTGGACCTCAATACAATGTTCTCCCCCTCTCTCATGGAGATCTATTCGGTGTAATCTTCTTTTTGCGGTGTGTTTGTTGAGACCGATGAATTGTGGGTTATGATCAAGATTATCTATGAGCAATATTTGAATATTCTCTGAATTCTTTTATGTATGATTGGTTATCTTTGCAAGTCCCTTCGAATTATCAGTTTGGTTTGGCCTACTAGATTGGTTTTTCTTGCAATAGGAGAAGTGCTTAGCTTTGGGTTCAATCTTGCGGTGTTCTTTCCCAGTGACAGAAGGGGCAGCAAGGCACGTATTGTATTGTTGCCATCGAGGATAACAAGATGGGATTGTTTATCATATTGCATGAATTTATCCCTCTACATCATGTCATCTTGCTTAAGGCGTTACTCTGTTTTCATTAACTTAATACTCTAGATGCATGATGGATAGCGGTCGATGAGTGGAGTAATAGTAGTAGATGCAGGCAGGAGTCGGTCTACTTGTCTCGGACATGATGCCTATATACATGATCATACCTAGATACTCTCATAACTATGCTCAATTCTGTCAATTTCTCAACAGTAATTCATTCACCCACCGTAAAATACTTATGCTCTTGAGAGAAGCCTCTAGTGAAACCTATGGCCCCCTGGTCTATTCTCATCATATCAATCTTCCATCACTTTATTATTGCATTGCTTTTTTACTTTGCTTTTTATTTTATCTTGCATCTTTATATCAAAAATACCAAAAATATTATCTATCATATCTATCAGATCTCACTCTCGTAAGTGACCGTGAAGGGATTGACAACCCCTATTCGCGTTGGTTGCGAGGAGTTATTTGCTTTGTGTAGGTACGAGGGACTAGCGCGTGGCCTCCTACTGGATTGATACCTTGGTTCTCAAAAACTGAGGGAAATACTTATGCTACTTTGCTGCATCATCCTCTCCTCTTCGGGGAAATCCAACGCAGTGCTCAAGAGGTAGCATATCTCACCCCCTTGCTGTTGTTTCTCACCTCAAATCCCTCCTCCTGTATCCCAAATTGGTACTGATCTGATTGTTCATCCCATCGTTGTGTTGGGGTCGTGACAGTTTGGTATTCAGAGCCAACAAAAATTCAAAACAATTACCACCCCACTTCCTGCCCACCGATGAAATGTCGAGCCACCCATAGGTGTTCAGTGGTGGCGTTCTCCGCGTCACCGTGCACGACGTATACTACCCGGTCACTAAGGAGACGCTGCAGCAGGTGTTTGCGGCATATGGCGTGGTGAAGATCTCCATGTTCCAGAGAATTAATCAGGTCGAGGCGGTTGTTCAAATTCGGTCAAGATGCGGAGCAACGTGGGATCTCGCCTTGCATGGCCGGTGCATCTCCGAGCATGCCTGCCTCCTCGACATTCAGGACGTGTCGCCGGAGTACAACCTGCAATTGTGCTCGCCGCTCGAGCAGAAGCAGACCGCAACCATGGTCGAGTACACAGCGGCATTCTAGGAATGTGTACGTCGCGTGCTGGATCTCAACCCCAATCTGAGCATCAAGGGCTTCGTCCACCAGTACATCAAGGGCTTGCGGGAAGATATCAAATATTTTGTGCGGTCACGATCTCCATCAAGCATCACTGGTGCTTTGTCCCTTGACATGATAAGGGAGGATGAAATTGTTCTGGAGGCGGCGATGGCCGCGGAGAAACTTGACAACGGCCATGGAGTTCACGTCCTCATGCCTGCGGTGATCATCGTGGATGCCTTCCCTAAGCTCGGTGCCCCAGTAGAGTGTGGTGCAGACCACATCATCATCGCCATGGACAACAATGGCCCTGGTGCACCGACGCATATCACATGTTCGACGGAGTGCCCGAGTCGCAACACCACCGTCGGCATCTTCCTCGAGCACGCAGCCGCTGTTGGGTGCGAAGAGGCTCTCGACATCGCCGGTAGCGTCGCTGCACAAATGCCTACCATCTGCTCGATGGGTTTGAAGCCCAAAGGGCAGGCAATCCGACCAGTACCATGGCCTTCGTTCATCGATGAGCATACCAATACAACTCACAACGCCATTGGCGAGCCGCCACTTACCCCTCGACCTCTTTGGCAAGCCGAATCTGAGGCGCTACAGTCAAGGAGTAATCCCTTAAATTCTCCTGGTGGTACTTTTGTCGACTCTCTTGGGTGTTTGGTTGAGGTGTTCCGGAGGTTTCAGAACTGGTGGTCAAATACTCAATGTGTGCAGTCAGCTAGTGCGATTTTTGATGCTCTTTTTTTTTGCGGAACGACACAATACTGGAGTTCCTTTGCAAGTCTTGGTTGTCAGTTCAGTTTGGAACTTATTTTTGAGTGTGGCTGCACCTAGTTCTCTAGTGACAGCATTTCTAGTGGGTGGACATCTATGGAGAGCACATTATGCACCTTATTGTATATCGAGGAAAACTATCGAAGAGAAGTAGCGCTTTCATACTTGTGCAGCAGCTAAGAGGGCCATAAGATTATTTAAAGCAAACAGGAAACCTTTAGGCCGAGCACATCACACTTTTATTCTGTTTGCACACATCACACTACAAGAAAAGCCAACTTATAGTATTATCATTGCATCCTGTGATGCTTGCTACAACCCGAGTTATGCTTCTGTGTTTAATTGGAAGTTCAGTGCCAAAGGTGTTTCTATTGAGGATTTGCTCGGTGGTTCACATGTGGTTTAGCACTTGAGATTTATTTTGTTTGACATTGGGACAATCTGGAAAGGTTTGTCATCTCTGCAACCAAAGCCACCATGGTCCTTGTCTTCTCAAGTAATTTTCTTGGAGGTTATCTTCATAATTCTTGCTGCAAGAAAATGGTGCTCAGCAAGCGAGATAGCAGCGCTAATTTTTGTTCATCAAGCTAGCAACACAGTTGTTGCTTGTTGTTCCTCGGTGAACATACATCAAGGTATGGTGAGAATGGTGGATTTTCAACCTTGGCTTTGTTGCAAAATCATTGGTGGTTGTGAGAACATTAATTTCTTGTGGTTTCTTCAGTGTGACTTCTCAACCACATTTCTAGCTACTAGATTACACGTGCTGAAATTAATGGATTTCTTGGAGGATGACAATACTTTGAAGTGTAAGGAAAGGGCAAACTCATATGGAGAACTTCTAGTGGCAGTTGTAGTTTGGCAACAGGGTGAAGTGTATTATTTTCGGAACATGCCTCACAATACAGAAAAATTGATTGGTGCAGCAGTTGATCAAGATCATGGAAACCCCGTGTTACACCCTTAATGGGCACTCTTGAGATATTGTGTTTACGTGTAGACCTCTCGATACATTGGTCGTGGCATGCATTGTTTAATTTCTCTAGTTTGATATTGCTTGCTACCAGGGTTGGGATCCAAAAGGTGAAGAACACTTGCAACATGCTCAAGATTGTGGAATTTTCATTGAACACCAGTTTGTTGCCGCCAAGCATGAGTTAGCACCTCAATTTATAGCACAATATTCGGTTCCAGATTACTGTGTGCATAATAAAATGGAATTCCTTCAAAGTAAACCTTGGCTATTCAGGACACATGACCCTGTTTGTATTAGTGAGAAGTTCTACACTAAAGAGAGCAGGAACATTGCCTTCTTGAGTGCTTTTTTGTATCCAACATGCATAGAACTATGGTTCAGTTTCTTACTACAGTTTCAGGTCATACAAAGGACAACTAAGTGTTGGGATTCTGAAACTCGGAGTGCAACTGCAGCTAGTACAAAGCAGGTTGGTTTTAACAATGGTTTCATGATACCATATGTGGTTGCGAGATCATTGCAATCACACAGAAGACCTCTGGTTTGCACTCAACAGAGCTCTTTGATATGCGATTCAAGCTCCATCCTTGCAAATCAAAATGTGGAACAATTGGTGCTTCCTATGGTACCATGTTCTTCTGAACTATGGGACCCAGGAATTCTTCATGTTCATTGCATCGACTCATTTTTGTTGCTTTCAACTGCACAATTGTCATGCTTATCTGTTCCTACTGTGAGAGATTCTCTTGGTCACGGACTTGAGTTTTCTGCTGCAACACAGTCGGATCCTGGAATCTTCAATCGTCATGGCGGGCAACAATTGAAAAGAAGATCAAGTGTCAACATACAAGTGCAGATATGCAGCTGTTACCGTGTAGAACACATCATAGTTGTGACCTGATGCTTCTTGGAAATCATCTACATAACTTGAGCTTCAAAGTCTACTCCCTTGAAGATCATGATGCTTGTGTTCAACATGATTATGTGGTTGGGTGTTCATCAGCCAGGATGGATACACAGGTCCATCGACCATGGGACCCTGGTGGTTATGTTGTTACTTAATACCACGTCACCAGCTTGAGGACAAGCCGCAACTTAAGGGGGCGAGAATGTCATGCCCCAAGGTCATGCCCAACTACACTACTTGAGCCTTCTCTCTGGAATGGGCTATCGGGTTTGGGGCTTGGCCCAGCTACGAGGATCTGCAGTGGTGCCTATAAGAAGGATGGGCGGCACAGAGGAGGGCATCGATCAATTGAAACTTCTTGAGCCCCCCTCATCCTCCTGTTCCTGTTCCTCACCTATATCCTACTGTATCTCACCCCTTTGCTGCTGTTTCTCACCTCAAATCCCTCTTCCTGTATCCCAAATTGGTACTGATCTGGTTGGTTATCCCATTGTTGTGTTGGGCTCGTGACACATCGGTAGGTGAGCCACAGACCTTGTCGTAATTTTTATTATCTCTTATATCCTTTGTACTATCATGATTGAAAAAGAATAGATTGAAAGTTTCTCACGCAAAAAATAGAATAAAGACATACTTAAGTTCCCCTAAGAAAGAAGATAGATTTGTCTCACATGTCGGAGACAACACGGGGTACACACGGCACGTCACAGCATAGTGCTGAAAGTTGTCGAGAGCTATCAAATTCGACGGACGACAGGGACGTCGAGCAGAACGTGAGGACGAAGCAGCCTATTCCCTACGGACCTGCTACTTGCATATGTCATACATATTTTGTACTCCATTTACTCAAGCGATCACATTCGAGCGGTTAAAGCCATGAAAATCAACTGATAAAATAACCGCGCGAATCCCGTAGTCAACACGCCGCGTCGTTGCCCAGTTTATGAATGATTGATCAAATGAACAATATGCAGCCGAGAATTCATCACAATACTCTCCTAGCTGGATGATTGATCAAATGAACGTCCGTACGGCATCATCCACCGTCAAACAAGTCCAATTCATTCCCAATTCTCTCCTAGTTATAGCTTCTCCGTCCCTCGCTCACGTTCCACTACAGCTCGATCGTCAGCACCTTGCAGGGCTTCAGCGTTCGCAATGGCCTCCCCAGCCGCAGCGTGCAGCCTCCCGACCCACACGGCGCCTTCCCTCGACGACAAACCCGCGGACGAGGCCGGCCTCCGCCGCCTGAGACGCCGCCGGCGCCGCCGCTGCATCTGCATCTGCGCCCTGGTCACCCTCGGCGTGCTCCTGCTCCTGGGCGTCACCCTCCTCGCCCTCTTCCTCACCGTGTTCCGCGTGCGCGACCCCACCACGCGCCTGCTCTCCACCCGCCTCGTCGGCCTCGCGCCCAGCCTCACCCAGCCCAACTTCACGCTGCTGCTCACCGTGGCCGTGCACAACCCCAATCCGGCCTCCTTCGCCTACGCCTCCGGCACCACCGGCCTCTGGTACCGGGGCGCCCACGTCGGCGACGCCCAGGTCGACCCCGGGCGCATCCCTAGCAAGGGGGACGGGATCGTGCAGCTGGAGATGACGGTGCTCACCGCCGGCTTCACCAAGGACATGTCGCAGCTGATCAGGGACATCGAGGCCGGGTCGCTGCCGCTGGACGCCAACGCCAGGATCCCGGGGAGGGTGGCCGTCCTGGGCGTGTTCAAGCTCAACGTCGTGGCCTACTCTGGCTGCCACATCGTCGTCGGCTTCCCGGACATGGAGATCCGAGGCCAGGACTGCCGCGACCACGCTAAGCTCTGATCGGCTTGGTTGTTGTTCGTTTTATGGCATGCCAGGGAGAGCGTGCTCAATGCTTCTCGAGTTTCTTATATGGTGCATGGCCATGATGATACTTGATCCTCTCTATACTCTAGCGTTCTAGCGTTGATGATTTGCTGTTATGTCTTGGTCTCTTCGTGTAGAGAAGAAACAGGTTTTATTATATACTGTAGTATTTTTTTGCAAGGAAAGAAACAGATTTGTTCACTAGTACTGATGTGTTTGTTGTAAAAGCTTTTAGTTAATCATGCGTATATGTTATTCAGGCTGTGCTTGGCAGCTCGCTATTTTTGGAGTATTTGGAGATTACCGTGTGTTTTCCAGAAATCATAGTTTTCAGAACTTTGATGTCGCTTGATATCAACAAATACTATAGTTTTATAAATCCTAGTATCCCTAAAAACGTGGTTTGTTTTAATACTATCTCTGTTTTCAAATGTAAGACGTTTTAAGAAAGAAGTCTTGACCTCTTTTTTCTAAACCAAACTGAGAAAAACTGTGATTTTTAGAGGGAAACGTTAACTCGCAACCGTCAGCCAGGAGAGATTTCGCAGCGAACAACCGTGCAGGAACCGCCGCCCCTGCACCTCCCACGACTCCTCACTCGGATCTACGTCTCGAACACCGTCGACCAACCTGTCGTGAGCCTGGAGTGCACATCACCGTCCGTGGGCGCCCCAACGGCGTGGTCGAGCTCCACCGCGTGCACTTCAGGTCCACCTCTCCCAAAACCATATATAGTCCCCCCCCCCTCCCCCTAAAATTGCAGCGGACATTTGCCGACATCTTACCGCCATGAGAAACTTCACACGAGATCCTAGTGCATTATCGACCATTCTGGCATATTTTTAGATACATTTTGCCATGTACAACAATACTTGTCCCCTTGCACTGGCAATTTTGAGTCGGGTTTTTTCTTTTTGAGGAACTGGCAGGAGCACTGCATTTTTCTTTTAGAGAGAAAGAGGTGAAAAAACATGTACAAGTGGGGCGCATGTTTTTAAGGTGAAAGATGACGAAAACCAGGACTAGCCTAATACAAGGCCAAGTTAACCAATGCCCACAGTCGGAATGGCATTTGAAAACGCCATATACCGTTGTTTGATGTCATCGTAAGCGAGCATTGCCACTTCACGATGAGTCAAATTTGAGTCGGATTTTCTGCCATGGCATTTTTGTTACATTCTTGCAAATTTCCAGCTAACTATATGAGAACCTAATGCTTGCTCTAATCCCCACATGGTCACATGGCATTTATGTGAAGTGGCTTGGAAAATGTAACTATAGTACTAGTTTTTAGGACTCTCAAATTATATTTGGTCACATGGCATTTACGTGTGAAGTGAGCATGGCAAATTTCTGAAAGAATTCATATGGCAAATTCAAAACATAGCAGAAAATCATATGGCAAACTAAAAAACATGGCAGTTTTTGTTTAGTGAAACATAGCTTTTTTAGAGCAAATTGCGGTTTTTTTTTGTCACATGGCATTTTGTGTGTGGTGGCTTGGCAAAACTATCATGCATCAATAAGTTGTTTTCAATTCTTTTTGTTTCGAGATAGTATCAACTCATGAAAAAAAATTGGTTGCAAATGTTTTTGTACTAGGTATATGGCAAATTCACATGTGCAAACAATGTCCATGGCTAATTCCTAGAGTTTTGTCATGGGAAATAATGTTTTAACATGTCAATTTCCTAGAGCTTTTCCTTAACGTCCACATGTCAAAATAATTCTTGAACATAGCAAATTCATGGAGTTGTCATGGCATACATTTTTTTAACAATGCAAATTTGTTACTTTATGTTCAACAAACTTTTATTCTAATGCTTGTCATGTGTAAATTTCATTATAGGTAGGATGACATTTTTACATTTTTAGACCATGGCATTTTAACTCGTTGGACCTTGTCATTTTTATTTTAAGATGATGGCAGTTTTCATTGTGAATAATAGGATGACACTTATATTAATAAGAGGAATGCACTTTAATAATTAATAACATGACATTTTTATAATCAATGACATGTCAATTTTAATAGTTAATAACATGACATTTTTATTAATAACATAGCATTTTTATTAGTAACATGGCAGTTTTAATAAATATAACATGTCATTTTTTAAATAAGAGGATGACATTTTTATAATTAATAACATGTCATATTTAAAATAAGAGGATGGCATTTCTATAACTAACAACATGGCATTTTAATAGTTAATAACATGGCTTTTTTATTAGTAATAGGATGCAGTTTTATAATTTATAACATGGCATTTTAATAATTAACAACATGGCATTTTTATTAATAGCATATCATTTTTATTAATTAGAGGATGGCTGTTTTATTTATTAAGAGCATGACATGTTAATAATTAATTACATGTCATTTCTTTAATAATAGGATGTCAGTTTTTATCAATAACATGACATTTCTAATATTAGGTTCAGGCCCATAAAATGGCATTTTTTCCACAAGCATGGTATTCTCAATTTTTTCAAAGAGCATGGCCTTTTTATGTTCAAGAGCGTGGCGTATTTTTACATAGATCATGCCTTTTTCACTTTTTTTGAGGATGACATTTTTTGTTTGAAAGAACATGACATTTTTTTAGCATATAGCAGTATTTTTCTCTTTGTATGGAATTTTCAGGTACAAAAATCACAGCCACTTTTATTTGTGTGTATATAAGAATTTAAAAAAAAATAGATATGGCAAATTTGTACAAATTAGGCATTTTTAGGTACAAACTAGGCTTTTTTCCAGCCCAACTAGAGCACAGTACGAGAGTGGACCCCCTAAAAAAACATACGAGAGGAGGGACTGCTAAAAAACATACTCCCTCTATTTTTATATACAAGGCCACTTAGTTTGCCATGTCAAACTTTGATTTGTAATTTTGGTCAGCAAAATATGCGTTATATGTCCTAAAAAATATATCTTTGAAAAGTTCTTTGAAATGCGCATCCAATGGCATATTTTTTATGACATATGATTCACATTTTGTTGGTAAAATTAATGGTCAAAGTTAGACATAAAAATATGAAGTGGCCTTGTATTAGCAAATAGAGAGAGTACGAGAGGAGGGAGTTCGCTGGGGGCGTCCTCCCCAACGAACGAATATGTTCCCTCAATCATCCCTTCGGTGGGAATAATTAGTTCGCTGGGACCACATACCATAGAGCACGGTTGCGAGATGTTGACGTCCTTTTTAGAAACTAAAGTATTCATTACCCAAGCAATGAAATACTAAGGTTGTAGATTACTATGGCTTTATAAAACCGTTTTGCCAAACTAGGCCTCGATCTCCTCAGTTTTTTAGGCGAAGTATAGTGTGCGTAGCCTGCATCAACCGTTTAAATAAAATAAAAGCGGGATATAGCAAGATACAACGATAGTACAAGCACATACGCCACCATTAGAAAAGTGAAAACAAAGAAGATGAGCAAATGCCCAAGACCCTCAGTCTTGGAGATAACTAGTACAAGCACAACTACCATCAAAGGACGGGAGAAAATCGTGTTAACATGGATTTCCATGGAAGGTGCGGTTGTGTAAAGGTTTTGACCCAGGGTAGGTACATCATGCTAGGGATGAAAATGGAGTGAAAACGGACGAAACTATGTGCTACCATATTTGTTTTTTATATTTTTTACAGAAGCGGAAACGAATATAGAAACCCCGGAAATAAATACTGAACCAAATATTACCGGAAACAGACACAGAGCGAATACAGAACAGAAATGGAAACGAAAATGGGCATTGATCGAAACTTAAAAACCCCTTGAATCATACAGAAATACACACAAAAATAGACAAATTTAATGAATTGTAAACATGGCTAGGAAATAATATGATTATGTTAGCAATTTAGCGTCGTATTGTAGCAGTACTAGACAATTGCGTATAGTTGAGTATGTGTGTGGTAGTAGAAGTTGGGCCCTAAATGATCTATTCTGCTCATTGTGTCATTGTGTGTTGTTTGGCGGATGAGTTTCAAAGCAGTCATAAGCATATAGTAAAAACATAAAATCCATATTCACGAAAATGGAAAGTTCTGTTTTCATGTTTGTTCCACCAGAAAACTCTGTTCCGTTTTATTTCGTTCTCGCTTTGCAAATTTCCGTTTATATTTTCATATTTCTTCTCCTTTTTCATTTTTCCTCTGGAAAAGTAAAAAGTTTCCACTCCATTTCGTTCCTACATCATGCTATGTTTTTGGTCTTCTAGGGCAAACTGCGATCACAATCAACGGAGAGATTGGGATGTTCCTTTAGTATGCGCTCGGGGTGCCCCAGTGCGACCCTTTGCGCTCCGGATGCGCAATAAATCATCCTTGAATAGGCGAGGCAGTCACGCCTAGTATCTCATTTGATCCATGGGGATTTCTACTTGCAATATGTGGGCGACGTGATGGTTCTTATCGAGTAGGAGACATTGCTTCACTTTCCTGGCCACGAGAAGGCATAAATCTGACATATAGTTTCCTTTACTTTAAAACTAGATCACCAATAGCTCAATCTCCCACGATCATATTTGAGCTTTTGCATGAATATCATAATGGACATCACTTGCTCTTCTAAATATTCTATCACAATTTATTGAGTGGCACAATGAATTCTTCACTTGAATAACTTGCTTTACATATGGATCAACCATGACCCAACTCATGAACTCACCATGAGCTTATCTTCAAGTCATATCTAAATTTCTTCTCTTTAACCATTCTCTCAAGACATCGATCCTTCATGGCATAACTCATAAGCCCAACCATGGTAACCTTTGAGTGCTCATATCTCGTTGTTCACATATATACTGGTGGCAATTGAGATTCCATCCCTCATGAAGGTGTAACTGGGTTATGAAATGATTAGTGTGGACACGATCATTGTTACAGTACGCCAAATGTGTACTTGGATTGTTTTGGGTTTTTTGTTCTTTCTCTTTTTACTCACCTACACTACACATAACTTTGGTCTTATATGACTTTGTTATTTGTTAACGTGTTTTCTTATGTACATGTGTTGTGTTCATCCTAACTATGCGAAGACCGAATGTGTACCCACTGCGTTTGTGTATTCTTGATGCTTCATTTTAAGCCAATAAAATCCATCTTTTGTCGAAAAAAGGCCGAGGCAATAGTACAACATGTATCTGCCACGAGCCCACAAATCCAAGGCAAGCTATACATTTCTCAAGCCATTATAACTGCGGAGGAGCAAGTTATTATCATCCCAATGGCCTCAAAACTCACACACAAAAAGGCAAAGCTCGTCACATGAACATAAAGCGCAAAGTGTCTCTTAGCTATATGAATTATGATAATGCACGTCATCATGTGACCTTGGTGCCTCCAATGGTTGCCAGAGTGATGCCTCCGCTCCACTCTGCCGGTATACAACAACCAAACACCAGTATATCTCCTGTTAGCTCTACCCCGTCTATCGCTTCGCCGCCAAATGGAAGCGGCATCGTGAGCCAATTAGTCAGTGCCGAAGTAGCGATCGCCGTATTCACCCAGCCCTGGCACGACACGGTATTCCTCGTTCAAGCCAGCGTCGATCTCTGATGTTACGATCTTCACACCAGGGAATCGCTTGCAGACACAATGGATTCCTTCAGGAGCCTGTTTGTGGAATGCCGTAAACAAGCTAACCAAAAACAAGGAAACAGGTACTGGGTGGTAACTAAAGCCAGTAGATGGGCTAGACAACTTTACAGATATAAGATTAAGAAACATGATGTGGTCCTCTGGAACTCCTGTACTTCTAAGAAGCTGTATAGCTTGATTTGCTGAGTTACCTGTCAGAAACAAAGTATACTAGAACTTTAGTCATGGGAGTAACCAACTTCTATTAGCTCTAAATTTGAAATGCAAACAGAAAGATCAAGAAAAGATTAGACGGATATGTAACACTAACCAGTACCGAGCACAGGATCCATAAGTAGAACATGCCGTTCAGCAATATCACTGGGCAGCTTGTTGTATATGAGCTGGACACAGAAGTAAGGTTTATTCACAAAAACCGCAGTAGTGAACTATTTTCAAGAACATTTTCAATGGAAGTACATGTAAAGAACACTCAACTTGTTGTCCGTTGTCTCCAACACGATGTATTAGGATTTTACCTATTTTTATCCCTTTACAACAAGCACGCAAAGCATTCTCCATGCTTTCACCACTGCAGTGAAACATATATATCATTCTAACATGTGCAGGAAAATACTACCAAAGATGTATTGCATGAGTAATTTCACTGAAAATGTATAACTAGGGAAAAGGAAGAAGGCGGGGGCATTGCATGTAAGTTTAAATCAGCACTCGTTGTTCCTACTAGCTAGCAGTATAGCATGAGTTAATAGTGATTAACGTCTGTTACTGACTTATAGTACTGTAATTGATGGAATGGAACAAAAGTAGGGAGATATGTACCGGGATTGAAAATTCAATTCTAAGGACATATAATACAGGATAACTGAACTACTGTGTAAAGAGAAACTGCAAACGAGTCAAAATTTGACACATTATTTGCATCACTGAACTATTGCGCATTTTTAACAACTGTCTATAGAGTGAGAAAGATCCATATAATAGCTTACGTACAGGTATAGCGAATTATTGAGGCTAGATGGCAGTTTAAATCAAAAGAAGCTACATGGAAGCTGCATATGCTAGAATATGGTGGTACCTAAAATTCCAGCCTTTTTTTTTTGAAACGGACATAAACCCTTTCCATTAACCGAATAACGGAAATTATAATTCCAGCCTTTTAAACTATAAGATTTAAAAAATGGGGCATACCTTCGAACAATCGACACTCCACAGAGCTTCTTGCAGAAGTCAACTCCTGAATAAATAGACCCTGGACAAAAAGCATAAATAATCATGATATTAGTGTACAGAAATTTCATTCTTTGTTCTATTACCGAATATGAATGAGTACACAGGGCCTTGCATTAACAGAAATACGCAGTTGATAGTTGTATGAAGTAAATAAGGCAAACAACCAACAATCTTAGAAGTCCCAGGCTTCCAGAAAATTATTTCATGAATACAAATTAGACAAGTACAAGTTTAATTTCATAAATTGAGGGATAAGCTCTTATCTCCACGCAAGCTCTGTCAACCAATGACGACATGGATCGGTATTTTTTGAATTTATAAAGGGGCTATTCTGTGTTTTTTCACCTGGTTTCCGGATAACAAACCAGTCACCTTTTTCTAAATGGAAAGGCAGAGCACCTGCCATGTTCCTGAAAAAAGGGTGGCTATTCCAGCTCTCCAACCATAATTTAAACAGATGTATGGAAGTAAGTTATTTGACTGAAGCATGGCAACTAATTTCCTAGAAAACAGTTAACAAAAGGGGTGCATGACACAATGGAACCAGTGATGTACCTGTAGGTGTAACGACCTGCTTCTCTGTAAATGGCAAATTCCCCAGACCATGCTCAACAACCTAGCAAGATATTTCCGTACCAGTAACACTTAGTAAACAGTCGACTACATTTATGAACTATGCAGCTCAACTTTGCTACTGGACTGAAGGAATTTATCTAAGAAAGGACAAAGAGGTACGGATTACGAGAAATAAGACCATTACCAGACGAATCAGCCGATCTGAATAGAAGACAAAATCAGTAGTCGTAATATCCCGGTCACGAATGAGGGTATGCATTCCCCGTATCTGTCCAGATAAATTTTTAATAGCTCAAGTTTGGAAATCTAAGTACCACTATAAATCTGAAAGAGCAACAGTTACGATAAATATACCTGGAAAGTTGTCTGAACTACACAAACATTTGGATATAATTTGCACAAGTCGTGCTGTCCAAGTTTTGTACGAATATGTTGCGCAATTAAATCAATGGCAACATGGTTATCTCCTCCTCGTGGTATGATCACATCAGCATACTTCTTGGAAGGCAGGATAAAATCATCAAAGGCGGGCTTCACAAACCTCCCGTACTAATTATTTCATCAAAAAATTGTGTTAAAAAGGGTAATGACATGCATGTGCATCTCAATGATGGCATGCGTATATATACTTCATTTCTTTCATGCGGCATATTTGTACTAAGCACAGTGATTAAGGTGGGGGGGGGGATGGTAGAATGATAGGTGAAGAGTTGGAGACGACAATGATATACCTGTGTAGTGTCATGGGTATAAGAAGATTATAGTCTGTTGAAAGGTTTACTCATAGATACTGAAGAGAGATGGCCGCATGGTAGAGAAATAATAATTTAAATTGCATTCAGAACTTATATTTTGAAACAGCGGAATACTGTATGCCTTATGCGTTGAAGCTTAGGGAGTTAATATACTTTGAATAGAATAAGGCTAAGAGATCCAAAAGTGAAGCAGAGGAGACTGGTGGTAGAATTACCTGCTCAAGCACTGAGAGAACATCTCTACCTCTTTCAACTGTATCACGCCTTATTCTTCGGGCAAGCCTAATATCAGCATCTAAACCGATCCATAATGGTCAACAGAAGAAAGGGTGAGCGGTCAAATAATCTATACTACTATTAAAAGAGCAAACATGACTTCTCCCAAAGCCACACAACAAACTGTACACGGGATAACCACGACCCTCAGATCAAATCAACTTAAGCAAATCCTACTGTCCGTATTACACCAATAATCTAACACTCAGATCTATGGCTCAGATCAAATGTTCTGCCAGGCAGACGCACTGGTTTTGCTGATTCTGTTAGCGCTCCGCGTCCCCTGATTCCAGCGGCCCCGCCGGGCGAAACCCTGATCTGTGGATCGTATCCGCCTGAATCGCATTAATGACCTGGTTATCCCTCTAATTCCTCCGTTCCAGTCCTTCCCAAATCACGCGGCCCCCAGTCCCCTCCGCCCTTCTCTACCACCGCGGACGCAAGCCAACGCCGCCGCACTCCCTTGTCGCCCCCACGCTTGCCACCAATGGGGCGGCTTCACGCGTGCCGCCACCATTTCCGCCGCCTCCTCGACATGAGGTTGCCACCAGCAAGCCCCACTCCGGCGCGCCCGTGTGTCTTCTTTTTCATCGATTGTGGCGGTCACTGCCACCGCGCCCCATGACGCCGGCGATTCTGTCCTAGGAAGCTCGGCCTACTGGGCAAGGACACCGTTGCGGCCAGGGTACAACTGAGCAAGGGCACTTGTGCGGCAAGGGCCTGGATCGTGGTGGCGGCGGTGATTTGGATCGGGGCGGTGACAACTGAGCAAGCGCACAGAGGTACAAGTTACAACTCCTCCCTCTCTCCCTGCCCCCCTCCGTCTCTCTGCCCCGGCGGGGTCGACGTGAGCCCGTGATTATGGATTGGCTGGAACGGGTAGCTTCCGCAGAGGGGAACAGAGAGCACGGGTGCTCCGCTAGCGGCCGCATGTTGCGGGGACGGGGAGACCTCCGACGGTGGGGAGTGGAGAGAGCTTTGGATGCGAACTGAATTTCATCTCTCTTGGTTTTTTTTTCTGCAGTGGAGAGCCAGAGGAACACTGGTAACATTCAACCGGCGAGAATTAGCAGCTAATTTTTGTGTCGATTAGATCATGATTGGATCCCCGTATATATGGAGGGCCCTGTCAAAATTGGGTTTTCTCTGTTTCTCTATATGAGATTGTTTTCTGATCATTGGAGTATGGGAATAGCGTGGTGTGCAGCTGCGCCCTTGTGAGCAATCTCTGATGCTACCGATGTTTATATATACTAGCAGTAACAGTGTACTTTCAGGTATGACAAAGTAAATTTGCTTCAACAACCAATTCCAGTGCAGCATTTTTGTTTTTGTTTTATGGCCTTTCTATTGCAATCTGCACTGATTATTGTACGCTGATGTCATGTTTGCTGGTTTTGCTTCAATTGGTGTTCTCAAGGAAACCGTGTTCAATTGGCATCTTCTGCTTTGGACCTACCTTTCTAGAAATCCGTATGTGTTCTTATCTGGCTGGTTGGAACAGTGCTAATTGGCATGGCTTGCTTTCTGTTACCAACTACTTGAATGCTGAAATATCATACAGTACATACACCATGTAAACAACATATATCTCTTTTGATTTCACATGTGCAGAGAGAACTTTCCATGCGATGTTGTCCCCTCGGCAATCGTATGGAATTCAGAAATTATCTTGCTATCTTTGCCCACTAGCATTTTTTAGACTGATAATGGCAGTGCAGATATCAGTTAGAGATTGTAGAGTTCTAGAATATGTTGGCCAAATCGTTTCTTCGGAACCTGGTTGATACCAAAGCTCTCACGAAAAGGGCTTGTCTGTTTTAAACTCAAAACAGGACAATGAACATAGAAGTATAGCTTCATCTCTTATTTGTCAATATTATGTTATAATACCTATTTTTCTTTTTCTCTTGTTTAATATT
Organism: Aegilops sharonensis; assembly: GCA_904067115.1. NCBI lineage: Eukaryota > Viridiplantae > Streptophyta > Magnoliopsida > Poales > Poaceae > Aegilops > Aegilops sharonensis. The sequence continues at coordinate 389,341,973 of LR880972.1, read as the reverse complement.
TTGTATTTTTGGGCAACAACACAAGAACCGACGATAATGTATTACTTATGACACTTGGATTCAAGCCACACCGAAGGTTGAAATTCCATCTTCTTGGTTAGAATACACAAAGGATTTGAACTGTCAATCTTGTAAGGACATAATTTTTTTTGTGAAATTTAACAGGACTAATTTGAGATCGGCAAAGAAGAACGGCCCGAAGAAATGTTGATATTGAGCTCTTCGTAGCCTGGTGTCAGTGGCCTATTTGAACAGGTGCCCCCTTTTCCTTTTTATGTGTTTTTGAGTCTCTTTATGTGTAAACGTAGGCTGTAGATATCCTGCGTTGTGATTTTATTTTTCCGAGTTGAGCTAGATGTTATCATTTGGAGATCAAGAAGCAGTTTTATAAATTAGCAAAACTACTGAAGGATTTGCAGGTGAGCAATTATTATATGAGTCTGGATGACCAAATATCAGTAGTACATAAAAAATCTACGGCTTTATATACTTTGTCAGATACTGTCATATTCATATATGATAATCATATCAAGTGTTGTGTACATTGCTTCCAGTGTAACAAGAATGGGAAATAAGATACTCTCTAAATAATGTTATCTTTTATCCGGCTTCCAGTGCCTCTCTGATGCTTCGGACGCCCGTGCGCTCTTCTTTTATCCATTGCTGCTGTAAATCATTTCCCATTCAGGCTATTTGAGGGATTTAAGGCATTGGCAAGCATTTTCCCTTGTACGCAATCGCACTCTTTAATTTTCTGTATCTAGATTGTGCAGAAGGACAAAATGATTGGCCAATATGAACATAAGTGGAGTTGATACTCTTGTTGTTATGTAGCCTCACACAATTAATATAAGTTGATGGAATTTATGTTGATCCCTTGCTTTAAGATTTCTAAGCAAGAGATGCAGATCCTGTTTGTTTTCAATAGTTAGAGAGGAAAAACGAACAAGTGAATTCACGCAGATCCTGCTATTATTTATTCTGTTTGCAGAACAACTAAACTGTAATTAAGTACCATGCAGTACTAGCATATGACTGCCTTATTTAATTGCAGACCATGGTGTGAAAGGTATTACGAATAGCGAATTACAAGTATGAGTAATCTCTTTTCAATACATTGTCATTCCACGGATTTGTACTCACTTTATAATTCAGCACAGTTGAATTGTCAATGTCCAAGATGCATTTACTTCTATCTATCACAGACATTCTGGATGCTCACCTTAGATGCCACTGTACAATTACAGCTTATAATTACGAGCCCTCCAATCTGAATGAATCACAGGAAATGGAGCGTTTTACTGGGAGTCAGTGGGAGAATTTTACATGCCATCCTCACTATAAGAGGGAATGATTTACATTAGGATACTAAAAAGTGTAAATTGTTGTTTGTTTTCTTCTCCAAACAGATCTCTTCCTTGGGATAAATTTATGATGTGTACTGAATCGTGTTGTATTAAGAAGCATCACACTGGAATTAGCTTGTCCAATAACTTAATATATTTTATAATAGGGTTCAGTGGATTTTTACTAGATTTAATATTCTTCTTTCCAACCTATCAGAGACCGAATGGATGAACAAATATATTATGAAGGAACGGGCAAGGAACATCAAAATAATTTATATACATGTGATTTTCATTGCCTCATAGAGAGTCATAACTAGATGAATGAGAAAACAATTTTCTACTGCGTGCGTTGCACGTGCACGTGCAAATTTGCTCTTTTAATAGTAGTATAGATGTGATTTTCATTGCCTCATAGAGAGTCATAACTAGATGAATGAGAAAACAATTTTCTACTGCGTGCTTGCACGTGCAAATTTACTAGTAGCTATAAACATGACTAACCAAACAAAACGGTAAGACACTCAGAGCATGCAATGTCTCCAATATTGTAGCCATGATGTTATGAATCATATATGCAACCAAATAGAACAGCAACAAACCTGTGTCAACGAAAATTTTCATGTCCATCAAGTCACGCACCCTTTGATCATGAAAAACCAAAATGCCCTCCAGAATGATGACATCTGATACATTGACCTAACAAAAAAGCCGATGATCTATTCATGAGAGGAATTATGGACCTAGTTAACAATCATAACCATTTGATTTGGCTTGAATTAAGAAAAGGCATCAAACAGAGCACCAACAACACTAGACATCATTGTTCAACACAAGCTCTCGTTTTCTTCTACAGATTAACAATAGAAGAGCTAGGGACATGGTGATACAGCAGATCATTAGCACCTTCGTAAATTGTAGCTTTTACTTAAATTGAGGTAGTAAAACTTCCATCGTTTTTTTGCAGGTTATCAGTTTCCATCCCATCCAGATATTCTACAGAAACCATTCGTATACAAATTTACTCACCAATAACTACATTCACAAAGGCATTATCACTTTCACATAAATGGTTGATTATGCAGTCGGTTATCACCTTTCTAAAGCTCTCAGAGCATCGTCGGTGATTCTTGAAATCATATATAGGAATATTAACAGACTGTCCACTCTTTAGCTTTCCCATGCACTCCAGAAGCTGATCAGTATCAAATGCATCTGCAAGCAAGAAAATAAAATCTTATCCTTATGTAAAAGTAAACTGGATTCAAACCCTGCAGTAAAAAGAAGGCATAGGTATCCATCACATCAAGTACCAGGGTGATCAAAGTTGTACTCTTCCACATGTTCAGATTCCTCCTCAGTTAAACCGCGGTAGAACGAATCCTGCAAAGTTACAACCAAAGCTTAGTTATACTTGCTCCTGGGATGCTTGGAAATAATGTTTCTGCAATTGGTGGTGTACCATGATGTGTTTTAATAGTTGGATCAGATTTAACAGGAAAATGGATGCGTTACGGAAATGTTATACGGAGTATGACGACTAGGACATTGACAGCTACTCCCTCTGTTCCAAATTACTCATCGTGGTTTTAGTTCAAATTTGAACTAAAACCACGGCGAGTAATTTGGAACGGAGGGAGTAGATAACGGAGGATCCAATTCCCCGAACAAACGCACTACTACTAGTAGTAGTAAGAGTTGGAATCATTTACTCATTTACTCATTTACTAATCATTAATGTGCGCCATCACGAGAGTACAGAATTCCAACTCCACCCACTGATGCTCTAATAAAACTGAACAAACGTCACAAGCACTGCACGAACATATGGGCATCGCAGAGCAGCACTACTAACGGAGAAAAAAAAGACAGAGCACCACAATTTCGTTCTGATATGAAATGGAACAGGGGCGCGGCCCTTTTGTTCTGAAAAAAAAAGAAGCACAATTCGACGGGAACGAGCAGCAGCTGACCTGGTTGACGAGCACGACGCGGTGGTCGTGCAGCTGCTGGATGATCATGTCGCACACCGTCGTCTTCCCCGACGCCGTTCCGCCGCACACCCCTTTGAAAACGCACCAAAGAAAAAAAAAACTAAGACAAAACCAAAACGGAGAAACTGCAGGAGAGAGCCGCGGAGGGGAGCCGTACCGATCACGAACGGCTGCCTGGGCGCGGGGGACGCGAGCCCGCTGGGCGCGTCGGCCGCGCCGTTGCAGGTGGCGGAGGAGGGCGAGGAGGGGAGGGAGGAGGAGGAGGAGAGGCGGCGCAAGTCGCGGCGGAGGCCGCTGAAGTGGGCCCCCACCGCCGAGCCCAGGACGTCCTCCATCGGTGAGCTCCGTGGGCGTGGGCGTGGGCGTGGGCGTGGCGAGCTGGCGATCGCTGTGGCGAGCTCGGAGGTTTTGACACGGGATGGGGCGGGTTTTGGGTGGGGGAGGGAGGACGGGGACGTGGTGGTGGCCTGGTGGGGGGCGAAAGGACGCTGGGTGGAGCCGGCTTTGCGTGCACCCGCGAGGCGGCTGGACTCCGTGGACGCGAAGGCGGGCCGGGTCTCTGGACGGCGTACCAAGAAGCGGTGCACGGAGGGTCGGGCGGGCGGAAGAGGAGGAGCATTTCTCCGTGACGCACCGGGGAATATGTGGGGTAGATTCTGTTTTTTCTGCGCCTCGCAGCTGCTGGTCCTCTTTCGCATCGCAGGAGGGAAATAAAGGGACTGCTGGTCCTGTTTGGTGTTCCGATTTTGCTCTCCTTCCACCAAAGTTTGTGCGTGTGCTTTCAATGGGGGCTGGCAAGTTGCACCGCTCGATGCACGTTTGACCGACCTGTACGCTGCTTCTGCCTTCGTTTGCCTCGGTGTGATCGATGCACTTGTCCCTAGCCATTTGTTGCGTTGCAGGATCGTGGTGGTTCGTGGAGCATTACTGTTCCGGCCAGTAAACAACGACTCGCCTTTTTTGGGGACTGCTGACACGGCACTGTGGATAGGACCATGGCAAAAAAGAAACGAGGAGTGTGTATGATGTGAAAGGTGCGGTCAGTTGGGCGCGAATCTGACCGACCCCGTTTAAAAAGTACGTATACTCTCCGAGAAAACGAAAACTATATGGACGAGAGGAGGGGAGAGGGGTCGCTTTAACTTATCAAACCGGGAAAGTGCGTATACGCGTAACCAGACGAATAAGTTTAGACTGCTAGCTCTGTCGTGCACGTCTGAGTCAATGCCAGAGTGATTAAAAATGTAGGACTACATGTTCTCTTTTTCAAGGGGCAGAACTACAAAAAAAAATTGAACATTTTTTTAGAAGAATATCTTTTGACAGCTGTATGTAACACATGGCGAATCCTGTTCTGCAAAAAATAAAATTGAGGGGGATCTTTTTTTAGATATAAATTTAAGGGGAATCATGTTCTGCAAGTTGGTCTAGTTATTGGCCGGCCCAGCGCGGATGCCTCTTTTTTCATATTTTTTTCACTGTTTTTCGTTCTGTTTTTCATGCATCTTTTCTTACTCCCTCTTTATTCCTTTTTGTATGTCTTATATTTGTTTTCTATTGTATTTTTAAAATACATAAACATTTTATAAAAAATCTTGGATTTTTAAATTATGGAAACATTTTTGAAAATCAAAAATACATTATCAAATTTTAGTGAAAACTTGAAAAATGCGGAATATATTTTTGATTTCTAAGATTTTTATATAAATTCATTGACATTTTTATTAAAATCATTAACTTTCCTTGACTCTGTGAAATAAAAATCAGAAAATAATGTAAAGCCAACTCAAAACGGGCCATGGACCCGGCCAAGGCACATCCAGCGCTTACAGTCGAGCGATAATAAACCAGTTGATATCAGGCAATGGGCCAGCCCACAGTCTCCCAGAGTCCCAGCGCATGGGGAAGGGGGGGGGGNCCCTCTTTATTCCTTTTTGTATGTCTTATATTTGTTTTCTATTGTATTTTTAAAATACATAAACATTTTATAAAAAATCTTGGATTTTTAAATTATGGAAACATTTTTGAAAATCAAAAATACATTATCAAATTTTAGTGAAAACTTGAAAAATGCGGAATATATTTTTGATTTCTAAGATTTTTATATAAATTCATTGACATTTTTATTAAAATCATTAACTTTCCTTGACTCTGTGAAATAAAAATCAGAAAATAATGTAAAGCCAACTCAAAACGGGCCATGGACCCGGCCAAGGCACATCCAGCGCTTACAGTCGAGCGATAATAAACCAGTTGATATCAGGCAATGGGCCAGCCCACAGTCTCCCAGAGTCCCAGCGCATGGGGAAGGGGGGGGGGGAGCTTGCACCCTGTAGGCTTAGTAGGAAAGTTAAGTTGACTAGACCTCCCACACTTGAATGACGAAGGAAGTTGTTTGCCCAATCTGCCAAGTTGCGACTGACACTTGGAGACGTGCACTTATTGACTGTAACATGTCTAAGAGCGTGTGGTCAATCCGAGATGATGATGATAACTCGTTGCTCCCAGTATACAGTGACGAGACACCGAACCTGAAACTTTGGTTGCATGGCCTATGCAACACGCTGAGCAAAGACAAGTTCATCTATGTTACTCGAGGGAAGCACCACATGACCAGAACACCAAGTGCAAATGCAGACATGACGACACTAGTATGGATACCGCATGCAGCAAGGGAGATTAAATTGAACAGGGCTGATGACCTTTGAACATGGACTTGGTCATAAATAGAGTGAGGATAGCATCTCAGTGTGTGAGAGTCATCAACAACCTAAATGACAAAGGGCGCCGAGGGGGGTAATGCATGATCTTGCAGGAGATAAATGAAAGAAGATGAAGTTTCATACCTGTGAGTTTGTTCACGAGCAACGCACAAGCAATAATGAGGCACAAATTTTAGCTAGGATGACCACTAACTTAGATATCAGACGTCATGCGTTGCTTAATAATCCTACGGATCACCTTATCCCATAAATCTTATGACATGAAATAAAGCACATTATTCTTCTAAAAAACTTAAATTGTGGGGATACTATTCCCTGCGTAGGTTGGGGGATAGCGACCGGACGTGCAACCCCGCCCGCTATAATGGACTAGCCCGTTAGTCTGGTTCTGCTTTTTTCTATTCATTTTCTCATTTTTTTTCTTGTACTTTTTCTTTTACTTTTCAAATTTGTGAACTTTTTAAAAAATTGTGAACATTTTTTGACACGAGCAATTTTAAAATTCATGGTGTTTTTAAATGACAATAATGTTTAAATTCGTGTTCATTTAATACTCGAGAACATTTTTCAAATTCATGATTTTTTTTAAACCTAAATTCTTAAAACGCACCTGCACTATTCCGTTGAAGTGAGCGCACAGTCTTGTCCCCCTCTCTCCCTTCCCCATGTGGTCCCTAATGCATAGCGGGATTTTTTTTCTGAGCGTGTTAGCTCGTGAATTCTCTTCACATGTGAAACCACATGCAAAGAACGTCCAGTGACTTCACGTGTTGGAAAAGCGTAAATTTGCATGCATTTAATTTGCGTTTTCAAAATTTAAAAGAACTATAACTTTTGAACCGGGCATCAAAATTAAGTTACGTTTTCACTTATAGGTTCTCATGACGGGCTCTTCAAAACTAGATCCCATATGATATGAGTATGTTTCAACAACTTTTTTCCACGAGTAACTTTGGTGCTACGAAAGCAACTTCGGTGTTATAGAAAAGTAACTTTCTGTTAGTCCACGTAGTATGACTGCCTATCATTAGAATCCCTTTGGCTACCATGACTGGCAAGTTAACTAACTTCATCTTTAAGTTTCCTACTATAAGTAGCTTCTCGGTCAAGTTGATAATATTGTAGGCAACTTAGTTTTTGAGGTAGTTTAAGATGATCCTATGCAACAAATTTTGTTATGGCAAGCAACTTAGTTTCATAGACAGATAACTTAGCAACACCAACATGCAAATTTTCAATGTATTGTAGGCAACTGAAATAGTAATGGAAGGCAACTAAGTATCATCGGTAGGCAACTCCATAGTGTTTGTAGACAACTTAGAAAAATAGTGATACGCAACCTCACAATAGTGCAGGCAACTAATTTGCAAGTTAGGCAACCGAGCAGCAATGGTGGACAAGTAATTAGCAATAGCAGGAAAATGGGCATCAATGGTACGCCAATTTCGTAGTATAAGTATAAAATTGAGAATCAACCGTAGGCAGCTGACCATCAACCGTAGGCAACTGAGCAGCCGAGATAGGGAGGTTGGGATAATATTAGCAAAATTCACAGGTACATGTAGTGCAGTGAAGTTGCATGCATGTAGCGCTAAAGGCACCCCATGTTTTCTGTGTTTTTTCGTTTTTACACAAACCAACCTAATAGGCAGTCCTACTAGACAAAAAAGGAGTTAACTCCCTATAACACTAAAGTTGTTGCCATAGCATCGAAAGTTGTCCACGAAAAAAATCGGCGAATATACCCATATAGGATCTAGTTTTTAAAGAACGCGTCTTGCGAAACCTAACAATGAAAAAGGTTTTGAATTCCAACCGCTCGAGCAAAAAGTTATGGGTTTTAAAGAAATTAAAACCCCAAATTAATGCATATGGACAAGATTTCGGCTAGTTTATTTGGTAACGTATCGTGAGCACGGGGGAGGTGGCATGGACCAGGGTGTTTTTCTAAGGACATGTGGAGGACCGGTTACACCTTCTAGGGTATACTTTCCTAATATGATGGTCTGCTCGATTAAACAGAGGAGTGCCTGCGCGCTCGCAAGCCGTGTGTTTTTGTGTGATTATTTTTGGAGTTCAGAACATTTTTTGAATTCACATAAATTTTTATTTGAATATTTCCTGAAATTTGTGAACCTTTCTTGAAGTCCTGAACATTTTCTGAAATTCCTGAAGATTGTTTGAATTCTTGGAGCAAATTTTGAATTTCATGAACTTTTTTATCCGTGTTTTTTTAGTGAACGAACCTTTTTTGAAATCAGTCAACATTTTTTAATTCATGAATGGTTTTTACAATTTGGGACCAATTTGAAAGATTCATGAACTTTATCAATTCGTGAACATTTTTTGAATTACATTTTTTTGAAATTCCATACATTTTTTTATTTGTGAAAATCTATTTGAATTAATGAATATTTTTTACAATTTAGGAACATATTTTAAATATGTGAATGTTTAGAAAATTTTAATCATTTTTTGAAATCAAGGAACATTTCTCAATTTCACGTTTTTTGAAATGAGGGAACAATTTTTAGTTTGTGAATCTTTTTCGAAAATATAAATAACAACTTGAATTTTTTTGAAGTTCAGATGTTTTTTTGAAGTCCCAAACATTTTTGAAATAAAAAAACAAAACGAAAATAACAACAACGAAAAAAATAAAGAAAAAAAGCAGGGGCGCACCCACTAGCTGAGCGGGTCAGAAAAGCACGCGCGGGGAGCGGGCGCCGGCCCGGAAGCGCCAACTAGCAAGCTGGCGCTCGCGCGCATGCAAGTGGACCGTGTTCCAACCTCGCGCCAGCTGCTCGCTTCGCCCTGTATGGTTTTTTATTCGAGTTTTTCTGCTGTTGGTCTGGTAGATAAAAAACTGACCGGTTTTTATCATATTGTTGTAAAAAAATGTGAAATCAAAAAAGTTAACGGGTTCTACAACAATTCATAAATTTGTGAAAAGTTCATGTATTCAGGAAAAAAATCATGAATTTGGAAAAGAGTTTACGAATTTGGAAAAACAAACCATGCATTAGAAGAACGAAAATATTCTAAAAATGCTGGTTAACTCGAAGAAAGTTCAAAAAATTGAAAAAAATCTCAAGTTTGAAAGATTTCGCGAAAATGAAAAAGTTCATAATATTTTTAAAAGTTCACAGATTAGAAAAAGTTTCACAAATTTAAATAAGTTCCCAAAATTGAGAAAGTTTGGGAAATTAAAAAGTTGACGAAACTTTAAAAATATTCGTAAAGATGAGAAAACTCACAAATATAAGAAAGCTTGGATAACTGGAAAAGTTTTCAGGAATTTTAAAAAAAATCGTTTTTATAGAAAATATTTATAATTTATTGAATAAAAAGGGAAAAGGAGAAATAAAAGAAATAGGATTTGGAGCTAAATAGGAGGTCCCCATGAATCAGGCATCGAGGCGAGGGGTTTAAATTTGGATATAACCATCTCTACTCAGTCTAAACTACGCATTACTGATGTAGTATCGTACACTATTATCATATGCATGAAACTAGTATATGATACTCCCTACTGGAACCAGCCTAAATCGTCCGGCACCGAATCACCGACAGGCGAGAGAAGCAGGCAAAGCACAAGTTCAGTGTTCCAGTAATTCAGTTCCTCAAACCAAATAGGAAAAAAGGACACCCAGACGGAACACCTACTAATTCGTGGGAACAGAACCATCAGACAGCGTCAAAAGGAGCCACGAAGCTTCCGCGTCACAGAGAACCTTTGCCTTTTTCGCGATTTCTGCTGACACTCCCTTGCTTGAGAAGAGAAGCACCGGTGCCTTGGCTTTGGCCCCATCATCGATGGATGCCCATGCATGGCATAGGAGAAGTGACAGAAGTCAAAGAGAGCATATCATTCTTTTCATTTCCACGCCGGCTCTTTCCCGTTATAAGCTGGGATTGACGTCGACGCCAGAGTGATTGAGTGTGACACCATTCAACCTCGCAGGAGAATCAGACGCGTTACGTGCACCGGTCATCTTCCTGGCGGTTCTTTTTTTTAAAGGGCGCTTTATTACTTAAAAGATTTAAGCATTACACGCACCCAGTCTCTACATAACTAAGATGCACACAACCAACAAAGTTCACACGACAAGCTAAAATAGAAAAAGAAGGTGAAATACAAAGATGAATATCTGTTCTACAGGTATTGATAGAGATAGACGAGGACGAGGAACGATCCTGCCTGTATGGAACGGATGGAGAGATGCTCCTCCGTCCAAAGCCTAATTAAACCGGCGTCTCGTCCACACATGTCCATATGCAAGCCAGAGCCCAGACCCATACGATTCTTCCAAGTTCCAGTGGGGTGAATCGCCCAGCTTGGGGAGTTGTAATTTACATTCGGTTTCCGCGGTAGACGCAGAATACAAAGGATTTTTGTAAGGGTGACACCGATCCATTGCCCGGCTCCTTCCCGCCACCGGTTGTGTGATCGGCGTCGTCGCCGGTCTTTATACACAGTTCCAAACGTGTTAGAGCATCAATAGCCGGACGTCCGAAACCCTTCTCATATATCCGGGCGGTCAGGCCGGTCATTGACCGATCACGAAAATCTGACCCTGAGAGGCGCCTTAAACAGGTCTCAAAAGCCCGGGCTGACCTGCTCCCCTCGTATCCAGCTCAAATATGGGCGGATATGGATGTCGGACCCGATCCATGCTGGTCCACCTGACTCCACATATATTCGTCCCCATATGTTCGCCGTACCAAACCCTAGCCACTTCACTTCACTCCCCTCCACTCTCCTCCGCCACCCGAGCTCACCTCTGACAGTTTTCGGCCGTCTCCGGAATGGCAGGCAGCGGATCTGACTCCGATCAGTCCGGTCCGTCGACTGGGGTGTCACCCCGTGCGGGGTGGAGGAGGCAATGACGGTCCGCATTGCACTCCGCCGCTCCCGGAAGGACAACGCCCGACTGACGGACGGATCATTCTGCCGCTACTCCATAGCGCCGGCTCAACGGGCACTCGGGTCATCTGGGGCTGGATCATCGCGGTGCCGGCAGCCGGAACTCCTCTCCTTCCTCATCACCGGTCGGGTAGACTATGAGTCCCACAGGAACAGGCGGCCCGCCGTGGGAAGGAGATGATAAGGGTTGCCGAGGCCCATATCACGACGGATATGGCGGCGGCGGTGGCGGCTGATGCGGAAGCGCGGCCGGCCGCAGAGGAGGAAGCCATCCGCGCCCGCATTGCAAAGAAACGGCAGCGGAGAACACACACACCCTCGCCCGAGAACAGAATGGGGCGGTCTGTGCCATGGCCGGACTACCACCGAAGAAGGAGAAGGACAACTCCGGTGACGAGCAGATTCGGCGGGATCCCTACCGCGTCTTTGACCAGTACTTCCACGAAAAGGACGGCAAGGGCATCGGAAAGAGCAAGGGCAACCGTGGATGATCTCCACCATAGCCAAATATGTCAAATTTTGGTAGTCCGATGGCATGTTTAGTTAGTAGTGATGGATGAGACGGTCAATGTGTGTGCATCGACACAGTTGCATGAGTTTGTATGGATTTAAGATATTATAATTGAGATGTCCGGATGTGGATTACATTATTTATGAGGTGTCTGGTCAGTGCCCGTGGATACGCCCAGGCGCGTCCGCGGGCGTTTGAGGGGTCAGATCTGTCCATCACAACTATAGATGCTTTAAAGATCAGTCGAGGCATAGTGACGCTGCTCCTCTAGGGTTTCCTAGAGTCTACCTTTTCCTCTGGCAGCGACGCCGGAGTCCACCGCAAAAACCCTACCACCGGCTGCCTGGATCCATCCGGCGATCGAGTGGCCTAGGGATCGGGATTGGGATCGTGAGTCCTCGTTATGATGGTAAACCCGATGCTGGAGGGAGTAGGGGGAGGTACACAGGAAGGCCAGGCGGGGCTGGAGCATCTGGAAGAGAGGGTCGACGGAGGAGGAAGCCGAGGGGGAGTTACTTCTCCTGATGATCCGATCTTGGACCGGGACGCTGAAGATGTGAGGGAGGATACGGCGGCGGATGGCCGTCAGGAGGAGGAACAGGATTGGGAAAACCTAGGACAGGATCCGGCTTTGGAAAATGTTTTTGAAGGACTGAAGCTTCATGGAGAAGAGGAGGAAGACTTGTGAAAGAACATGCGGTGCCCCCATGTTTGATTTTGGTAATTGATGACAATCTCTATGGACTAATGGTTGCCTTGAGTTATATTTGAAGGTTTTGTCCATATGCTTTTCTTGGAGTACATGTGTTGGTTTCAAGGAGAGTTTGTGTTGACCAAGGTGCTATTAAGGAATTATCCAAAGATTGGTCATGTGAGAGTTGAGCTTATTGAAAGCATGTCTTGAATAAGAAGATTGTGTGATCATTCATGTTTACCTTCAAGACATCATCCAAATGAAGGGAGTTGGAAATATTCAAGGTTGATCAAGACTAAGTCAAGAGTGAATCAAGTTGATCAACTCACAAAGCGTAGAAGATGTACCGAGAGGGATCAAGTGATCCCATGGCATGGTAAGCATTGCCCATTGTGCTTTGTGTACTAACCCATGGTCTATGTGAGAGTTCTATGTGGGGTTAGGTACGTGTTCATGGGCTTGCGTCAAGAGGAAGATATCACTCAACCCATGGAGAGGATGACATCAAGTGGTGATCTTCATCAAGATTGTTGTGTGCAAGTTCAAGTAGAGCATCACGAAGAGATCAAGTGCTTGAAGCTTTCCATCCATTGTGGTGTCAATGGACTTGTGAAGATGTGCCGAAGAGTGGCTCACCCATAGTGGAGTATGGGGGAGCAATCATCTAGTCTCCATCGACCCAACACAATCAAGAAAGGTGGTCCATCTTAAGGAGGACAAGATCGTCATCATCTAGCTCAAGTGGATCATGTGCAAGGCAAATGTTTTCCCTTGATAGGTTTTCTATTTTACCGGTCTCATGGTGGTAGTTAGGAGACCGGGTTATAGGATTGATAGCCGTACTATCAAGGGGGGCTCTCAAGTGAGTAGCTTGACCGTATCGTTCGTCGAGAGCTCAAACCATTGCATCCTTGCATCATGTTTCTTGGTTGTTGTTTGGTTCTCCTTGTGAGTCTTAGAGCTTATGGTCATCTTGATGGCAAGCTTGAGTTCATCGAAAACGGAGTTTGCATGCGTCTTCTATGATGTTTTCGGTGTTGGAGGTTTTACCGGTCTTATCCGAGGAAGGGTTCTCACCATTTTCTTTTGGGCCTTTTCTCATTTGCTTCTTATTGATATTTATATCAATATTATGTTATCCCTTGTCTCTAGCTTTCCAACAAACTTGGTTTCGTCGAATTCGGAGTCCGTTTGCAGAAGTTGTGTGAGTTTTGGTGTTCTGAAAAGGCTGCAGCGGTACTACCGCGCACAGGAGCGGAAGTAATTTTTCACTACCGCTCTTGGGAGCGGTACTACCGCTTGGAGCAGTACTACCACGGCTACTTCCGTGGCTACTTCCGCTCGGGACCACAAACTCGTGTTTTCTCTCTCGTTGGGCTGTTTTGACCGTGCTAAGCGGTAGTACCGCTCCTCCAAGCGGTAGTACCGCTTGTGCACGACCTGAGCACATAACGGTTGGATTTGGGAGGTCCTATAAAAGGGGGTCTTCTTCCCCAATGAACCTTATCCTTTGAGCTCGTGTTCTTCCCCCATTGTTGACCTTTTTCGAGCTTGCTAACTCTCAATCCCTCCATGGATTCTTGCTAGTTTTTGAAGGAAAAGAGAGAGGAGATCTAGATCTACATTTTCACCAATCACTTTCTCCTCTATGTGAGGGGAACCTCTTGTATCTAGATCTTGGAGTTCTTGGTGTTCTCCTTCTTGTTCTTCCTCTCATTTTCTTCCCTAGCATTAGTTGCTTCGGTGGGGTTTGAGAGAGAAGGACTTGGGCACTCCGTGTGCCCTTGCCATTGCATTTGGTGCATCGGTTTGAGTTCTCCACGGTGATATGTGGAAGTTACAAGTTGAGAAGCTTATTACTCTTGGGTGCTTGGTGCCCTTGAGCTTGTTCCTCTTGGGTGCTTGGGCGCCCTAGACGGTTGGTGGTGTTCGGAGCTCAATCATTGTGGTGTAAAGCTCCGGGCAAGCGTCGGGGTCTCCAATTAGGTTGTGGAGATCGCCCCGAGCAATTTGACGGGTACCGGTGACCGCCCCCAAGGGTTGCCATTTGTACGGGTTCGGTGACCGCCCTCAAGGGTCCCCTAGTGGAATCACGGCATCTTGCATTGTGCGAGGGCGTGAGGAGATTACGGTGGCCCTAGTGGCTTCTTGGGGAGCATTGTGCCTCCACACCGCTCCAACCGGAGATTAGCATCCGCAAGGGTGTGAACTTCGGGATATATCGTCATCTCCGCGTGCCTCAGTTATCTCTTACCCGAGCCCTTTACTTATGCACTTTACTTTGTGATAGCCATATTGTTTCTTCTCATATATCTTGCTATCACCTAAGTAGTTTTTCTTGCTTAGCATAAGTTGTTGGTGCACATAGGTGAGCCTAGTTGTTGTAGGTTTTGTGCTTGACAAATTAACCGCTAGGTTTATTCTGCATTTGTTCAAGCCTCAACCGTAATTATTTTAAAGCGCCTATTCACCCCCCCTCTAGGCGACATCCACGATCTTTCAATTGGTATCAGAGCCTCGTCTCTCTTTGTTAGGCTTAACTGCCTAGAGAGTAAAGATGTCGACTAGGGGATTATGATTCTCTGACACTCTTAGTTTCGATGGCACAAATTTTGATGTTTGGGTAATTCGCATGCTTAATCTCTTTAGGGTCATGGACCCAAATCTAGAGCGAATTGTAGATATGGGTTTTTCTCGTCCAAAGGATCCCCAAAGATTATCTTTAGAGGATGAGAAACACTCTTATCTCAATGCTCAATCTTCTAATGTGCTTTTCGATGCTTTGAGCAATGTAGTTATATTTCAACTCATGCCGTTCCGGGATGCTCATGAGTTATGGACAAATCTTCAAGATAAATATGGTGTGTCCAAGATTTGTGGGGATGATTGTTCTCCCTCCACCTCCGGCCGTGTTTCCTTCTCAACTTCTTCTACTTCACCTGCATGTGGATTGCCACAAGGTAATGCTGGGGTGAGTAGTGGTGGTCATTGCAATGATGATAGTGTGCTTGTTCTTGGTGATCCTTCATCATTATCTTATTGCAATGGTCTCTCTTTGGACTTTAACACTTCGAGCACCTTACATGCTTCACATGCTTGTGTTGATAGTCCTTGCATATCATGTAGAAATTGCTTGACTAAATCTCATGATGATATGCTTGCTATATCTTGTTGCCATAATAAAATGCATGTTTTTCCTCGAGTTGTTGTGCTAACAATGTAGAGGAAACCCAACACTCCATGGAACAAGATGTGGTCTTGAATGGTGTTTCAAGGGATCCTACATCATCATCTATTGCATTTTGCCTTATGGCCAAGGCTTCAAAGGTATCTTCCACTTTGAATCCCAATATATCTTGTGATGATATTGATGATGGCAAGAATGATGATGATGTTGATTATGATGAAGAGAATGATAATGTTGCCTCCTTAAAAATTAAGGGGGAAATGATTTTTAAAGCTCTTCTTAAGAATAAAATTGCTCGTTCCAACTTCATGGAAATCATGTCTATTGCTATTGAGGGCAAGAAATATATTGATGAGTTGGAATCTCGTCTTGAGGAGCATGAGGTCACCATTGATCAAATGGAAGGTCATGAGCGTGATTACGCTAATGAGATTGCGGATCTCTCTCAAGCTCTTGAACTTGAACAAACCACCAAGGAATCTCTTGAGGAGACTTTTCCTCTAGAATTATCTAGAGTGAGGGAATCTCGTGATAGAGCTCTTGAGGTGGCCAATGATTTTGAAACTAAAAATGAGGAGCTTGAAGTGGTGCATGCTAAACTCCTTGAGGACTTTGAGCACCTCGAAAATGGCTCAAGGGTCATTAAGGGTGAGCTCATCAAACTCACCGAGTCTCATGCTCAACTTAAAGCTTCATATTCAAAAGAGCTTGCCAAGTTGTCTTCTCTTGTTGCTAATGATTATGCTTGTGCTACTAACTCTATCTCCTGTGAAGCATCCATATTGAAGAAGAATGTTGAGCTAAGGGCTCAACTTGAGTTGCTATCTAGCAATTATGGGATGTTGGAAGAAAATCATGTAAAGCTCACAAGCTCTCATGATGATCTCCTAGTATCCCATAATGTGCTAAAGTTAGCTCACGAGGCTATGATTGCTAAGGTAACATCGAGTGAGCCTCATGTGGACATTAGCACTACTTTTAGTCAAAATGCTATATTGCCTTGTGCTAGTCCTTGTAATTCGTCTATGCATAACATTGGTACATCTTGTGATGAATTGCTTTCCTTGCCTTGTTGCTCCAATGATGAAGCTTATACTTCCTCTAGTACTTGTGTTGAGACTAACCATGTAGAGGAAATCAAAGAACTCAAGGCCCAAGTGTTGGGGAACATAGTAATTTCAAAAAATTTCCTACGCACACGCAAGACCATGGTGATGGCATAGCAACGAGAGGGGAGAGTGTATGTCCACGTACCCTCGTAGACCGAAAGCGGAAGCGTTATAACAACGCGGTTGATGTAGTCGTACATCTTCACGATCCGATCGATCCAAGTACTGAACATACGGCACCTCCGAGTTCAGCACACGTTCAGCTCGATGACGATCCCCGGGCTCCGATCCAGCAAAGCGTCGGGGATGAGTTCCGTCAGCACGACGGCGTGGTGACGATGATGATGCTCCACCGACGCAGGGCTTCGCCTAAGCTCCGTGACGATATGACTTCACCGGCGCAGGGCTTCGCCTAAGCTCCGCGACGATATGACCGAAGTGGAATATGGTGGAGGGGGGCACCGCACACGGCTAAGGAACGATCCGTAGATCAACTTGTGTGTCATGGGGTGCCCCCCTGCCCCCGTATATAAAGGAGCAAGGGGAGGGCCGGCCAAGGAGGAGGAGGCGCGCCCAAGGGGGGAGTCCTACTCCCACCGGGAGTAGGACTCCTCCTTTCCTAGTAGGAGTAGGAGAGAAGGAAGGGGAAGGGAGGAAGGGGTGCGGCCCCTCCCCCTAGTCCAATTCGGACTAGGCCTTGGGGGGGCGCGCGGCCTGCCCTAGGCAGCCCCTCTCTCTTTCCCGCAGGGCCCAATAAGGCCCAATACTTCTCCCCGGCG
>LR880972.1:389293190-389310753 GCA_904067115.1 Aegilops sharonensis | reverse complement strand
CATAAGTTGTTGGTGCACATAGGTGAGCCTAGTTGTTGTAGGTTTTGTGCTTGACAAATTAACCGCTAGGTTTATTCCGCATTTGTTCAAGCCTCAACCGTAATTATTTTAAAGCGCCTATTCACCCCCCCCCCCCTCTAGGCGACATCCATGATCTTTCAACTTGGATCTGTCGGGGGAGGTTGAAGATCTGATAAAGGAGGTTCGATGGCTATGCTTGTTTAGGGTTCATACTCTGCGGCCGTTTAGCCAAGCGGCGCTGCTGAACTCATTGAGGAACACGTGATCCTGCACCCAGGGAGTAACGTTTAATATCAAAGGCCCTAATTTATTCTTGGCACAGTGCCACTGCTTGGGGGATTAGAAGCGGGTGATGGAAGGGGGACCTTGGCAGTTTCGTAGAGATCCGGTTGTTATCGTTGAGTATGATGGCTTTACAAATGTTGGCGAGTATGCTTTGGACATGTACCCCCTTTGGGATCGAATCAAGGGGCTACCAGATGGTCTAACAAGGAAGAAGGAGTTGGCCGAGAAAGTGGCCAAGAAGGTGGGCATGCCACCCTTTACCGTGGCAGTAAATGAAGGGAGGATCAATCCATTGAGTTTTTAAGGGTTAGAGTTTTTGTGGATGTGCATAAACCCTTGGTTAGATTCGTGCCCATCACACTAAAGGAGTTCAAGCGGTACCCTGTAAGTTATGAAAAACTGCCGGACTTTTGTTTCTTCTGTGGAGCATGGGGCATGTGGTCGAGGAGTGTGGTGATGGTGTTCACGACCCGACGGATTGTGAATGGGGTGATTGGCTCCATTGGAACAGTGAGCCACCGATGGGTGGTTCTGGTAATGGTCGAGGTGGAGGAGGGGTTGCTGGAGGTAGAGGCAGAGGAGGTATGGGTGGAGCTAGTAGGGATCGAGCAGGAGGTAGAGGAGGAGTAGGGGCCCGGGGCAATAGTGCACCTCGGGCTGGGGGTCGGGAGGCTGATGCTGCTCGTTCCGGGGGTGGAGATTTTGGGAGGGACGGTCAGGAGCAAAACCTGGGAGATGATGATCTGCGGTCAGCTCGAAAACGACTGGTGTCGGATGATGGCACGGTCAGCGTACGGGGGCAACCGGTGCTGAACCTTGCTGGCAAGGTGTCTAATACGGTTCTTATGATAGAGGGAGGGAGTACCTTGGATGGAGTCGACGTGGGCAACTCGTCTACCCCAGGGAAAGCCCCGATCGTCAAACGAAGGAAACAAGGTGTCGATGGTGAAGTTACGGATATGGATGTGGCGTCCGAGGCGGCCTCCGGCTTGGAGGTTCACTGGGGCCAATGAATATTCTCAGCTGGAACTGCCGGGGAGGGGGGAATACCCGGTCAGTTTGTGAGTTGGCGACTATTGCACACTCGCATTCCCCCAATTTGGTGTTTTTATGTGAGACTAGGCAAAAAGCTGATAAGATGAGGAGGTTTCGAGGTCGCCTTGGCCTAAAGGGTTTTACAGAAGTTGATTGCAATGGAATGAGTGGTGGCCTTGCTTTGTTTTGGTATGAATCATATGAGGTGGAAATTTTGGACAAGGAAGAGAGGTACATTGATGCCCTTGTACGTGTTCAGGAGGGTGCAGCCCAATGGAGAATAACATGTGTTTATGGAGAGCCGAGAGTGGAAAATCGGCATGTCATGTGGGAGAAGTTGCAGCGCCTGAAAAATAACAATGATCTACCGTGGTTGGTGATCAGCGATTTCAATGAAGCTTTGTGGAACTATGAACACTTTTCAGCTACACCATGGGCGGAAGCACAGATGGTTGCTTTTCGGGACGTCTTGGAGATCTGTGGTCTCGTGGATCTTGGGTTTACGGGTATACCCTTCACATATGATAATAAGAGGGGTGGTTTAGCTAATGTGCAAGTCCGGCTGGACAGAGCGGTGGCCACAAATGCGTGGAGGAATTTGTTTGCGTTCTCGTCGGTCCTCCATGTTCCTTCGCCTTGCTCTGACTATGTGGCGTTAGTACTCAAAGGTGCTGCAGATCCGGGGCCAAACGGAGGCAAGCAACGACGTTATGAGTTGTTTTGGGAGAAGGACTCTATGTTGCCTTATGTGATTAAAGAGGCGTGGGAGGCAGTGAGGAATGTTCAGAACCTGGCCCAGTTGCATGATGCGTTATCTAAAACAATGTCTGCCATGTGTATGTGGAGCAAGAAATTTGGCAATGTCACCCGAGAGCTGGCTAAGTCTCGGACCCAATTGGAAGAACTTATGCATATGAATGCGGATAGACAAGATATAAGAAGGGTGACTGATAGAATGAATGAACTACTGTATCAGGAGGAGATGTTGTGGCTCCAAAGGTCAAGGATAACTTGGTTGAAAGAAGGAGATAGAAACACACAATATTTTCAGAGTAAGGCAGTTTGGAGAGCAAGGAAGAACAAAATTCGTGAGCTAACGGATAGTATCGGCATTGTGCACTCAGATTTTGAAACTATGGGGGAAATGGCAAAGGAGTACTTCAAGAACATATTTTCGGCCGATACATCCTTGGATACATCGCCGGTCATTGATCTTCTAGAATCCAGGGTGTCGAATGAGGATAACAGGAGACTTTGTATGCCCTTTACTGACAAGGAGATTGCAGACGCTCTTTTTCATATCGGTCCGCTTAAAGCCCCGGGGCCGGATGGCCTTCCGGCCAGATTCTTCCAGCGAAATTAGGGAACCCTAAAAGAGGGTGTGTTGGCGGCAGTCAAGGATTTTTTTCACACGGGTGTAATGCCGGAGGGGGTAGACTCTACTTCAATTGTGCTCATTCCTAAAGTCTCGAACCCCAACAAGTTATCTGATTATAGGCCTATAAGTCTGTGTAATGTCATTTACAAAGTGATTTCCAAGTGTTTGGTGAACAGGTTGCGGCCCCTCCTGGATGGCATTATCTCTCCGGAGCAAAGTGTCTTTATCCCAGGGAGGATGATCATGGATAATGTGCTTGTGGCCTTCGAGTGCATTCATTACATTAAGAAGGAAAAAGATCCGTCGAGGAGTTTCTGTGCTTACAAACTTGACCTGTCAAAGGCTTATGACAGGGTAGATTGGGTTTTCTTGAGGCAAGTGATGCAAAAGATGGGTTTCTCTCAGCGATGGGTGGACTGAATAATGTCGTGTGTCACATCGGTGAGATATTCAGTAAAATTAAATGGAACTCTCTTGGATTCGTTTGCACCATCGCGTGGGTTGCGGCTGGGAGACCCCTTATCTCCGCTCTTATTCCTTTTTGTGGCAGACGATTTATCAGCAATACTGAAAAACAAGGTGGCAGGGGGGACATCACCCCAGTTAAAATCTACAGAACTGCTCCGGGTATATCACATTTATTGTTTGCAGATGATACTCTCTTGTTTTTTGAGGCTTCTACAGCTCAAGCAGAAAAGGTGAAAGTGTTTCTCGACGGTTACAACATGGCTACTGGACAAAGTTTGAACTTTGATAAGTGCTCATTATTCTTCGGTGAGGCATGCCCGGAAGCGGTTCAGGCAGATATCCGGGCTGCATTACACGTCACTAGCTCTCAGTTTGAGGAGAGATACTTGGGGCTTCCAACCCCGGAGGGGCGTATGTCAAAAGGCAGATTTCAGAACTTGCAAACGAGCCTAACAAAACGTTTATTGCAGTGGGGGGATGGTCATTTGGCACAACCAGGGCATGAGGTATTGATCAAGTCGGTGGCCCTAGCGCTGCCAACTTATATTATGGGGGTGTTCAAGGTCCCGTTCTCTGTTTGTGATGATCTTACACGCATGGTAAGGAACTTCTACTGGGGCTCATCAGAAGGCAAGAGGAAAGTCCATTGGCGGGCCCGGGATAAGTTGCTCCAGCCCAAGGACAAGGGAGGAGTGGGTTTCCGGGACTTACGTTTATTTAATCAGGCATTATTGGCTCGGCAAGCTTGGAGACTATTAACTAAACCGGAGAGTTTGTGTGCCCAAGTACTAAAGGCGCGATATTATCTGTTGGGCAAGTTGGAGGACACAATTTTCTCGGGGAATGCGTCTTCATCATGACAAGCAATCAGTTATGGTATGGAGATATTGAAGAAGGGGTTGGTTTGGAGGGTGGGGAACGGAAGAAGCATTCGAGTGTGGCGTGACAACTGGATTCCAAGACCCTTTTCGTATAAGCCAATATCGCCACAGGGAAGGTGTCGTATCCGTTTTGTGTCAGACTTGCTCAGCCAGAATGGCTCGTGGAACTATGAGATCGTCTCTCAGTACTTTGTTGACGCAGATGTACGGGAGATAGTGAAGATCAGAGCCTCCCCAAGAATGGAGGATGATGTGCTTGCTTGGGGCCCAGACAAACATGGTGTTTCTTCAGTAAAGTCGGCTTATAACTTGGCGTTTGAAGAAGTGCACCGTGGTGCTGAATCTTCTTCGAGCACGGCGCCATCAGGTCAAAGGAAGTGTTGGAGCTTCATCTGGAAGAGCTGGGCTCCGCCTTCTGTTCGTAACTTTGCATGGCGCCTTTCCACCGATGCTCTCCCGACCTGGCAGAGGAAACAGAGAATTGGTCTTGAAACAACCAGCCAATGTCCGGTTTGTGGTGTAGAGGAAGAAGATAATTTTCACCCTTTTGCTCGCTGTCAGCTTGGTCGCGACCTGTATCTTGCTATGGCCAAAGTGTGGGCAATTCCGAAGTTAGAAGATTTGGTGAATAATGGCAAAGAATGGTTCTTCATGTCTTAGAGCCTTTGAATGATTTGGGGCGAATGATGGTGATGATGGTCTTCTGGAGGTCCTGGTTCATCAGGAACGAAGTTGTGCACTCTAAACCTGTTCCTCCAATGGAGGCCTCTGTGAGATTTCTCTGGAGTTATGTCGACTCTCTTATTGGCATCAATCTTAACCCCAAGGCGGACCAGATCAAAGTTAAAGCTTGCATAGTCTATGATAGACCAACACGTGTTATGAAGGCAATCAATGTGGCTGATGGGAAAAAATAGCATGCCCCGGAACTGGGATGGTTAAAACTGAACACAGATGGCTCCTTCGTTTCCCCGGAGGTAGCAGGTGCTGGAATGATTTTGCGCAATCACCTGGGGGTCATTAATTTTTCAGCTTGCAGATCTCTGTTCTCGTGTCGAGATGCCCTGCAAGCGGAGCTTTGTGCTTGTATGAAAGGTGTCTCCTTGATGATACAACGATGTGATCTTCCGATAGTGGTGGAGATGGATTCCGTGGAGGCGATGACCATGATTTCATGTGATGGCGTCGATCGGTCTGTGTATGCTCCTGTTGTGCAGGAGATAAAACACTTGTTGTCCCTTAGACAATCTCGTGTGTCTCATGTTTCACGTTTCCAAAATAAAGCTAGTGATAGTTTAGGTGTGTTTGCTAGAACACATGGTAGGACTATGACCTGGTTTGGGGCTGGTCCGGAAGAGACTCTGGTGATAGTAGCTGATGATTGTAAGGACTCTTTGAATGAGTAATATATGTTTTTCCTTCGCAAAAAAAAAAGATCAGTCGGCTTTTCCCATGCTAAGGCTACACGAAGACGAGCGGGAAATTTGTACCAGAAAAAAAATCTTGTCAACACTAGTGGAACATTAATCATGTCACAAGCGCATGATAACTACTCCTACCCAAAAGGGAACTAAGCCTAATTCAGATGGTTGGATTACTTAGGTAACCCACAAGGATTCAAGTCCTAGACTTGGAATTGCTGGTTGCATTTTTTGAATTAATTTCACGCTCGTATTTTGAAATGTAAGAAAATTCTAAAAAAAAATGTTTTCTACATACATCTCGAGATTCTAAAATAGTGTTAAAATGGACTTTTTATGAGACAATATTTTTTTTACACACGACACAAAAAATGTCGTTTTTTTGTAAAACTTGGCATGCACACATAGAATATCAAGATGTATGCATCAAATTTTTGTTCGAAATTTCTTGACATTTTGAAAAGTTTTTTTTTTGAGCATCAGTACAGACACAAGCGCTCATATACACGCGCATACACTCACCCCTATGAACGCGCACACGCACACCCTACCCCTATGAGCACCTCCGAGAGACTGAGCCGGCATATCATCTTGAGATTTACAAAGTCACCGTAGGCGCCTCGTCGTCGACGGGAACGTCTCCTCCCACTGAAAGCACATCGTCGGAAATCCTGAAATAAATCCAGAAATAATGCGAGCACCAGGATTTGAACCCTGGTGGGTTGGGGATACCACTGTCCACCTAACCAACTCAATCACAGGTTGATTCGATTGAAAAGTTTTTTCTGATGAAGGAGCATATGCTCCCATGTTTCAAAATGAATTTCTTATTTCGCCAATCTTAAGAAGAAGATGTGCCCGCTCAGTATCTCGGATGTGCTCATAGAGATAGAGTATGTGTACGTGCGCTCATAGGGTCGAGTGTATATACGTGTGTATAAGCGTCTATGTCTGTGTTATGTTAAGAAAAAAATTACTCCTACAAAACAAGTTACAACTAACCAATATACGTCACGTACATGCACACGCTGTCGATCGTAATCAAGTGATGCACCGAAGTAGCAGTGACTAGTAGTGCATCAACAGATGAACAGTGGTGTGAAACACAGCTGGCCACTGAAGCGAACACTCGAGTGTCCAGAGCACTAGCAAACCAAGGCATTCACACGTTCTTGTCGTATCTTCTCCAGACTCCAGGACCAGGAGAATCCATCCGGTTCAAGATGAAGCAAAAGAAAGGGACTTCTCCAGGCGACAGATCGATAAAGCGATAAGGCGCATGCCCATGCTGCATATGCGCTTTCAGTTCAGTTACCGAGGGAGGGAGGGAGTGTATCCGTCTACTCGAAGCCTTGTTGCTGGAGCGCGACGCTATCGGGGAGAGGAGACCGCTCACTCGGGTCGACGGCCGTTTCTCACCTCCGCTTCAGAGCGGTACGGCCGGCCGGGGACCTTCCGGTCGCTGCCGGTGTGGGTCGCGCGTGGCCTCAGTCTGAACCCGGGGAAGACATGGAAAGCGTTGCGTGTACGTACGAGCAGCCCTGGTGCTGATTCTGGACGCGCACGAACATGGGAAATACTGTTGGATACTGACAAGCAGTCTAGTCCTACCAGAGTTCAGACCCCAAGTCGAAGCAGGGTTCCATACAACCATAAGTATATCTTTTAGGGCGGTCTGAATGTGTTTAGTCATTGAATACGGATCTGTATCGATCCACTAAGCGGTCTGGACGTACTTTTACGGCAAATCGGGACAAAGTAGAAGGAGGAGGCTTTGCGGCAGTTCGTACAACAGCCACGCAGGACTCTGACACCCCGTCCCGCCCAAAACCCCTCTCAAACCCCGTGCCTCCGTCTTTTCATTTTCTCTTCTTCAGTTTTTCTCTCTTGTCTTTGCCGCCGCTCCACCACCTCGGTCCGCCACGCCAAATCTCTGTCGAAACTCGGCGAGTCCGTCACCTCCAAGGGTACATGCTCCACGCCGCTTCTCCTCCGCCGCCATTCCACACCTCTCCTCCGACCACCGCGCGGGTACCATCCGCTCCTATGATATTCACCATGCCCGGCAACCGTTCGATGAATTGCTTGAGCTAATTTTTTGTCCCTTCTTCTTTGAAGCAATGTATTCTCGGATATGGAGTACATATACGAGCACTATGTTGAGTCTTCCGACTTGTCCGACGAGGAGGGCTACACGGATGAGACAGCGATGATGCAGGTGATGCTTGCAGACGCGGAGCGTGCAGAGGAGTACGTTCTCAATTTCAAGGGATCGGTCAAGGGTCATCGAATGCTCAACCGCAATCGGGCACCAGGCCATTTGACGCTGATGGACAACTACTTTGCCCCTGATGCTCTCTTCGCTGACAATTTTCACTGGCTCTTTCGGATGCGCAAAAATGTTTTCGATCGTCTCTACCATGGTGTTCGGTTGTTTGATGGCTACTTCATCTTGAAGAAGGACGCCGTGGGAAGGATTGAGTTCTCTGGTTACCAGAAGTGCATGGCCGCACTGCGGATGCTTGCATATGGCACGACCGCTGATTCATGGGATGAGTACCTACAGATGTCTGAGAGCACATGCAGAGATGCCATTGTCAGGTTTGCAACTGTCGTGGTCGAGGTGCTTGATGACCTGTAAGTGCACAGGGATGTTGTAGCACTTCTGTGATAAGTGAAGCGTCAAACCCACAAGAAGCAAATATGAAGGAATTACAAACCCTGCAACTACGCTATCACTTACGCAGCAAATAGCCTACTTTATTAAGTTGCTAGAAAGACAAATAAAAGGGATAGTGCTTGCTAGACTACAAACAAGAAATAAAAGACAGAAAAGTAAACGAACTAAACTAAGTGAAGCGGTGCTTGAGTAGTAAACGTTGTTGAGGGAATCAGAGTCATCACCACAAGTATGACATGATAAACATGGCTCTCTATTTGTATCACTAAGCCACTTGTATATGATCTCGCGTGGGCGGAGCAAAATAAAGTAAGCATTCCCATTAAGGTTATCGCGTGCACTCGTGCCACCACCGTGCTTCCCAACTCCGGTTATCACAACGATGATTAGGGGGAGTGAAATCCCCGTGGTTATGACCTTAAGCTCTAGGGCTCTCCACTAATCCCTATTGCAATGATCAGGGAGGAAGCGAGAATAGGTCCTGTCACCACCTACCCTCCACAACTATCCTTCTCACCAATATGACTTGCCTCAAGTCCACAAGGGGCTAATGATGCGCGAGCCTTCTTCACAACACCGTGAGACACTCAACACAATACATATAAAGAGAATGTTGAATCGCTTATTCGTCAAAGTACTAATCATGCAAGGGTTCATCCAATTCCTCAAGAACTAATACACCTACTCAAACATAGAGAAGGAGAAGGCAAGTTACAAGCCGATACAGACCCGGTGGAAGAGAGGAGCATGGTGGTGATGGTGATGGAAACTGCGACCACGATGGAGACAGTGATGGTGCCGCCGGTGATGAAGACCGCACCGGTCCGAAGGTCGGTTGATGCGACACCGTCTTCGGAGAAGAGGGAGTACAAGGGGAGATCCGATCTTCACGGCGTAGGATCGATAAATGGATGGGGATAACTAGCTGCAAGCAGCCGGAAAAAAGGAAAATAAGAGATTATGACCCGACGAGGAGGAGGCTCACCGAAGCTTGCAATCCGAACATTCGCCGATCCACAACCCACAATACTACCCTACACAACCACACTCAAGTCGTGGAGCACGGGATAGGTGCAATCCGCAAGGGAAACCACGAACTCTAATCCACACAACACGATCTAGTCGTGGATCACGAATTAGGAGCAATTTATCAAGGAATCATGAGAATAAGGATAACAAGAGCTCTCCAATCTCAGGAGGAGTCTATGTCTTTGGTTTTTAATAAAAATGGTAGAAGTCCCCCAACGAAGGGAAGAGATAGCCTATTTATAATCGGGACAATCCCCCTGGATAGGTGTGGAAACAAACTAGCTTTGGGAACCAGCTTAGGTGTGAAAGAGAACCAGCTTTGGTTTGACTAAATGGCTTCGAGACTTAATTAGGTAGCTTCTGGAAAAATCTCGTTGGAGGTGGTTGGCAGTTCCTGACCAAACATTGTTCACTAGAGTCAAACAATGTTTCCTTCAGCAGCATAGTCGAGTTCTGTAAACCTTTCGCAAGTTGGGATATCCAAACTCGTGCAAAACATTGTTTCGTCAGAATCAGAACAATGTTTCTTTAGCAGACTACTCATTTCTTCATGAACTCCTAACTTTGTTTCTTCGCCATAAAACATTGTTTTGCACGGACTGATTTGTGTTTGGCCTTCTTCGATATTGCACCTGAGTTCAACCAACAACAAAGGAGGTGAAGGCACAACCATGTTTTCAAGGTCAAATGATAAACTTAAGTTAGCGTTCACTTGATCATGTATTTGAATTGTGCGACTTCTTGTGATTGGTCCGTTGATGATTGTTGGTGTGGTATCCATGGCTGGGATGTCCTCATCATCCTCCCCCTCTTGAAAAGGAGTCATCCTCGACTCTAAGGGTTGAATGGTTTTCATGTCCTTATCATCCTCCCTCTCTTGAAAAGGAGTCGTCCTCGACTCTAGCTCGTCATCACACAAAAAAATTGGCCAGTACAAAGAAACAATGCCGAGATTTTATCAAATGCTTAAGTTTAGCTTTCACCTTTGCGAACTTCAAATGTTTTGTTTGACTCAGCAATTCTTTCCAGCTAACAATTCCATCAAGTACAAGCTTGTAATCAGGCACATCCATGTTTGTATCATCTTCCCTCTCTTGAAGAAAAGTCGCCCTCAACTTCCTTCGGTCTACAAAATAATAGCACAAGGACAATACAAAATATCGTTGCCAAGTAAAAGTCAAATAAGCATGTTCAGTTTTTCGTTATATTGGCTCCTTGATGGTTCCATTATGTTTAACAAAAGGATATTGTTTGATGGATGACATAGCAATCATCTTTTCTCTAATTTCATCACACCAATGCTTCAAGAGTTCATAAGTGCATACCTCTGGGTGCTTCAAGATGAATGATCTCTTTTGAGTACCTCCATGCCTTTTTGAAGATCACTTACCCCACATGATGTTTCTTTGATGGTGCTCCACGTGCGCCATAATTGTTCATGGATCTCATCCTCCCATCTCTATAGCAGGGCAGCTAAGTATGATTTTTGCATCTGAACATACTTCAAAGAAAGAGAGCTTTCTGAATGGTTAGTAGTTGAATAGTCTTCTCTCCTTTCATTTGGTAGATCACTCATCTCTTTGATATTGTGTGTAAACACCTCAAGCTCAGATTTGGTGGACTCACACAACTCGCTACTCCTCTCACTTTGATGGTGTGGTATAATATGTTGTCGTTCACTCATTTCTCTAATCTTGTGGCGGATTACCTCACCCTCATATTTGGTGGACTCACACAACTCACTACTCTCGGCACTCTCAATATGTGGAATTTTTGGAAGTAGGGCGCCCGGAACCAAGTCGATTTGGTGTTCAATGCCTCGCTTCAGTGGCAATATGGGTGGCACCTACTTGTGAAGCACATCCCCATACTCCTACAAAAGATCCAATACAACACTAGGAAGAGTTGAGGGGTAAGTCGTTAGCAGCCAATAAAGTTTCCTTGTACATGGGTACAAAGAATGGATCATTAGGTTCTCTCAATTCCCACATATCCCTTTCCCTAGCCATCATAACTAATCCCCGTTTTTCCCGGGGCTTGGTCATATTTGGCTGTGGAGCTTTTGGCTGTGGAAACACTCCATCACTATGTTGGTGGCTCACTTGTTGTGTATGATCACTCTCTCCCTTTTTCTTTCCTTTTCTTTTCATCTCATCAAGATAGACTTCCTCGGGTGTCATGGGCAGCCAAGTGAACTTCTCTCCTCTATGGACAAAACATAAGCGATTCGCACGCCCGCTGATTTGCACATCATGATCATGCAATCACGGTCATCCCAGAAGCAAGTGACAAGCATGCATCGGCACCACGTCACACTCAACATCATCCTGATATGTCCTTACTGAAATTGGTATTTGCACGCTGCTAATCACCTTAATTGCGCCACAATCATTCAACCATTGCATGCGGTATGGGTGTGGGTGACGTTTTGTTTGCAATTGAAGCTTCTCGACCATCTCCGCGCTTGCAATATTGCTGTAGCTGCCACTATCAACAATCACTTGACATATCTTTGAGTTAATAAGGCAAGAGGTGTGGAAAAGATTATGCCGCTGCCCCTTTTCCTCCTCCACAACCTGGGCATTAAGTGAACGACATACAACCAAAGCTTCACCATGAAGTTCTTCATGAGATAAAATAGTTCCTCCTACTTCCCAACCTTGCTCCTCTTCCACTTCATCATTGCCACCTTCAGGGTCACTTTCAGACTCCCATTCACCCCGTTCATTGATGATCATAGTTCTTTTGCTTGAGAATTCCGAAGAAATATGACCTCTTCCTTGTGGCATTGAATGTTGCTGCTGCGTGTAGAACTCTTTTCTGGAGGGGGAGCAGATGATACTCCTGCTGTAGCTGATGACTGCTTATCTTGATTGCGAATCGCAGGTGAGGAAGCCGTCGAGGCATGTGGGTGCCTAGGTGGTGCACCCTCAAACTGAGAACCATATGGTTGTTGTGTTCGCTGCCAGGAACAGGTGGTGGTGTGGCCTTGGAAAGCACGAGTAAGACCATTACGTAGATTCTTCTTCTCAACTCGTATAGCTTGATGAACCACATCTTGTAGTGTATCATAAGGAAACATCTCCACAAAATCTGATATTTCATCATTCAGCCCATGTAAAAATCTCACCATCTTCGCCTCATCACTTTCATTGGTTCTTGTCCGAATTAGCAGCACCTCCATCTCTTTATAGTACTCCTCAACAGTGGGGGGACCTTGAGTGAGACCCTGCAATCTCTTGTGCAGTTGCCTCTCATAGTATGATGGAACAAAACGGCGCCTCATGACTCTCTTCATCAAAGTCCAGCTACAGATATAATTATTACCCGATATTAATCGATCATCTTGCAGCTGATTCCACCATGCAAGAGCATAACCAGGGAACTCCATAACAGCAAGATCAACCCTTTTGGATTCAGAAAAACCATGGATGC
Source organism: Aegilops sharonensis (assembly GCA_904067115.1). NCBI lineage: Eukaryota > Viridiplantae > Streptophyta > Magnoliopsida > Poales > Poaceae > Aegilops > Aegilops sharonensis. The sequence continues at coordinate 389,298,120 of LR880972.1, read as the reverse complement.
AAAAGATTTGATCACACTTCTCTTCCCACTCAATATATGCATCCGGATCCTCTTTTCCTGTGAATGATGGCACATGTAGCTTCACTCTCGCTTGGTTGTCACGGTCATCTTGATCATGACGGTCATAATGATGACCACTGCGACCAAAAACAGCACCACGGCGAGGCGAGGAGTAGGGTTCATAGTCCCCCTGCCTTCATCTTTGTCACCATGCTCGGAAAGATCTTCAAGGAAGATGGCATCACCATCATGTGCCGCTCGTCGCCGATGATCAGCAGCAAACTCCCGGGGGTCATGGCCTCGCCCGCGAGCTTCTCCTCCATGCAGCCCACCCTCACGGGGGGCGGCAAAGTCGCCACGCCTCCGTTCAGCACCAACAGCAAGGGCGCCGTGGACAGCAACTCCTGCCGCTCTTCCACGACCAACATGGCGATCGTCGTTTCCTTGACGTTGCCGGTTGTCGGCGGCCAGTGAGGCAGTGGGGCTATGTTGATGTTGATCCCCATTACCCGCGATAGGAAGACGACCACAGAACATCCTTCGCATAGCTGCAACTATACTCTCCTCAATCATATCACCAAGTGATGCGCGAGTTTTTGGGAGATCATCTTCCACATGTTGATGGCCATGTACACGCGAGTTTTTGGGAGATCATCTTCCACATGTTGATGTCCATGTACACTCGAGTTGGATCCTGTCATGTTAACTCTTGGAAACAAGTGGAAAAAGGAAATTATATGTAGAAAACACTCAGCTCATCTTCTTGCTTACCCAATTCTAATGATTCCTTGGCGGCTGTGCGGAAGTAGCAAATCAGGAGTGGACGGGCGAATGAAAGGAAGGAAGCTGATGGTTTCTAGGTGGCTCCGGGTGGGGTAAAAAGGGAGGGCTAGTGCTGAGATCCAATCGATGCAAACCAAATGAACAAGAAAATTTTGTAGATCCTTGCACCACGTTTGAGCTGCAACACTTGCCACTTCAACTTCTGAAATTTCTCACCAAACTGAATATGATTGCACACTTGCTCAACACTTTCTCTTCTCTTTTTTTTGCTCTTTTCACTCTCTTTTTTTGCTTTTTTCACTCTTTTTTTCTCTCTTTTTTTGCAGCACAAAAGATCCAACAAGACTCAAAGAAAATAGCAGCAACTTTGGATAGAACTTGGTGCAAACACAAAGATGAAAGCAAACAACTAGGTCTCAGCAATAAAGACTTGGATTTTTTGTGGCTTTTTGGCTTTGGACTCTAGGACGGGGAAAACAAACTAAAATGGATAGATCTAGCAACAAAGATACAGATCCTACAGTCTAAACCTTGCTCTGAATACTAGATGATGCGACACCGTCTTCGGAGAAGAGGGAGTACAAGGGGAGGTCCGATCTTCACGACGTAGGATCGATAAATGAATGGGGATAACTAGCTGCAAGCAGCCAGAAAAATGGAAAATAAGAGATTATGACCCGACGAGGAGGAGGCTCACCGAAGCTTGCAATCCGAACATTCGCCGATCCACAACCCGCAATACTACCCCACACAACCACGCTCAAAGTCGTGGAGCACGAGATAGGTGCAATCCGCAAGGGAAACCACGAACTCTAATCCACACAACACGATCTAGTCGTGGAGCACGAATTAGGAGCAATTTCTCAAGGAATCACGAGAATAAGGATAACAAGAGCTCTCCAATCTCAGGAGGAGTCTATGTCTTTGGTTTTTGATAAAAATGGCAGAAGTCCCCCAACGAAAGGAAGAGATAGCCTATTTATAATCGGGACAACCCCCCTGGATAGGTGTGGAAAGAAACTAGCTTTGGGAACCAGCTTAGGTGTGAAAGAGAACCAGCTTTGGTTTGACTAAATGGCTTTGAGACTTAATGAGGTAGCTTTTGGAAAACTCTCGTTGGAGGTGGTTGGCAGTTCCCGACCAAACATTGTTCACTAGAGTCGAACAATGTTTCCTTCAGCAGCATAGTCGAGTTCTGTAAACCTTTCACAAGTTGGGATATCCAAACTCGTGCAAAACATTGTTTCGTCAGAATCAGAATAATGTTTCTTTAGTAGACTACTCGTTTCTTCATGAACTCCTAACGTTGTTTCTTCGCCATAAAACATTGTTTTGCACGGACTGACATGTGTTTGGCCTTCTTCGATATTGCACCTGAGTTCAACCAACAACAAAGGAGGTGAAGGCACAACCATGTTTTCAAGGTCAAATGATAAACTTAAGTTAGTGTTCACCTGATCATGTATTTGCATTGTGCGACTTCTTGTGATTGGCCTGTTGATGATTGTTGGTGTGGTATCCATGGCTGGGATGTCCTCATCATCCTCCCCCTCTTGAAAAGGAGTCGTCCTCGACTCTAAGGGTTGATTGGTTTTCATGTCCTTATCATCGGTGATCGCGGTGGAGGCTTCCCTTCTTCTTCCTCTTGGCTTGGCCCTTCTCAATGGAGGTGGTCTTGGAGTAGCAATGGAGATGGATGACGGCATCATGGATGAATGAATGTGGATAAGGGAGGCGCCTAGGGTTGGAGGTGTTTATAGGAAGGCCTCCCGGTATCTCCTCCGTTGATGTGGTCATCCAAGGGCTCAAGATGAGCTTTATCTTCTCCCATTCCCTTCATTATGAGTCAAGAATCCCGTGGGAACAATTGGGGATGAAATTGGTGAAGAATCTCGTCTGGGAGGGCAACTTTAGGAGTTGTGTGCACGTCAAATGAGTGCTGAAATGACTGCGCGCGGTCCTTTGGAATGCCATCTTTCATGTTGTCCTTTTATGCAATCTTAGTCCGGTAAAACGACCGCCATTTCTTCATACAAACTCGGAATTTTACGTTCTTGGGCTCGTTGGATTCGTATGAACGACGCCAATCGATTTATGGTATTAAATCTTGATTTGGAGCACTTTGAAAAAATGACTTTCTCGACCTTCGAAATGGCCAAGTCTGACCCCCTGGCTGACTCCGTATTGAACCCATCGTTGCTCCTTTTATCGTGCTTGGTCCTAGGTTGCTCCAATACACCTATAGACACAAGAAAATAAAGGAAAACTAACAAAAACTAAATAAACACACAAATGTGTAATGCTCACAATGATAAGTGCAAAAACCGGTAATCATGCATAATGGACATATATTTGGTTCAATGGGACATGATATATGAAAGGATCATGCAACATATGAGCTGTAAAAATGGATAAAGTATAGAACCATCAGTGTTTGGACCTCAGTACATGAGAGAACCTACTGTGGCATACACCAAGAGGACCTTGGCCATCTTGGAAGCAAGAGGGTGGCCAAGTTTGCTCGAATCTCATGACCGCATGCACTAGAAATGAAAGAATTGCCCGAAAGCTTTACAAAGTCAATATCAGGTTCATGTTAAGAAGCCCACCATCATTCTTGAAGCAGTCGCACCACATGATATTTGGATTTGCATGCTTTCTTTGGCATGCCCGAGTCTCACAATGACATCAATGTGTTGCAGCAATCACCATTGTTTGCTAAGCTGACTGAAGGAAAAGCTAATCCTTGCCACTATACTATCAATGGGCATGAGTACTACATGGGCTACTATCTGGTTGACGGTATCTATCCTCCATGGGCTACCTTGTCAACAACATCTCTAGCCCAGTTGGTCCGAAAATAATCTCACTTTGCCCAAAGACAAGAAGCAGTTAGAAAGCATGTTGAGAGGGCATTTCGAGTTCTGTGATACGTCTCCAACGTTTCTATAATTTTTGATTGCTCCATGCTATATTATCTACTGTTTTGGACTATACTGGGCTTTATTTTCCACTTTTATATTACTTTTGGGACTATACTATTAACCGGAGGCCCAACCCAGAATTCCTGTTTTTTTGCCTATTTCAGTGTTTCGAAGAAACGGAATGTCACGCCCAAGATGCGACCCTATCCTAAAGGAACTCGAAGGTCCCACCAAGGATAGAAGCGCATCTTGAAGACGCTTTTGCAAGGTGGATATCATTACATCAACATTACATAATAGTGGGGATACATCCAAAACATACAAGGTCACATGAATACAATAATACATCATATACAAGATAAACATCCGACTACGGATGAAACATAAACAGAAACTCAAACAATATCCACCCTGCTAGCCCAGGCTGTCGACCTGGAACCTATCCCCTGATCGAAGAAGCAGAAGAAGAACTCCAAAACAAGCAAGCATCGCTCTCGCGTCATGATCATCGCATAACCTGTACCTGCAACTGTTGTTGTAGTAATCTGTGAGCCACGAGGACTCAGCAATCCCATTACCATGGGTATCAAGACTAGCAAGGCTTAATGGGAAAGGAAGGGGTAAAGTGGTGAGGTTGCAGCAGCGACTAAGCATATATGGTGGCTAACATACGCAAATGAGAGCGACAAGAGAAACAAAGGAACGGTCGTCAACTAGTAATGATCAAGAAGTGATCCTGAACTCCTACTTACGTCAGACATAACCCAGAAACCGTTTTCTCCTCTCGATCAACCCCGAAAAGAGACACTCACGGTTACGCACACGGTTGGTGTATTTTAGAAGAGTTTGCTTCAAGTTTACTACAACCGGATATTAACAAATTCCCATCTGCCACATAACCGCGGGCACGGCTCTCGAAAGTTTATACCCTGCAGGGGTGTCCCAACTTAGCCCATGATAAGCTCTCGCGATCAACGAAGGATATTCCTTCTCCCCGGGAAGACCCGATTAGTCTCGGAATCCCGGCTACAAGACATTTCGACAGCAATAAAACAAGACCAGCAAAGCCGCCCGATGTGCCGACAAATCCCGATAGGAGCTGCACATATCTCGTTCTCAGGGCAACACCGGATGAGACTAGCTACGAGTAAAACCAACCCTCAAGTTGCCCCAAGGTGGCCCCGCAGGCAGCTCGGTTCGAACCAGCACTTAGAGAAGCACTG
>LR880972.1:389244749-389255623 GCA_904067115.1 Aegilops sharonensis | reverse complement strand
AGTGCCATTAGTTTTAGAAAAATTATAAACTTTCTGTTAGTGCCATTAGTTTTCAAATTTGAATAGTTAAAATTTGAATTCTTTGAAATTTGTGTGAATTACAAGTTTGTGATTAACTTTACTAAAAAAATGAACATAGATGCACCTATAGAGAAAATTCGACCTAAATTCATAATCAATTTCTATGAATTTCAGAGAAATTCACTATGAATTTAGGTCAAATTCCCTGTATAGGGCATCTATTTTCACTTTGAGAGGAGCTCAACAAGGCAGAGATGGACGGGCTTATAAACCGGTGTGAGCGCCCTTCGGTTGGCGAGGTGGGACTAAACTCTGAGCGCAGCGAGGACCAACCCTTTAGTCCCGGTTTGTGGCACAAATCGAGACTAATGGTCATGGGCCAGGGGCGAGGCGCATTGGTCCCGGTTCGTGCGTGGAACCGGGACCAAAAGGTCCAGACGAACCGGGACCAATGGCCCACGTGGCTGCCCTCTTGAGAGTGTTCTTGGTGAGAACATAGTTGACAAGGAGCGAACCGGGATTAATGGTATTACGAGGGCCAAACCATAAGACATTAAAGCATTTCAAATGAACTCTGAAAAAGTTGGCATAGCATGTGCATGTACAAAACGGACAATGGTAGCATACTCGTCTGTTACAAAGTTGGCATGGTATCATCATAATAGTTGCGGGAGAAAGTCTTCACTTTTTCTTCGCTTGTGTCATTTGCTTATTGCGCCGTAACCATGGATAATATTCATCGTTTATCAGGATGCTTGGGTCAGCCTTGACTTTGAAGGGAGGAATTTCATGAAACTTTTCATAATCTTCAGACATGTCTGTCTTGCCCTCCACTCCCAGGATGTCCCTTTTTCCTGAAAGAACTATGTGGCGCTTTGGCTCATCGTATGATGTATTCACTTCCTTATCTTTTCTTTTTCTCGGTCTGGTAGACATGTCCTTCACATAGATAACCTGTGCCACATCATTTGCTAGGACGAACGGTTCGTCAGTGTACCCAAGATTTTTCAGATCCACTGTTGTCATTCCGTACTGTGGGTCTACCTGTACCCCGCCTCCTGACAGATTGACCCATTTGCACTTAAACAAAGGGACCTTAAAATCATGTCCGTAGTCAAGTTCCCATATGTCCACTATGTAACCATAATATGTGTCCTTTCCCCTCTCGGTTGTTGCATCAAAGCGGACACCGCTGTTTTGGTTGGTGCTCTTTGGATCTTGGTCAATCGTGTAAAATGTATTCCCATTTATCTTGTATCCTTTGTAAATCAATACAGTCAAAGATGGTCCCCTGGACAACAAGTACAACTCATCACAAACAGTGTTGTCACCTCTGAGACGTGTTTCCAACCAACTACTGAAAGTCCTGATGTGTTCACATGTAATCCAGTTGTCGCACTGCTCCGGGTGTTTGGAGCGCAGACTGTTCTTGTGTTCATCGACATACGGAGTCACCAAGGTAGAGTTCTGTAGAACTGTGTAGTGTGCTTGAGACCAAGAATATCCGTCCCTGCATATTATTGAGTGTCGTGGTTCTAAGTCTGACAGTAGAATGGGGGGTAGGTGTGGAGAGGCAAGATCCTAGCTATGGAGTAGTTGTATACGCAAGGGATTTACAAGTTCAGGCCCTTCTCGGAGGAAGTAACAGCACTATGTCTCGGAGCCCGGAGGCGGTCGACTGGATTATCTGCGTATGTGTTACAGGGGTGCGAACCCCTCTACCTGTGGAGGGGGGTGGCTTATATAGAGTGCGCCAGGACTAGGGCTGGACTAACGAGCAGCTCGGCTCATTAAGCTCGTACTCGTTAAGCTTGTGCTCGTTAAGGCTCGGTTTGTTAAGCTCGTTAAGATTAACGAGCAGAAAACCCTGCTCGGCTCGGCTCGTTTGAAGCTCGTTAAGCTCGTGAACGCTCGCGAGTGTTCGTTAATAGATTATAATGTGTTACCATATACATGATGAATGTGTAGGTATGGTTTTCAAGATGAAATATGGTGACTACAAAAAGAAATAAAGTAGTTTGTTGCCTCATATGTCGATTTGATTAAATAGATGGGCTGAGATGCTACAAAAAGTTTGTCACGTAATATGAAATATGTGTTGTGTTGTTACTAACGAGCTTAACGAGCTACTCGTGAAACTCGTTAGCTCGCTCGTTAAGCTCGTTAAGCTTAACGAGCTAAAATCAATGATTGGCTCTGTTCATTAAGAAGCGAGCTACGAGCTTAACGAGCCGAACTATTGAGCGCTCATTAAGCTCGCGAGCTACGAGCTTTTGGTCCAGACCTAGCCAGGACCCCAGCCAGCCCACGTAGTAGAGGGTTTAAGGTGCGTTAAAGCTAGGCGTTACTGGTAACGCCTTACATAAAGTGTCATTAAGGTCATAAAGACTATTTAACTACAGACCGTTTGGATACCGAGTGGCTCTTGGACTCCTGGTGGTCGAGTGGATCTTCGTAGTCGAGTGTCTTTGAATCTGTCGAGTGGATACCTACACGGTCGACTGGAAGGTTGCTTCTCTTGTGAGTCTCCTTGTGGAGGGTACCTTTGGGCAGGCCTATGACCCTACCCCAGGTACATGACTTCATCATTAGCCCCCGAATGGATCGAGGTTTGAGTGAGGAAGGAGTTGATAATCTTTCCGACCTGTTCTTCGTGTTGTGAGTGCGTCTCACTGTGGATCAACGACCTTTTAGTGATGGCATCAACTTCTCTTTCAGTCGCCTTGATCCATTCTCCACGTTTGTCGAGTGAACTTTGTGAACCTGAGGATTTCCGAGCGACGGATCGAAGGAAATCTGTTGTCTGACGAGTTGTTCTTCGGTTAGCGGATTTCGCGGGATCCGAATTTTGGGAAGCGCGCGAAGCGGAGAAAACCGCGACACTCGGATGGGATAAGATGATGACGCCTCGATCTTCACGCCGCCTTTTTCGCCACGTATCGTGCACGCACCTGTTGCGGGATTGCGACGGGATTGCTTGGGCCTACCGGTCAGCCACTCGGAAGCGGCCCCATATAAAGAGCTGGTCAGGGTATTTTGAACAGTGCGACCTCAGACTTCCCTTCTCTCCGCCTCCAAACCTTCTCGCCGCGCTCTTCGTCCGTCCAGCGCTGAAGCTCGGTACTTTTCTCGCCGGCGACCATGGTGAAGGACAAGACTGCCGCCCTGGAACGGGTGAAGAAGGCGGCGGCGAAGGCCAAGGGGAGAGCGCCCAGTCGGGGCGGTTCCTCTTCGCGGTCCAAGCTGCCGCAGGGCTGGGTCCAAGGAGACTGGATCCGGTCGACCATCACCGAGAAAGATCTCACCGATCTGGCCAACGAAGGACTGATCCCCCATGGGTCGGCGAGGCTTCCGGGCACGGAGTGGCAACCGCAGCCTGAAGAGGGTGAGTGCGTCCTCCTGGCCACCCACGTAGATAGGGGGTTTTCTCTACCGCCAAATCCTTTTTTCCGGGGGTTTCTGAACTTTTTTGGAGCGCAACTCCACCATTTCACTCCAAACTCCATTGTGTATCTTGCTGCTTTCGTTTCCTCTGCGAGAATTTCTTGGGTTGTCGACCGCACTGGGGTTTCTTCAAGCACATATTCACCTGTCGCTCTCAGACGGTGAAGAAAACGAGCCCGAATGACGAGAGGACCCAAGTAATCCAGATGTGTGGGGGACTCGGGGTCCAGATGAGGGGGAAGAGCGCTTTTCCAGCTATGACTCTCCCCGACTCGGTTAGAGGGTGGCAGTCGACCTGGTTTTACTGCCAAGACCAGCCGGGGCAGTCGACTGGGCTCCCTCCTTTCTCCATGAGTCGAGTGAACAAGCCATCTTCCATGAAGGTGTTACCAGAGGAGAAGGCCCAAGTAAAGCTGCTGATGGAGCGTGTAGTCCAGCTTATTCGCGATGGGGTGACCGGCATGGATCTCCTGGAGGTTTTTCTCCGACGGTGTATTCAGCCACTCCAATACCGAGGACATCCGATGTGGATGTACTCTGGTACGGATGATACCACTCGGATCCATCCAGAGGTGGTCGATGGCGCCACGCTGGAGAAGTGGACGACTGCCATCACAGGAAACAAGGACAACCCTCGTGGAGCTAGGAGGATTCCACCACTCGACCAGAGTTACCAACCAGACCAGGTATAACCGCTTATCTCCGACTGTGATTCTGCTGCATTCATTCTGTTTTGATGCCAATTCGTCGACTGACTTTCACCGTGTTTTGTTGTCTTCTAGGTCACCACCGAGATGTACTCGATGCCCAACGGGGCGCAGGAGACAGCCGAAGAAGAAGAAGGAAGTGGAGGTGAAAGTCCGGAGGAATGGGAGTCCAATGGCGAGGAGGATGAGGAGGATGATGGTTCTGATGATGATGATGAGGAGGAGGACGAGGAGGAAGACGTCGATCCTCCTCGTTCGGAGGGAAGGTCCAAGTTGACGCACGACCCGGCGGCCGGGCGTGGTAAAGCTGTTGTGCCCACCGGGCAGTCAACGAAGTGACCTAGGACAACTTCTCCTGCGCCGACTGAGAAACCGCCGAAGCAACCTCGAGTGACGTCGTCAAAGCCGGCGAAGGCCCTGCCCAAGATGCGAATGGTCATCCCCACCATCTCCGGGTAACCGACAGAACCTTGTATTTCCTTTTTCAACATGTGTGAACTTTTGGTCGACTTGATGACTGATCAGCCGACTCTTGAAATCTACAGCGCCGCTACCTCCGAGACTTCAGCCAAGCACGATGATCAGGAAATGGAGGATGCGGCCACTTCCAACCTTGGTAAGATCTCTGAGGTTTCGCTTTTAGTCGACTGGAGCTTTTTAGTCGATTGGGCTTCCATGTTTACTTCTGGATCTCTCTTGTAGTTCCAACTCGCGTCATTGATCTCCCCGATGATGACGAGGAAGCACCATTGAGGAAGAGGAGGAACAAGAAAGTGCCTGCTGGCAAGGCTGCTCAAGTCGCGGCGATTCCTGAGACGCTGATTTCTGAGGGAGGCAACCCCACTCGGACTTCTGTATCTTTCACTGTACCGCTGACAAGTGCCCGACCCACTTCGTCGACTGCTGATCCACCATCTCTCTTTGCTACACACCACGTCCCGGAAGACCAAGTAAGTGCTGCTAAGGAGGCCATACGCCAGGCAGGGATCATGATGGAGCAGGTGAAAGCGGCTCGAGAGGCTAGTCAGGCGGCCTATGATGCCAGTTCAGCTCTCCAGAGCAATGGTCAAGTAAGTCAGTCGTCGCTTGCTTTGTTAGGATATACTATCTGAAACTGCTTTCTTCTGGAGATTTCCATATCTGTACACCCACTGGGTGTGTGTGTCGTTTGAACTTTTGTGGGGGCACGCTGAGTGCACCCACTGGGTGTAGTCCCCGAGACTATGGTCGACTGCGTGCAGTCGGCTATAGTCTTTATGCTGTGATCTTCTTCACTCGACCTGGACGGACCAAGTCGAATGGAACTGTAAAACCGGTGGGGGCACGCTAAGTGCACCCACTGGGTGTAGTCCCCGAGACTATGGTCGACTGCGTGCAGTCGACTATAGTCTAAAGAACTGTTTTTTTCTTTCTTTTTTTTACTGCGGCTGACCGCTGACAATTAGCCATGTTTTTAGAATCATAACCTTTTTGCAACTTTTGGTCGACTGATCGAACCAAATTGGTAAACCATTGGGGGCACGCTAAGTGCACCCGCTGGGTGTAGTCCCCGAGACTACTGTCGAACGTTTTTATTCGACCGTAGTCTTAGAAATGCTACTATTTTTCCTTAGTCACTCGGAAGTGATCTGTCTTTGATGTCTTTTGTTGGTTGACTCTTTGTAGAAATCTTGCGAGCTTGTGGCTCGCTATACTGAGTTAGAGAAAAAGCAGATTCAGCTCAACCTCGATTTGAAGCTTGCTCAGGAGAATTTGCAGAAGGCAAAGGATGAAGCAAAAGGTATGGCTGGTGAGAATTTTTGACGACTGCCTCTGTTTTTCTGCTCATTCTCAACTCTGTTCTCATTGTTGCTTTGCAGATAAACTGGAAGAGACTTTGAAGACGAAGGACCTTGACCTTGCAGAGGCACAGAAGGCGGCTATGGAGAAAACAAAGCTCGCTGAAGAGAAGCTTGCCTCAGTCGACAAACTCGAAGATGAAAATGCCAAGCTGAAAGCCTCTCTTGATGCGGCTAACAAGGAAGTCAGTCGACTGAAGAACGACAAGAATGTTCTGTCTGACAAGGTTGGCCAACTGGCGGGGAAGCGAAACGACCTGGAGATTTACCTTGGAGGGTTCGCCAAGAAGCTGTTTCTCATGCTTGAAGGTAATCTCTTTTATCCGACTGTCTTGCTCTCACCGGCTCATCACATGATCTTTATTTTGAGTCTGAGTTGTGTTTTCAGAATTCTGCCAAAACTTTGAAGAAGAAACCAGTCGAGTGGAAACCAGCTTGGACCCCATCAACTCTCCTGTGAAGGACGAAGCTGCTATGAATGTGCTCTGACTGGAGTCTCGTGTTGCTAGCGTGGTGGATTATCTTGCTCGACTGAAAGTTGCAGTGTCGCGGATAGAACCGACTCTCTGGCCAGAACAGACTCTCCAGGATGATCTTGAATCCCTGATGACTCGACTGAATGAGATTCCAAGTTGAGTGCAAGAATGGAAAAAGTCATCTGCCAAGTGTGGTGCTGATGTTGCTCTATCTCTGGTTCGTGTCCACTGCAAAGAAGCGCAAGAGGACAAGCTGGTGTCTCTCAAGGTCACCAATACCAGGAAGCACGACTTCAGATCTTTCATGGAGACTTTCATCGCTGCTGCTACCCGTATTGCTGACGGAATCGACCTCGACCAGTTTGTTGCACCTTCCAGTCCTCCGCCGGAGGAGTAAAAAACTTCTAAGTCCCACTTTAAATTTGCCTCGGAATACCGAGTGGTTTCTGTAACCGATAAACTTTAAAAGGCTTAACGCCTGAGCGCCTTTGGATCCGTAGGACATTTATCCGAACTTGATTTTTCCTTTAACATGCTTTGCTTGCCTTCGAGAGAACTTTATTCCTCATTCGGAAGATATTCCGTTGAAATTCCAATCCACTTGTGCTTCATCTATCCTGCAGGTAGAGGTGGAACACAGACTGCGACTGACCTTGTCGTCCTTACGGATCGGGACGAACCGCATGTTGTGCTTGTGGCGAAGCTTCGAAGGAGGAGGTTGCAGTCGACCTGCACCTCGTCGTCCTTGTGGATTGGGATGGACCGCACGTTGTACTTGTGGCGAAGCTCCGAAGGAGGAGGTAGCAGTCGACCTGCACCTCGTCGTCCTTGCGGATTGGGATGGACCACACGTTGTACTTGTGGCGAAGCTCCGAAGGAGAAGGTAGCAGTCGACCTGCACCTCGTCGTCCTTGCGGATTGGGATGAATTCCTTACTTAGGCGAGCATTGGGCTGCAGCTAAGCCCCCGAGTGGGAGGTTTGCTCTCCACTCGGTAGGATTTTTATTACTTAGGCGAGCACTGGGCTGCAGCTAAGCCCCCGAGTGGGAGGTTTGCTCTCCACTCGGTAGGATTTTTATTACTTAGGCGAGCACCGGGCTGCAGCTAAGCCCCCGAGTGGGAGGTTTGCTCTCCACTCGGTAGGATTTCTATTACTTAGGCGAGCACTGGGCTGCAGCTAAGCCCCCGAGTGGGAGGTTTGCTCTCCACTCGGTAGGATTTTTATCACTTTGGATGTTTTAAGGCGAATCCTTGGGCTGTTATAAGTCCCTGAGTGGGAGGCTGGCTCACCACTCGGTAGGATTTGAATACTTAGGCGAGTACTTCGACTGCAGCTAAGCCTCCGAGTGGGAGGCTGGCTCGCCACTCGGTAGGATTTTGTATACTTAGGCGAGTACTTGGACTGCAGCTAAGCCTCCGAGTGGGAGGCTGGTTCGCCACTCGGTAGGAATTTTGTATACTTAGGCGAGTACTTGGACTGCAGCTACGCCTCCGAGTGGGAGGCTGGCTCGCCACTTGGTAGGATTTTGTATACTTAGGCGAGTACTTGGACTACAGCTAAGCCTCCGAGTGGGAGGCTGGTTCGCCACTCGGTAGGAATTTTGTATACTTAGGCGAGTACTTGGACTGCAGCTACGCCTCCGAGTGGGAGGCTGGCTCGCCACTTGGTAGGATTTTGTATACTTAGGCGAGTACTTGGACTACAGCTAAGCCTCCGAGTGGGAGGCTGGTTCGCCACTCGGTAGGAATTTTGTATACTTAGGCGAGTACTTGGACTGCAGCTACGCCTCCGAGTGGGAGGCTGGCTCGCCACTTGGTAGGATTTTGTATACTTAGGCGAGTACTTGGACTACAGCTAAGCCTCCGAGTGGGAGGCTGGTTCGCCACTCGGTAGGAATTTTGTATACTTAGGCGAGTACTTGGACTGCAGCTACGCCTCCGAGTGGGAGGCTGGCTCGCCACTTGGTAGGATTTTGTATACTTAGGCGAGTACTTGGACTACAGCTAAGCCTCCGAGTGGGAGGCTGGTTCGCCACTCGGTAGGAATTTTGTATACTTAGGCGAGTACTTGGACTGCAGCTACGCCTCCGAGTGGGAGGCTGGCTCGCCACTTGGTAGGATTTTGTATACTTAGGCGAGTACTTGGACTACAGCTAAGCCTCCGAGTGGGAGGCTGGTTCGCCACTCGGTAGGAATTTTGTATACTTAGGCGAGTACTTGGACTGCAGCTACGCCTCCGAGTGGGAGGCTGGCTCGCCACTTGGTAGGATTTTGTATACTTAGGCGAGTACTTGGACTACAGCTAAGCCTCCGAGTGGGAGGCTGGTTCGCCACTCGGTAGGAATTTTGTATACTTAGGCGAGTACTTGGACTGCAGCTAAGCCTCCGAGTGGGAGGCTGGCTCGCCACTCGGTAGGATTTTGTATACTTAGGCGAGTACTTGGACTGCAGCTAAGCCTCCGAGTGGGAGGCTGGTTCGCCACTCGGTAGGATTTTTGTATACTTAGGCGAGTACTTGGACTGCAGCTAAGCCTCCGAGTGGGAGGCTGGTTCGCCACTCGGTAGGAATTTTGTATACTTAGGCGAGTACTTGGACTGCAGCTAAGCCTCCGAGTGGGAGGCTGGCTCGCCACTCGGTAGGATTTTGAATACTTAGGCGAAGCGGATTCGCAGCTAAGCCCCCGAGTGAGAGACTGGCTCGCACTCGGAAAGGATTTTTTTTTACAAGCTTAGGCGAATCGGATTCGCGACTAAGCCACCCACTGGGGGAAATTTCAACAAAAAGCAATAACAATCACTTGGAAAATTATAACATTCTTGTCTTGGATAAACAAACTTCAAAAGCACTTGTATTACATCTCAACCGAGTGATTTTTTAAGTGTAAAAGGGGCGGAGCAGCTCCGCGTTCCAAGCTCGAGGCTCGTCGATCTGGCGATCAACGTTGTAGAGATGATATGCTCCGTTGTGGAGGACTCTCGTGACGATAAAGGGACCTTCCCAAGTGGGAGCAAGCTTGTGTGGTTTCTGTTGATCCACTCGGAGGACCAAATCTCCCTCTTGGAAGGCTCGACTCTTCACATTTCTGGCATGGAATCGACGCAAGTCTTGCTGATAGATAGTCGAGTGGATCAAGGCCATCTCTCTCTCCTCTTCCAAGAGGTCGACTGCATCTTGCCGGGCTTGTTCCGCTTCTTCTTCATAGTATAGCTCGACTCAAGGCGCATTGTGAAGCAGGTCACTCGGCAGAACTGCTTCAGCCCCGTAGACCAGGAAGAATGGAGTTCTCCCAGTCGACCGATTAGGAGTGGTCCTAAATCCCCAGAGAACTGATGGAAGTTCGTCGACCCAAGCTCCTACTGCGTGTTTGAGATCACGCATCAGCCGAGGTTTTAGCCCTTTAAGAATGAGGCCGTTTGCACGTTCTGCTTGTCCATTCGACTGAGGATGAGCCACTGAAGCATAGTTGACCCGCGTGCCTTGAGAGGCGCAGAAGGCTTTGAACTTGTCATTATCGAAGTTTGACCCATTGTCGGTGATGATGCTATGCGGAACTCCATATCTGAATATCAACTCTCTGATGAAACTGATAGCAGTGCACGCATCGAGGTTCTTGATGGGCTTGGCTTCGATCCACTGGTGAACTTGTCGACTGCTACTAGCAAATGGGTGAAACCGCTTCTGCCAGTTCTCAACGGTCCAATCATGTCCAATCCCCAAACAGCGAAGGGCCAAACGAGTGGAATGGTCTTCCAGGCTGAGGCTGGCTTGTGTGACATGTTGGAATAGAACTGACATCCTTCACACTTGTCGACTATTTCTTTTGCCATTTCATTTGCTTTCGGCCAGTAAAATCCCGCTCGGTATGCTTTAGCCACAATGGTCCCAGAGGACGCATGATGGCCACAGGTCCCCGAGTGGATGTCCTCAAGAATTATCTGACCTTCTTCTGGCGTGATACACTTCTGGCCGACTCCAGTCGCGCTTTCTCTGTACAATTGTCCCTTGATCACTGTAAAGGCCTTGGATCGACAGACGATCTGTCGAGCCTCTTCTTCATTCTCTGGGAGCTCTTTCCTTTGGATATATGCGATGTACGGCACTGTCCAGTCGGGAGTGATGACCACAACTTCCATAATCAGGTCGACCACGGCTGGGACCTCAACTTCAGTCGGATCATTGGCACTCTTTTGCTGCGGGGCTTCTTCTGTGAAAGGATCCTCCTGCACTGATGGAACATGAATGTGTTCCAAAAATACATCACTGGGAATGGCTTCCCTCTTGGACCCTATCTTCGCCAAATCATCCGCAGCTTGATTTTTCAGTCGGGGTATATGATGAAGCTCTAACCCCTCGAATTTCTTCTCCAGCTTTCTCACTGCATTACAAT
>LR880972.1:389210924-389230771 GCA_904067115.1 Aegilops sharonensis | reverse complement strand
TGACGGACCGCTAAACCTAGACAAATATTGAGGAAAATGGAGCTTGGAGGTCGAGCTTGGAGAGGAGAAAGCTTAAGTAGTATGGCTCGGGCATTCCATCGAACACCTTGTGTGCATAGGAGGTGAGCTAGAGCATCACCAAACCCTCTCCCCCTCGGCCAGAAAAAATAGAGCAGTGTGCTCTGCTCTTACGCGAGGGGGTACATATAGGCACCTCATTGGTCCCGGTTGGTGGCTTGAACCGGGACCAAAGGGGAGCCTTTGGTCCCGGTTCAAGCCACCAACCGGGACCAATGGTGGTGGGTCAGGAGCGAGGCCCATTGGTCCCTGTTCGTCCCACCAACCGGGACCAAAGGTCCAGACGAACCGGGACCAATGGCCCACGTGGCCCGGCCACCCCCCTGGGCTCACGAACCGGGTCCAGTGCCCCCATTTGTCTCGGTTCTGGACTGAACCGGGACTAATGGGCTGACCCGGCCTGGACCTTTGCCCGGGTGCTACTCAATGCATCCGGTGTGCCTAAGTTTATGAAGAAAAAAAAACACTCCCTTCCTCAACAACACAAAGTGGCACTATTTTAATTATTATTTTTGTTTCACTTTATGATACTAAAAAACATATTTGAAAAATATTTTTCCTTATTGTTCATGCAACTACTCCAGTGTTTTACTCCGTGGGGCATTCGTTAGTTAATATATACAAGACACAACTCTTCCCAATCAAAACGTAACTATTGACCATGCATGCCTACAATTCGAGCTAAAGTTTGGTGGCAGGTGCAGGAGTATATATAACATTATGATTGCTGTATTTTTTTTACATGGTAATACGTGTCTCATTCATGTTATAAAGAACAAAATACAAGTCACGTAAAGGCCGACATGACAAAACTGAAAAGATAGTAGAACATCTCTGAGCTTTCTGAGCTTGACACCAACACCCGTCACCTGCCTCCGGCACCACCACAGCAGCCACCGAAGAAAAGAATGATGAATCACCTCCTCACTCGAGCTCGACGCGGCTCCATCGCTGATATGCAGCTTTGCGGACCTCCAAGGTGGCTCACCAAAAATGAAACCCTTACCGTTGAACGAATCAGACCGGGCAACACCCCGAACACGCCATCGAACTCTAGATATGGCGACCCACCATGACGAAAACGCCGAAGGAGGAAACCATATCTGCCATCCACCAACCACGAGCCCAGCACATGCTCCGTCTTCCAGATGTCGTCGATGCAGACCACAATCTGCATCCGCTCCTGGACTACCTCTCAAGCTCCGCGCCGACGCTGGAGCAAACGTCGTCGCAACGGCGGAGCCCGAGGACACAGGTCCACCACGAGGATGCCGCCGCCGCCACGCCATCCTTGCTTGAACAGACTGGTTTCCAAATCCATCCCCAACCATAAGACTGATGGCCTCGTCAGGGAAGGATCCGAAGAATCTTTATTCAGCATTGTCATCGTCGCCACCAAAGCAAAGACGATGAACAATCTAAAAACCTAAACTACCAGAGAGTAAAAGCGATCCAAACGCATGGATCCGGCGACCCCCTCACCACCGACGACCAAGGTCGCCGGCGGAGGGGAGCCGCCGGAGAGCGGCGTTGGAAGATCGGCCTCCCCTGACGGCGGCTAGGGTTCCAGCCGCCAGGGAGGAGAGGAAAACTGCTCGCGGCGGCTGGCTCTGCCCGACGTACGTTACATATGATGATTGTTGTATGTTGTGGCAACAAAATGAAGGGAATTGCTCCACCATTGTATGCCCCACTAGCTATGTGGTTTCCTTTTGCGCAATTTCCTTCTGCTACAACACATACATACATGAACATCCCAAAGTAAGTCAGTCAAATTGGTTATTTCCTTTTATCCGTATTATTAATTGTCGCCGCTTTAGCACAATGGATCTGTTGAGTACGAAAATAGTGTGAACATGAAGTACACCGCTCCCACGATGGCACAATGTATTGCATTGTTTGACTCATTATGACATTTTGGCGACCTCTAGCTTTTATACTGCATCTCAGTGTGTGTGGACCAGGTACTAAGCATTTGAGCACGCAGCAGCATGGAGATGATTCACTCGACGTTTTGTTGCGATCTATTACACGTGTCACTCTACAAAGGCACGTCGACATCAAAGAAAGAGGTGAGACTGCCCCTTAATCATCTATCCACAACAGTACAAGAAGTGAACCCATGTACGTAGTAGGGTTACTTGACTGGGACATATGTCGGTCCCGTTTCACCATTTCAAACTGTTTTTTTTTTAAACGGAGGCAAAAGCTTTGCCTCATCCATTAATTAAAAAGGAAACGGACAAGAGTTTGCAACACATTGTGAAAGAAAAGAAAAACAAAAAAATATTGCATCATGATCATTACTCTCCCGGCATCAGAAGACCCACATTTTTTGCCCCAGCGGTTATCCAAAGTTTAGCCTCGCTCTTTATGCTGATAAATAGGATGTTGGGTGGCTTGAACTTGTTGCGGAAAATCCTCGCGTTCCTCTCATTCCATATAGTCCAGCTAACAAGCATTGTGAGGGAGGCCATAGCTTTCCTATGCACCCTCGTTGCGCTAGACATCCTTGTCCACCAATCCTTGATCGATCGTTCCCCCGTCCAAGTAGTAATATCCATGGTATCTAATTATAGCCATACTTTCAACATTTCTCAGAGCCTCAACGTGTATCGGCACTTGTAGAAGAGGTGAGCCACATATTCTTGCTCCCTCTTGCATAGTGGGCAAAGTCCGCAATTGTCCCAACTTCGCTTGGCCAAACGGTTGGCGGTCCAAACACGATTTTGAATTGCTAGCCAAGCAAAGAACTTGATTTTTGGTGGAGCCCAAACCTTCCAAATGGTTTTATTCATTTCTGTGCGTGCAATGTCCAAGAATTGCGCCCTATACGCCGATGTTGTGGTGTATTCACCATTCGTTGTGTGCTTCCATGCGATGGAATCCACCCTATCCTCCTCGAGATGAACATTCCGAAGCAAGGCCCAAAGGTGGATAAATTGACGGATATGCTCGAGTGAAAAGGAGGTCGAAATTTTGACTTTGTCAATCCACGCGCCCTCGAGTAAGGCTTCACACACCTTCCAATTTTTCCTCGTAGAGCACTCAAAGATGAGTGAAGCCACATCTTTTAGTTTCCTACCAAATAACCAAGGGGAGTCCCAAAAAGGCGCAATAGCCCCATTGCCAATAGTGATAGTGGTCGAAGCATAGAAGAGGTCCATGTCGTCTTCGTCACAGGGATTTCCCATTCCCACCCACATCCGATGGGAGTCATTCTACTCATACCACGGCCATCGTAATCTTAGTGCACGGGAAAATTTCCCAAGATGAAGCACACCAAGGCCCCCTAGATCCTTGGGGCGGCACACTGTTTCCCAATTGACCTTGCACTTGGCTCCGGTCGTCTTGTCCGTCCCTGACCAGAGGAAAGCTCTCTAGATCTGACGACATTTCAGACTGTCGATCGGTTACCTTCGGAGACCCCCGGCATAGCACTGCAGTTACACAATTGTTACTATAATCCTTTTAGTGATTCTATTATGAACTATATACGGATCTATATAGACATATTTTAGAGTGTAAATTCATTTACTTTGCTTCTATGTGGTCCAGAGTAAAATCTTTAAAAGAACTTATATCTAGGAACGGAGGGAGTAGAATTTAGCAAGACCAAATAACTTGTGAAAACACACGTATGCTAATTAAGCGGACGTGCAGCCGTGCAAGCAAGGCAGCATGGCCGGTGCTCATCCCCAGGGCCAAGCTGAGCTGCGCTGAGCCAGCCAATTTTAATTAAAGGTGTCGAGTCGAAGAAAGCAAGAGGAAACCATGCATGCAGGAATCTCATCCCGCTCACCGGCCGGCCCATCCGTTCACACGCAGGCGCAGCCCACCTCGCCGGCCGGATCACTCGCCCTGCACTGCACTAACCTCGGTCGCCTCCATCCGCGCCACCTTTCTCGCACTTTAAATATCCCCTCGATCGCGCGCACTCGATCAGCACTATCCGCGCACCACCGCCACCACACCAAGGCACCAGAGGTAGCTAGCTAGTGGAGTGGTGGACGCCCCGCCGCGCGCACGGGCAGCAAGCATGGGCCCTGCGGCGGTCGCCGCGCTGGTCATCCTCTGCGCCGCCGCCGCCGAGGCCCGCGTCCCGGCCGGCCACCTCGCGACGAGGCGGCGCGACAGTGTTCCCGCGGGCGTGGGCGCGTGCGCGCTGGCCGTGGCCCCCTTCGGCTACCCCTGCGAGGAGCACACGGTTCGGACTGATCTTGACACAGGCCGATCAGATGTTCCCGTCGTGTTAGAAGATGACCCGCCGTTGATTTATCGACTTGTTGATTGGAGTGTAGGTGACGACGGTGGACGGGTACATCCTGAGCCTGCAACGGATCCCGAGGGGCCGGCGCGCCAGCGCCGGCGGCGGCGCGGGGCAGCCGGTGCTTCTGCAGCACGGCGTTCTCACGGTACGCGTATAGCCCGTAGACTTCCTCCCATAAGTCAGGATCATCGCACACAGGGCAAGCATGACGCCAAACATTGTCGCATGATGGATGGCGTCATGCACGCCGGCGGATGCCGCGTCGTGTAGCACAAATTTAAAAGGATGTGATCGGTGCGGTCATGCGTGCCCTTGACTCCTTGAGTCTGCGCGTTTGGGTGTGACACAAAAATAATGGCAGGGATTTGGTACGGTGCATTAATGTGAGAGATAAGGGGGGCTAACGGCGCCGGGGTATGCATGCATGCATGCAGGACGGCATGACATGGCTGCTGAGCTCGCCGGAGGAATCGTTGGCGTACATCCTCGCGGACAGCGGCTTCGACGTCTGGGTCGCCAACAACAGGGGCACCAGGTGGAGCAGCCGCCACGTCTCCCTCGACTCCTCCTCCCGGGTACCTACTCCTACTACAGTAGTGAATGATGGATACCCTGGCCAACTAAATTAGTTGCCCTGATTAAGTCGTCCCAACTAATTGTGGGCAGAGGTACTGGGACTGGTCGTGGGACGACCTGGTGGTGAACGACATGCCGAGCCTGGTTGACTACGTCTGCAGCCACACGGCGCAGAAGCCGCACTTCCTCGGCCACTCCATGGTAAGTAAACAAGTTCGGCCGTTCAGAGCTTTCTCAGTCTCGGCCCATTGCTCGTGGTCGACCATGCTGCTTCTACTGGCACTTATGTACGTGTGTATGCAGGGGACGCTGGTGGCGCTGGCGGCCTTCTCGGAGGGCAGGACGGTGGACAAGCTCAAGTCGGCGGCGCTGCTGACCCCGGTCGCCTATCTGTCCCACATGACCACCCCCCTCGGCATACTGCTCGCCAAAGCATTCGTTGGAGAGGTACCGTACAGCTGAAATGGATGTGTGGCGCATCAAATCCGGTCTTCTTCTCAACTTAATTTCTCAGTATAATCTGTATGATTTTTGTTCCATGTTGACGACCAACCAGCTCATCACGATCCTCGGTGTGGCGGAGTTCAACCCAGTAACGTACGCCATTCATTCTCTCACTAGTATCTTCAGTTCGGAGGCTGATTAAATTCCTGCTTCTTCGGAGCTGGCTGACGCGTTGTTGCTTCATTGTTTGCTGCAGGCCGGCGGTGGCGAGCCTTTTCAAGGAACTGTGCCGCCATCCTGGAACCAACTGCTACGATCTCCTCACAGACTTCACAGGTACTCCCTCATTTCCGGTTTATAAGACTTATCTTAAAATTTTAGTTTTTCCATTTATAAGACTTAATTTAGTTGTTTTTCATCACATGTTCAGATTTCAAGGTGTGTATTAAATCATTGCATGCAAGTACTAAGAGAAAATTGATCAATGCATGTAATTTTTTAAGAAAAACAAGAGCACTAATTGAGCCTTATAAACCGGAAAGGAGGGAGTATCACTACTTTCTGCTAGTAGTAGTATGGGTGCATGCATCGAGAGGTTTCAGAGCTGAGCGTCCATGGCGTGTGCGTACGGCAGGGAAGAACTACTGCCTCAACAGCTCGGCCGTGGACGTCTTCCTCCAGTACGAGCCGCAGCCGACGTCCACCAAGACCATGGTCCACCTCGCCCAGACGTTCCGCGACGGCGTGCTGTCCAAGTACGACTACGTGTGGCCAGGCGTGAACGTGGAGAAGTACGGCCAGCCCGACCCGCCGGCGTACAACATGTCCAACATACCGGCGGCCTTCCCGCTCTTCCTCAGCTACGGCGGCCGGGACGAGCTGGCCGACCCCGGCGACGTCGGCCGCCTCCTCGGCGACCTCCGGGGCCACGACCCCGGCAGGCTCACGGTGCAGTACCTAGAGCAGTTCGCGCACGCCGACTTCGTCATCGGCACCTGCGCCAAGGACTACGTCTACAACCACGTCGTCTCCTTCTTCAACCGCTTCAACTAGCAACAAGCTCTCCTCTAAAACAAAGATGGGAGATTTGGAGGGTGAACAGCTACAGTTGCTGCAAGATTACGGAGGAGAAATTACGCTTACATATAGTAGCTGTGAATATGTCAATAGTATGGAAATCTCATATACACCAGAGGTGATCGCTATGGCTACATGCACCCGTTTATGCACAGGCTGAGAATTACCAGGCGATCACTGAACTGAAAGTATGGCCACTCGTATAACTGTACTGCGGTGCCAAAGTTTAAGTTTGACGACAAATTTCACTAGTGAAGCATACACTATATGTATACCACGAGAAATCTCTTTCAAAAATAAATTCAGTGATATAATTTTGTGGCACACACCTCATGTTTGGTTAGTCCTGGGGATGGTCAAAATTTGACTCGTAATAGTACAATACTATAGAAAAATAATAATGAAAGCGCTCAGTCGACTACAATGTACGCGTTACTGTCAGATGTGGATTTGCTAGCCCCGCGTGATTTGTCTTTGTTTTCGTAGTATGTACTGTGTAGTCTCTTTTTTAGCAAACTATATTGTGTAGACAGGGGCGGAGGCAGGGCGGCTGGGCGAAACCTTAGCCACCGCTGCCTGCACCTGCTCCCCACCTTCCCCTCCCCTCCCCGCCGTCAGAGGGCACCGCCGGGCTAAGCCCAGCTGGCAGCGAGGCCTCTTATCCCTCCTCCCCTGTTGGCTACGACGCCGGGCATGGCGAGCAGGCGGGGAGCGCAGTGCTCTCGCAGGGTGTTGCGGCAGCGTCTCGGACGGCCGGGCCTTGGACGCGGTGGTGCGTGGATGATGCAGCTACTGCATGGCGAAGGTGGCGGGGCGGGCCGACGCGGCGTGATGGCGGGTGTCAGTTTCGTTAGGTCTGGCGCTTGGAGTCGCAGGCTGTGGGCAGCGAGGGTCGGTTTCCTCCGTCGTGGCGGCGATGGTGTCGGCATGGTGGACGTAGCGGTGTGGTGGCGGTCCTTGTGCTTTTGTCGCATCACGGCAACGATTTGCATGATCGGTCCTCTTCGATCTGGCCGTCGACGTGTTCCAGAATTACTGTCCTAGATCTTGCCCAAGGATATCTGTATCAGATAGTATGCGGTCATGCACGTCCATATCAGCCTACGCGGCTTCAGGAGGGCGCGGTGCGAAGCTCTGTTGTTTGGTGACACCATGGAACATGTCGGCATCTCGATTTTCATGAAACAGACAGCGGCGGAGAAAGTCTTGATGGCTATGATCCGAGGATCAATAAGGTGGAGGGGGCCTCATAGGCGATGGAGTCAGCCAGCGTTTGATAACTTTCAATAGCAACAGTGTCAAGTGGGGGCGGTGGCGGAGGAGGATTTCATTTTCGGTGGTGCTCCTCGGGTGCCAAATCGTGACTTTCAGGATGAAAACCTAAGGTCTGACCTTCACTGGTTGTTCTTGGCAATTGCCTTGTTGAAGGAATTGTTTAGAGAGCTCGGTCTTTCACCAGGGTGAAAACCTATGATCTTGGATTGAGCGATGACTGCGCTTGTGCACTGTTTTCTTCTTAAAGATGTTGCTTTTGGAGACTTTTTATATTTTTCTGGTGCTGTGTTTGATGGTGATTGTGTACTGATGCTGAGAGGAGTTGATCACTTTGATGAGACCATTTTTATTTTTATTTTTTATTCTCTTTTTGGATTGTGTGCATCTTAAATATTTTTATGACTTTTTATCAGTGTAGAGATTAGGTGTAGCTTCCCGATATTAATGTATTCCCTTCTTTAAAAAATAGGGGTGGAGGCGGAGGCCGGCCAAGGCCGGCCCGAAGAATCTGAATTTGTTGTTGGATGCTGATGAACAATAGTTTTTCCTGAATCTTTTCTATATCTGCCCTCCTCAACATCAAGATTCATTGATTATGCCTCCATCGCTTAGTCTCGAAGCGTGAAAATAAGCAAAAGCTCATGAGAGCTAAAACAAAAGGCCATAACCGGCTGGCAAATAAAATAGGAGCACTACATGCCTATCCTATTACATGACCGCCATTCAAGCCGGTTGAAAATATCCCGAGCTACCATCTCCCATCGGGTAGACGCAGTAACCAACGCTCCCTGGCCTCCGTCGGAGTGAGTAGTGACCACATACGGATGAACACCGTGGCCCTGAAGACAACCTGCAAAAAGTGAATGTTTGTTGATCTGTTAAAAACTAAATCATTTCTGCAGTTCCAGACTGCCCATAATAAAGCACAAACGCCAACACAAATGTGTCTCGCTGTATCGGAATCAACCCCATCAAGCCACGTTCCAAATAACATGTTGATAGAGGTGGGCGGATTAATATTAAACGCAATATGAATCGACCGCCACAGAATCTTAGCCAACGGACAATCAAGAAAGAGGTGTTTGATATTTTCGTTATGGTCACAAAAACTACATCTAGCAGAACCCACCCAGTTGCGTTTTGCCAGATTATCCTTAATCAAAATGACTTGTTTATGCACAAACCACATAAACACTTTGATTCGCAATGGTACCTTTACTTTCCAAACGTACATCGAGGAAGGAATGACGCTGGAGTTTATGACATCCAGATACATGGATTTGACCGAGAACACACCGTTCTTAGTAAGTTTCTAATACAGCTGATCTGGCTGCTGGGACAACTGTACATCCATCAAACGTCTAACAAGATGAAGCCAGGCCTCCCAACGATTTCCAACTAGCGTCCTCCAAAAACTAATATTGAGGGGAGTGGATTGTAAAACGGTTGCAACGTAAGCTTCTCTACGTTGAACAATGTTGTACAGAGTAGGATATTGAAGTGCAAGGGTGGTCTCCCTAAGCCACGTATCCTCCCAGAACCTCGTATTAGCTCCATTTCCGACTATGAATCTTGTCTTGTTGAAAAAGAGTTGTTTAACTCTCATCAAGCCTTTCCAAAAAGGTGAGTCAGATGGCCTCACTATCACCTGGGCCAAGGTTTTAGACTGAAGATACTTATTACGTAGAATCTAAGCCCAAGTAGCCTCCATCTCTAACGAAAGTTTAAATAGCCACTTGCTAAGGAGACATATGTTTTTGACTTCCAGATTTTCAATTGCTAGAGCCCCTTGGTCCTTCGGCCTACAGATTATATCCCATTTAGCAAGCCTATACTTTTGTTTAAGCTCATCACTTTGCCAAAATAATCGAGATCGATAGAAGTCTAACCTTTTCCTGACACCCACCGGGACCTCGAAAAAGGATAGGAGAAACATAGGCATACTGGTAAGGACCGAATTAATCAAAATTAATCGTCCTCCGTATGACATGAGCTTCCCTTTCCAACAGCTCAGATTTTTTTCAAAACGATCCTCGATGCATTTCCACTCTTTGTTACTCAGCTTACCATGATGAATGGGTATACCTAAATACGTGAACGGTAACGTGCCCAATTCACAACCGAACAATTGTTTATAAGCCTCCTGGTCATCATTAGCTCTTCCAAAACAAAACAATTCGCTCTTGTGGAAGTTAATTTTGAGCCCGGACAATTGTTCAAATAAGCATAACAGAAGCTTCATGTTTCTTGCTTTCGCCAAGTCGTGCTCCATAAAGATGATAGTATCATCAGCATACTGAAGGATGGAAATACCTCCGTCAACTACATGTGGAACAACGCCACCTACCTGCCCCGCATCCTTAGCCCATCCTATTAAAATAGTCAGCATATCAACCACTATGTCGAATAGGATCGGTGACATAGGATCTCCTTGCCTTAACCCTTTGTGTGTCTGGAAATAGTGACCTATGTCATCATTCACTTTAATCCCTACACTCCCTTTTTGCGTAAAGGATTCAATCTGGCTTCTCCAGGCCGGGTCAAATCCTTTCATACGCAAAGCTTGTTGAAGGAAAGGCCATTTAACTTTATCGTATGCTTTTTCAAAATCCACTTTAAAAACAACGCCATCTAGTTTTTTTGAGTGAATCTCATGGAGCGTTTCATGCAAGACAACAACCCCTTCCAGGATATTTCTATCAGGCATGAAAGCAGTCTGGGACGGATGAACTACCGAGTGCGCAATCTGCGTAAGTCTGTTCGTCCCGACCTTGGTGAAGATTTTGAAACTAACATTAAGCAGACATATAGGCCTGAACTGCTCAATGCGAACTGCCTCTGTCTTCTTAGGAAGCAGAGTTATCATTCCAAAATTCAGCTTAAACAAATGAAGTTGTCCCGCAAAAAACTCATGAAACATCGGCATCAAGTCTCCCTTAATGAAATACCAGCACTTTTTATAGAACTCCACCGGAAACCCATCCGGTCCTGGAGCCTTATTATTTTCCATTTGTGCAATAGCCTCAAACACCTCTTTCTCCGTAAAGGGAGATGTCAAAATCTCATTCTCGTTAGTCTCAAGTTGAGGAACATCCTCAACCCTAGACTCATCTAAAGACACAAAATTCTCTTCCGGAGGTCCAAACAACTGCTTATAATAGTTGGTAATGTAGACTTTCAGATTTTCTTGACCAACTATCGTCCCTTCGTCTTGTTCTAATTGAAAATTTCTCTTTTTACGATGCTTCCCATTAGCAATTATATGAAAGAATTGAGTGTTATCCTCGCCTTGGACAATTTTGCGAACCTTATCTCGCAACGCCCACTTCAATTCCTCCTCGCGGAGAAGCTTTTTCAGCCGCAACTCCGCCTCCATCTTAGTTTCCAACTTACTGGTACCTAAGATAGAAGTTTTAGCTTTAACTTCTAGGTTCTGAATAAGTAGAAGAAGTCTTTCCTTCTCCGACTTATAAATCCCATGCGTATGCTTAGCCCGTCCATGAAGGAACCTTCGGAGATGACGAATCTTGCATTGCCATCGCTCAATGGGCGACCTTCCTCCTGAGTCTTTAGCCCACTCCCGAGCTAACAACTCGAGGAACCCTTCTCTTTCAAACCATGCAAGTTCAAACGAGAAAATATTCTTGTTACCCACATGTGTTTGAACACCCGAGTCGACTAGTAACGATGTGTGATCTGAGACACCTCGTGTCAACGCCTGCACAGTTACCAAGGGAAACTTCTGTTCCCATTCGACACTAGCTAAAACACGGTTAAGCTTCTCAAAAGTCGGTACCGGTAACGAGTTAGCCCAAGTGAATTTCCTACCCGAGAGCTCTATCTCTCTGAGATCCAAGTTTTCGATGATGGTATTGAACATAAACAACCATCTGCCATCAAAATTCTCATTATTCTTTTCCTCTCTTCTTCGAATAATGTTGAAATCACCCCCTACTAAGATAGGGAGCTGCTCGTTACCGCAGACATGGACCAGATCAGCCAAGAAATCTGGCTTGAGCTCTGGTTGCGTGGCTCCGTAAACCACCACCAAAGCCCAATCAAACCCATCTGCCTTAGTTCTAAACCGAAACTTTACTGCAAACTCTCCCAAAACTACACTCCGAACTTCCAAAGTTTCACACTTAACCCCAAGTAAAACTCAATCGGATCTTCCTCGAGGGGGGAGGCAATGCCAGTCAAAATCTAACCCCCGGATAAAGTGCTAAGAAATTGAGAAGTGAAGTTGCCTCTTCCAGTCTCAGACAACGCAATAAAATCCAACTGATGTTCAAGGGAAGCATCCGCTAGAAACCTTCTTTTAGCCAAGTCTTTAAGACCTCTGCTATTCCAGAAAATGCCTCTCATATTTCATGATGAAATTTTTTTAGCGGTACGGATCCTAGCGCTTCTACGCGCAGCCGAGACTGGATAAACCTTATGTTTCCAAGTCCGTTTAGGCTTAATGCGATCTCCAGATTGGTCAGCACACTCAGGCTCTGCTGCAATCACCAAGGACTCATCTACATGATTAGAGGTCTCAGGATAGGCAAACCCCTCCTCCTCCGTCTCCGGTAACGCAGGGTCAAGATCGGCACACAAACCATCAAGAACCCTAACCCCAAGCGCATCGATCTCTGACTCATTCATAGGTTTAACGGCAGCTATTTGACGAATCATATCTAACGTTCGTTCAGCTTCCAAATCAAGAATGTCATTAACTGACCTAGATATCTCCATATCATTATTACCAAGTGAGACTCCTATTTGATTTGCATTGTGAACAATTTCATCATTGGTAAAATGCAAAATGGAATTTGATTTATTAACAGACATACCAGTGGAGATCTCGACGTCACGCAACTTGGCCGCCCTCATAGCACACATCAGCTGCATGTCATCAACGTCTGGCTGCTCCTGCAGCCTCCCGCTGATACGCCTCCCCTGAGAGACAGGATCCGGGATCCCACCAAAGGCGATGACCTCCTCGCATGAAGCTCTGCTAGGGGAAGGGCCTCCTGCCCGTCCCCCAAAAGCGGCGCCCCGGGCCGATGCCACCGGCGCAGCAGCACAAGACGACGACAACTTCCGCGGCCTGTCCATGGAAGTCCCGCCGAAATCCGAGACCGGCGAGACCAGCGTAAGGCGCTCCGGGGAGTGTGGCGATAAGACGGCCACGCCACCCGACCCGCCCTCCGAAGCAGGACGCGACCTGACGGCGGCCTCCTGCACGCCCACTCCTCCGCAAGCATCCTGCGTCAAGGAAAGGAGCACCGAGCCCGCCGACGGCGTCGGCAACTCAGAACACCGGGCCTCCTGCCCGTCACCTCCAACCAAGGCTACCATCGCAACCACCTCCACGATATTCGTGGGAGAGGTAGGAGATAAGGGAAGGGCCACCTGCCCCTCGGCACCTCCCATCTCAACGGCCTTCGACGCACACGTAGGCACCACAGGATCCACAGAAACAGCTCGGTCGCCCCAAAGCCTAGGCGGAGCAGAGAACAGCCCCAAGGAACCAAGCTGCAAGGTGCTCGTCGGAACCGCACTAGTTGACCGAACAGGAGCAACGTCACTGGAATTAGACGGACCCGAAGGCCCCCTTGGCCTTATCATCATCACCCTTAGCCGAATCATCCTGGCTCCCCGGAGCACCTCCTCCCTCAGAAGTGTCCATGGGATTATCATCCTCAAAATCATCAAACAGGTTAGGATCCTCATACTCAACGTCTAACTGATACAGAACACCTTCATAAGTCCAAGGCACCACATCCGGCAGGAACTCAATGTTAGCAACACTGACAAGTAAACGCGCCACCCCGTTAGCCCGAGTGAACGGCATATCCACCTGCTCAGTCTTGCCAATCAAAGAACCCAGGCTCCACGTCACCAAAAAGCTGTCCAGGGGATCAGATGGCGCCCCAGAAAAACTTACCCAAATCTGAGTCAACGGCGTGCCCTGCGGCTCCTTCTTTTTCCACTCATCAAACTGCAACACAAAACTAGTGCCCGTGACCCTGCTCATACCGAACTTGAGGATTCTCAGCTGATCCTCCTTAGATGGGAAATCCACTTTGTAGGATGTATCAGTGAGCTTGAGCAACGACCACTGAAAGTTACCCGGAGCGAGCTCCCTCAACTGCTGAATAATCTGCGCCTCGGTCAACGGTCCATGAACCACCTTCACCACACCAGGGAAAGAGGTCTCTACCGCAGGTGCCAAGGGTGCCACACTGGGAGACTCGAAGAACATCAACTCCGAGCAGCAGACCCTGTAAATCTGAACAGAAGGCTTAGGCCCCAGCATAAGAGGACACTCGGCAGTTGTATGTTTAGGTTTCCGGCACAAGTCACATAACTCGGCGGTGCATTCAACCATAAAGTGTCCCGTTTCACCACACCGGAAACAAGTGAGCTTCTTCTTTTTAGCCGCCCACTTGGACACCTTGGCAGCCTCGGATTTCTCCGTACCTTGCTCAGAAGCAGAATCACCAGTCTGCATGGGCTCCGGCAACGTGACTTCGGCCAGGGCTTGAACCGTCTCCACCGCCACCCGCGGTAGAACCAATCCACCGTCGGCCACCTCCATCTCAACCAAAGTCTTCGGATGCCTTGGCGGATAGTGATGCCTGTTCCCGCCCCGACCTCCGCGGAAACGACCCCGGAAAGAGCGGTTATTAGGGCCAACCGCACCCTCCACAAAGTTGCCGAGCGGTCCTTGGAAACCCCGGTTGGCATTGCCGTTGTCCACCCAAGCATAACCACGGCCACCGCCAGTAGACGAAGAGCCCCGATGCAGCCCAGAACCATAAGCATCATAACCATCGTTGCCCCACTGACCACGCGGAGGATTACGATCATCCCCCGCCGACGCACCCGCCCCACGGCCGTTCGAGCCTTGGCCAGTGCCACCGCGACCAGCCGCCATCTGCCTCGGCCACGACCGCTGGGTCGGCTGCGGCTCGGCCCTTAGAGGCGGCGGCGGCGCAGCCCTAGGCTGGGGAGGCGGAGGAGGAGTAGCCTTAGGTGGCAGGGCCGCCCTAGCCGGAGGAGGAGGCGCCCCCCGAGGCGGCGGCGGAACCACCCTAGGCGGAGGCGCCGCACGTGCGGGGCCCAGCGCGGCAGCATCCGCAGCCGGAGTAGCGGAGCCCCCCGCGGCCCCGGTCGG
Source organism: Aegilops sharonensis (assembly GCA_904067115.1). Lineage (NCBI taxonomy): Eukaryota > Viridiplantae > Streptophyta > Magnoliopsida > Poales > Poaceae > Aegilops > Aegilops sharonensis. The sequence continues at coordinate 389,215,886 of LR880972.1, read as the reverse complement.
GTTCCTCACCGCCGGCGCAACCCGTGGCGGAGGTGGCTTGGGCGGCATCGCAGCCGGACGAGATCCAGGCGGCGGTTGTCGGCCAACGCCGGTGATTCCTGGGGAAAAAAGGAGCAAGGAAGCCGACGGGAAACCAATCCTCCCGCGACGGCGAACCCTAGCAGTAACAAAGTGAGAGGGGGAGGGAGATCGTGCATGTAGGGGCGACCGATCCGAGGCCTCCTCATGCACGTCGCCCACACCCGCCGCTTCGCAAGCCTGGCCAGCCCCCTGGGCCTCTAGCCCAGTACTAGCCAAGCCCGCGTCACAAGCAGTCCCATGAGGCCCACATGTGCCCAAAAGAGCATTCAAATGTGAAGATCTGGCCGCCCGAATGTCACACGCAGCGGCCACCACCGGCGATCGCTGTGACACCATACGACCACCTTTCTTCTTTCTTCGAGTCACTCTCGTCCAGCACTCGGGACGAAAAAAATCGGACAAAGTGATAGCCGGCGGCCCCTCCTTCGGCAACGGTCCACTCCATGGTTTCACTTTCGACTTCTGCGAAGGAACCGGAGTACCGAACGAAAACGATTTCTTACTACTCACCAAAGGTTTAGGCACCGAGCTAGATGTAGCCACGCCAAGCGTAGATGGTGGCCGAACCGTCGTTGCCGGTAGATCATCATCGTCTTCATCTTCATCAGCAAGAATCCAGAAACGTCCCCCAACCCGCTGCAAAGGCTTGGGTCCGTCGGCATCCTCCGTAAGATCCACTACATCAGGTTGCTGGTCGCAATCCATGGGTGCCTGCACACACTCAAGAACCTCGATATGGAAAAAATCAATCGTTAAACGCTTACCGATCGCAAGCTCTTCGTCAACGTTGAGATGTCGTCCGGCCAAAATATCTCCATCTTCATCTCGGATCGTCATCCAACGAGACGGATGCGAGTAGATCAGGCCATTGATCCATAGCCCCGCCTCCCTATCATCTTCAAAACGCACGTACCATTTCGTTGGATTCAAAAACTCCCAATCCCGATCCTAATCCGCCGTCGAGGGATCTCGACGAGAAGCCGGGGAAGGGAGTAGATCGGGCGCCCCCGCAGAAACCACCACGAGCGCCGGCCGCAACTCATCAGGAAGAAGCGGATCCGGCGACAACCGCAGAGGCGGCGGAGGCGGAGGCGCCTCTCCGCAAGGCGGGTCTGCCAGGCGGAGCGGCGGTGGTGAACACCCCCTCCCGTCGGCCCCCAATCCTTCCCCATCGGCCGTCGAGAGCGGCAGCGGTGGCTCCGGCAGGGTTGGCGGCGTCGGAGACTCACGCCCGTCGCCCAACGAGTCGCCCATCAGCTAAAATAAATGTCACTGATTTATTAAACTAGCTACCCTTATTTTTAGACGAAGCGAGTAGTATGTACTGTGTATACTCTCCGTTCGAGTTTACTGAGCCCGTAAGCCAGGGAAGTAACTACGTATTTATACGATTGATGTGTAAAAGAAGAGCTATCCTCTGGTGCATTGTTACTGGTGCGTGGTAGCCGCTGCATGTAGCGAGATATATGCTCCCTTCGCTTGAAGATTTTACTCATTATATTCATTTTTTCTTTCGGTTTTTCCTGCCGGGTTTCTTTCATGGTTTTTTTTCCTTGTTATTTCATCATATTTTTCATTTCTATCATGGTTTTTACTGGTTTTGCTCCTTCCTTTCTTGTTTCCTTCGTTTTTCTTATATTGTTCTGATGCCTACTTTTTCATACATGTAGTACATTTTTTGTAGGCATCAGGAACATTCATTAGGTACACGTTTAACATTTAGGACATACAACATTGACATTTTTATTTCATAAACATATACTATTTTTCTATGTCCCCTTTTTTCATAAACATTGTATATTTTTTATATACAACAACAACATTTTATGTATAAACGTTTATCATATTCCAAATAAATGATTAACATTTTTATTATACTATATATTTTTTATGTTTAAATTTTTTATACATATTGCACATTTTTTATACATCAGAAACATTTTTGTATACATATTTAACATTTTTCAAAATATATGATTAACATTTTCTAAAATTTATATATTTTATATCTATTTTCCCATACACATCATACATTTTTTGTATATCGGAAACATTTTTGTACACATATATATTTTTAAAATACATGATTAACTTTTTAGAAAACTTATATTTTTATGTTTATTTTTTCATACAAACTGTACTTTTTGGTATACACCGAAAAAATTCTATACACATTTAACATTTTTCTAAAATGCATGATTAACATTTTCAAATGTTTTATCTAAAATTTATTTTGTAAATATATATATTTAGAAGTATTAAAAAAATAAAAAAGAAAGAAAGTAAAAAGTAAAATAAAATGTGTAAAAACAAAGAAAATACAAGGCTGTTGCTAGTGTCTTGCCACGAGTTGAGCCGGCCCAGTCTTGCGCTCGCTCGCGCGCAGGCGAGGCTGCCCTATGTCTCGCAACAAGTGAGGCGTTATGCGCGCCCGCTTCATGTGGTGTAGGAGATTTATTTCCCGAAGTGTGTCTTTTCCCTCGTCTTTGTGCTTTGGCTCTTGGGCCTAATAAATCCGGACGGAGACAGTAGGATGGGCTTGGCTGAAGGCTAGAGGCAATAATAAAATTAATATTTATATTTCCTTATATCATGATAGATGTTTATTATTCATGCTAGAATTATATTAACCGGAAACTTGATACATGTGTGAATACATAGACAAAACATCGTGTCCCTAGTAAGCCTCCACTAGTCTNTTATGTTTATTTTTTCATACACATTGTACTTTTTTGGTATACACCGATAAAATTCTATACACATTTAACATTTTTCTAGAATGCATGATTATCATTTCCAAATGTTTTATCTAAAATTTATTTTGTAAATATATATATTTAGAATATTTAGAAGTATTAAAAAAGTAAAAAAAGAAAGTAAAAAAATAAAATAAAACACGTAAAAACCCAGAAAAAACAAGGCTGTTGCTAGTGGCTTTCCACAAGCTGGGCTGGCCCAGTCTAGCGCTCACTCGCGCGCAGGCGAGGCTGCCCTACGTCTCGCAACAAGCGAGACGTTATGCGCGCCCGCTTCATGTGGTGTAGGAGATTTTTTTTTTAAAAATGTGGTGTAGGAGATTTATTTCCCGAAGTGTGTTTTTCCCTCGTCTTTGTGCTTCGGCTCTTGGGCCTAATAAATCCGGAGGGAGAGAGTAGCATGGGCTTGGCTGAAGGAAATGTGCCATAGAGGCAATAATAAAATTGTTATTTATATTTCCTTACATCGTGATAAATGTTTATTATTCATGCTAAAATTGTATTAACCGGAAACTTGATACATGTGTGAATACATAGACAAAACACCGTGTCCCTAGTAAGCCTCTACTAGTCTAGCTCGTTAACCAAAGATGGTTTAGTTTCCTAACCATAAACATGTGTTTTCATTTGTTGAACGGGATCACATCATTAGAAGAATGATGTGATGGACAAGACCCATCCATTAGCTTAACATAATGATCATTAAATTTTATTGCTATTGCTTTCTTCATGACTTATACACATTCCTTTGACTATGAGATTATGCGACTCCCGAATACCGGAGGAACACCTTGTGTGCTATCAAAGTCACAACGTAACTGGGTGATAATAAAGATGCTCTACAGGTGTCTCCGAAGGTGTTTCTTGGGTTGGCATAGATCGAGATTAAAATTTGTTACTCCAAGTATCGGAGAGGTATCTATGGGCCCTCTCGGTAATGCACGATAAGCCTTGCAAGCAATGTGACTAATGAGTTAGTTGCGAGATAATGTATCACGGAACGAGTAAATAGACTTGCCGGTAACGAGATTGAACTAGGTATGAGGATACCGACGATCGAATCTCGGGCAAGTAATATACCGATGACAAAGGGAATGACGTATGTTGTCATTGCGGTTTGACCAATAAAGATCTTCGTAGAATATGTAGGAACCAATATGAGCATCCAGGTTCCGCTGTTGGTTATTGATCGGAGATGTGTCTCAGTCATGTCTACATAGTTATGAGTTATGTGTTATGTGTTTTGGTGACCGAAGATTGTTCGGAGTCCTGGATGAGATCACAGACATGAAGAGGAGTCTCGAAATAGTTGAGATGTAAAGATTGATATATTAGACTATAGTATTCGGACACATAATGGTTTTGGAGCATTTCAGATATTTATCGGAGTACCGAGGGGTTACCGGAATCCCCCGGGGAAAGTAATGGGCCACCATGGGCCATAGGGGGAGAGAGAGGGCAACCCACAAGGGGTGGCACCCCCCCCCCCCCATGGGCAGTCCGAATTGGACAAGGGGAGGGGGCGCGGCCCCCTTTCCTCCCCCCTCTCCCTCCCCTTCCCCCTTTCCCCTTCCATGAGAAGGTAGGGGGAAACCGACTAGGACTAGGAGTTGAAGGAAATATGCCCTTGAGGCAATAATAAAGTTATTATTTATTTCCTTATATTATGATAAATGTTTATTATTCATGCTAGAATTGTATTAACCGGAAACATGATACATGTGTGAATACATAGACAAACAGAGTGTCACTAGTATGCCTCTACTTGACTAGCTCGTTGATCAAAGATGGTTATGTTTCCTAACCATAGACATGAGTTGTCATTTGATAAACGGAATCACATCATTAGGAGAATGATGTGATTGACTTGACCCATTCCGTTAGCTTAGCACTTGATCGTTTAGTATGTTGCTATTGCTTTCTTCATGACTTATACATGTTCCTATGACTATGAGATTATGCAACTCCCGTTTACCGGAGGAACACTTTTTGTGCTACCAAACATCACAACATAACTGGGTGATTATAAAGGTGCTCTACAGGTGTCTCCGAAGGTACATGTTGGGTTGGCGTATATCGAGATTAGGATTTGTCACTCCGATTGTCGGAGAGGTATCTCTGGGCC
>LR880972.1:389175269-389189435 GCA_904067115.1 Aegilops sharonensis | reverse complement strand
TGATGGACTTTTGGAATCACTTGATTATGAATCACTTGGTACTTGCGAACCATGCCTCATGGGCAAGATGACTAAAACTCCGTTCTCTGGAAGAATGGAGCGAGCAACAGATTTGTTGGAGATCATACATACTGATGTATGTGGTCCGATGAATGTTGAGGCTCGCAGCGGATATCGTTATTTTCTCACCTTCACAGATGATTTGAGAAGATATGGGTATATCTACTTGATAAAACATAAGTCTGAAACATTTGAAAAGTTCAAAGAATTTCAGAGTGAAGTGGAAAATCATCATAACAAGAAAATAAAGTTTTTACGATCTGATCGTGGAGGAGAATATTTGAGTTATGAGTTTAGTCTTCATTTGAAACAATGCGGAATAGTTTCGCAACTCACGCCACCTGGAACACCAAAGCGTAATGGTGTGTCCGAACTTCGTAATCGTACTTCACTAGATATGGTGAGACCTATGATGTCTCTTACAGATTTACCGCTATCGTTTTGGGGTTGAGACGGCTGCATTCACATTAAATAGGGCACCATCTAAATCCGTTGAGACGACTCCTTATGAACTGTGGTTTGGCAAGAAACCAAAGTTGTCGTTTCTTAAAGTTTGGGGCTGTGATGCTTATGTGAAAAAGCTTCAACCTGATAAGCTCGAACCCAAATCGGAGAAATGTGTCTTCATAGGATACCCAAAAGAGACAGTTGGGTACACCTTCTATCACATATCCGAAGGCAAGACTTTTGTTGCTAAGAATGGATCCTTTCTAGAGAAGGAGTTTCTCTCGAAAGAAGTGAGTGGGAGGAAAGTAGAAGTTGATGATGTAAATGTACCTGCTCCCTTATTGGAAAGTAGTTCATCACAGAAACCGGTTCCTGTGACATCTACACCAATTAGTGAGGAAGCTAATGATGATGATCATGAAACTTCAGATCAAGTTACTACCGAACCTCGTAGGTCAACCGAAGGAAGATCCGCACCAGAGTGGTACGGTAACCTGTTCTAGAGGTCATGTTACTAGACCATGACGAACCTACGACTATGAGGAAGCGATGATGAGCCCAGATTCCGCAAAATGGCTTGAGGCCATGAAATCCGAGATGGGGTCCATGTATGAGAACAAAGTATGGACTTTGGTTGACTTGCCCGATGATCGGCAAGCCATAGAGAATAAATGGATCTTCAAGANTGCTTATGTGAAAAAGCTTCAACCTGATAAGCTCGAACCCAAATCGGAGAAATGTGTCTTCATAGGATACCCAAAAGAGACAGTTGGGTACACCTTCTATCACATATCCGAAGGCAAGACTTTTGTTGCTAAGAATGGATCCTTTCTAGAGAAGGAGTTTCTCTCGAAAGAAGTGAGTGGGAGGAAAGTAGAAGTTGATGATGTAAATGTACCTGCTCCCTTATTGGAAAGTAGTTCATCACAGAAACCGGTTCCTGTGACATCTACACCAATTAGTGAGGAAGCTAATGATGATGATCATGAAACTTCAGATCAAGTTACTACCGAACCTCGTAAGTCAACCAGAGTAAGATCCGCACCAGAGTGGTACGGTAATCTTGTTCTGGAGGTCATGTTACTAGACCATGACGAACCTATGAGCTATGAGGAAGCGATGATGAGCCCATATTCCGCAAAATGGCTTGAGGCCATGAAATCCGAGATGGGATCCATGTATGATTACAAAGTGACTTTGGTTGACTTGCCCGATGATCGACAAGCCATCGAGATTAAATGGATCTTCAAGAAGAAGATAGACGATGACGATAAATGTTACTGTCTACAAAGCTCGACTTGTTGCGAAAGGTTTTCGACAAGTTCAAGGAGTTGACTACGATGAGACCTTCTCACCCGTAGCGATGCTTAAGTCCGTCCGAATCATGTTAGCTATTGCTGCATTTTATGATTATGAAATTTGGCAAATGGATGTAAAGACTGTATTCCTGAATGGATTTCTGGAAGAAGAGTTGTATATGATGCAACCTGAAGGTTTTACGATCCAAAGGGTTCTAACAAAGTGTGCAAGCTCCAGCGATCCATTTATGGACTGGTGCAAGCCTCTCGGAGTTGGAATAAACGTTTTGATTGTGTGATCAAAGCATATGGTTTTATACAGACTTTTGGAGAAGCCTGTATTTACAAGAAAGTCAGTGGAAGCTCTGTAGCATTTCTAATCTTATATGTGGATGACATATTGTTGATTGGAAATGATATAGAATTTCTGGATAGCATAAAAGGTTACTTGAATAAGAGTTTTTCAATGAAAGACCTCGGTGAAGCTGCTTACATATTGGGCATCAAGATCTATAGAGATAGATCAAGACGCTTAATTGGACTTTCACAAAGCACATACCTTGACAAAGTTTTGAAGAAGTTCAAAATGGATCAGGCAAAGAAATGGTTCTTGCCTGTGTTACAAGGTGTGAAGTTGAGTAAGACTCAATGCCCGACCACTGCAGAAGATAGAGAGAAAATGAAAGATGTTCCCTATGCTTCAGCCATAGGCTCTATCATGTACGCAATGCTGTGTACCAGACCTGATGTGTGCCTTGGTATTAGTTTAGCATGGAGGTACGAAAGTAATCCAGGAGTGGATCACTGGACAGCGATCAAGAACATCCTGAAATACCTAAAAAGGACTAAGGATATGTTTCTCGTTTATGGAGGTGACAAAGAGCTCGTCGTAAATGGTTACGTCGATGCAAGCTTTGAAACTGATCCGGACGATTCTAAACGTATACCGGATACATGTTTATATTGAACGGTGGAGCTGTCAGTTGGAGCAGTTTTAAACAAAGCGTCGTGGCGGGATCTACGTGTGAAGCGGAATACATAGCTGCTTCGGAAGCTGCAAATGAAGGAGTCTGGATGAAGGAGTTCATATCCGATCTAGGTGTCATACCTAGTGCATCGGGTCCTGTCGTGATTTTGTCACGGCAGATGTCCTAGTGAAAGGACTTAGCCGTGGAGCCATCGTGATGGATTAGCTTAAAGGGGTTAAAGCAGGCAAGAGACGCAGGGATTTTATACTGGTTCGGCCCCTTGCGGTGAAGGTAAAGGCCTAATCCAGTTGTTGTGGAATTGCTAGGGTTTCGATGACCAGGGAGCGAATCCGCTATGCTTGGCTCTCGAGTTATTGTTTGTTGTCCTTAATCCGCCGCCGGGTCGTCCCTTTATATACACAGGTTGACGCTTGGAGGTTTACAGAATCCGGAGGCCGGCTCATAAACGTGTCCGACTCGGTTTCTACCCTTTCTTATCTTACAACACAAGTTACATACGATATGGCGGTTTATGTCTACATGCCCTAATCCGCCTTTGGGCCCTGAGCCTTCGTAAAGCGCCACGCCCCTTGTCTTCATGGGCTTCCAATATACGTAACTCATTATGGGGATAACACGGCTTCTCCTGGCCGGATTATACCCAGTAGTAATATCCCCAACATTAGGCCCCAGATTAATTTGAACCTGTTCATGTCAATCTTCAACACTTAGGAAAGTTCCTCCTTCAGCACCTTCACGTAAATCTTGTAAATCGCCATGACGTCATCTTCTAGGGTCATAATAAACTGCCATGACGTCACCTGTTATTAAAAATCGTACATATCTCACCTTCATTAATGAGCCTCCAACAATCAAGGTGACAGCTCTGTCACATATCCAACTTTTGGGCTCCTCGATTTTCATGCTTGTCACTTATCCCTTCGCCTTATAAATAAGACCAGGGGGTCCTTTTCATTTTTTTTTCGTGCCTCTTTGCTTCTTCTTCCTCCTTGGGCCGACCTGACCCTTATGTGCGGCTTCTGTCGTCAAGCTCCGCCTTCGTCCTCAACTCCGGCCGCTGCACCAACCTGAACATACCAGAAAAAGGCGACGCTCCTCCGCTGTTCTATCAGCATCGGTAAGATTCCCTTTTCTTTGTCCTAGATCCACCATTAGGGTTTCAGTGTTCATCAAAGCTTGAAACTGTTCTTCCATGTTCTTCTTCATAGCGTAAATGACGACCTCAGATCTGCTATTTTCTTACACAGTTGCAGTTATAATCCCCTTTTTCATCCTTAGATCATCTGCTTTGTGCAGAAAAAACTCATCTGGATCTGATAAACTGCTTAAGCACCTGTATTTTAGGTCTGAATACATTTTGATTTACTGATACACTGTAGATCTGAAATCACCATGTCAATCTGTGAAACTTGTTTTTCCCTCACTTAGACATTTTAGATCTGTACCTTCCATACCAGTGTAGGTGGTTTAACTTTTTAGAAAATGATAATCCGGCAGGTACCATTAGTCCCCTCTTAAACCGCTGATTCATTTATCTCTGTACCTCCTCCCATGTCAGACTCCGGTTTAACAATGTGTATATGCCTCTGTTTCTGCTTCTGATCTTGTGTCGCTTTATGCTTGCCCGTCATAAATCTTAAACCGACATTTATCTTTTTCCAGCTTTTCATTGCAATGGCCAAACAATTTTATGCTTGTAACTGGGTCCCTTCCCGGGTTACGAAAGAGCAACTAGAGGGTTGTGTCGCAACTGGCGCTTTAGCAAAGAAAGAAGTTATACACTGGAGGGTCCCTGGTCCAGAAAATCCTCCTGAGCCCAAAGATGGAGAAGTAGTCGTGTTTGCTGACCACCTGGGTCGAGGTTTTAGCCCTCCCGGATCAAAAAATTTCCAAGATGTACTTGCTAGCTTCCAACTCCATCCTCAGGACATTGGACCAAACTCTGTGTCCAATGTTTGCAATTTCCAAGAATTTTGCGAGGCTTATCTTCAAGAGGAACCCACAGTTGAACTGTTTAGGAATTTCTTCTATTTGAACTGTCGTACAGAGTTTACAGACGGACCCAACACTGAACTTGGTGGAATGGCGATTCAAAAGAGGAAAGATGTCAGCTTCCCTCATGCCAAGCTTCATAGTCACCCCAAGGAACGGTCCAACTACGCAACACAACTCTCAAAGCTCAGAGCCTTTATGGCGAACGGTTTAACAGGCGTCGACTTTATTCGCTGCTGGATATCCTGGAGCATTCTGCCCTTAAGCCGGCGCCCCGGTTTAATGTTTGAGTACACAGGGAGTTTGAAAGATCCTCAACGACATATTGATATTCAGCTAATAGAGGCTGAAATTACTGAGGCTGTCAAGAAAATACTGAATGAACCGGAGGCTGTCTGTAGCAAGACCGGGTTAAGTCCTTTCTGCGTTTCCAATAAACCACCAACTGTAAGAATCACATAACTTTTTGTTTCAGCTTGCTCCTTTTAAATATTCTCTCAAAAATTTGTCCATCTTTGATAGGGCGATGATCCTTTTTGGAAGAAGAAGCCACAGGATAAACCGGCCAAGACACCTCGCCTCAAGACCAAGGTTACTAAAAAACCTGCCAAGAAGAGGACCACTGAGTCTTCTGAACCAAATGCTGATGCTGAACTGGATAATCCGGACTCAGAGGTAGAACTTGACTCCCTTGGTTCTTTTTTCATACACCTCATTGACAATGACTATTATCAGGACGACGCTGAAGGCAGCCAAGCTGAGGATGTAGAGGTAATTATCCTTTCCTCCGGTTCAGATCCTCTCCCAACACAGAAAATCCGTCAAGCAAACCGGAAAATAAAATTTTGTAACCCCCTAGCTCACTTGGACCCAAACTTTCTTTTGAAGAAGCAGCAACACGAAGCCCGTCGCACAACCCGGCACAGCGGCCAAGTAGTTACCTCCGCCGGTTTACCGAACACTCTAGTCCGGAAACGTCGATCAGAGGTCTCTTATATTCCTGATACTTCTTGCCCCAAGGCGGGTTGTTTCTGACCGCCCCTTAATCCGTCTGATTCAAATTATCAGGGCACACCTCATTCATCTTCTGGCGAGTCAACGGCCACACAACTTCCACCCCTCAAGACGGTTCCTAGGTGAGTTATGCCTAATTTTGTCCTTAATATATTATATTTGCCTGATTTATTGATCTTTATGTTTGCTTTCAGCGCCAAGCCTAGACCCAGCAAGAAGGCCCGGTTAAATAAACCGACTAACGATAATGCAGTTGTTGAACCGGAAAAAACTCCAGATCCAGAAGAAACAAATGCTGACGCCATGCTTGTTGATCCGTCACCACAAGATCATAACTTCTTTGTTGAACAAGCAGAAGTTGATACAACGGGCCATGCTGATAAACCGACAAGCCCGGCCCGAACTGATGATAAACCGGCAAGTCCAGCTAAGGCTGTTGATAAACCGTCAACGCCAGTGAAGGTTGCTGATGACAAAGAAGATGACATTATGATTACTGGCTTCGGCCACACCGATCCTGGCAATCCTGTTGCTTTATCGAAGCATAGTGCCAAGGACGAGCTTTCTGCTATGGGCAAAGGCAAATGGAACACAAATTTGTCAAGCTATGCCCATCTCAACGCCCAAGACATCCATTCTGGTTTTTTCAAACCGTCTGTACACAAGCCGCGACTTCGAAGCCGGTTTAGTTCTGATGAAGGAGCGATATGAGGTAACTGCATAATTGTTTCTCTCTTATGTCCAATTCCAAATATCAACTCCAGTAGCCCCCAAGTGCCGGTTTATGATATCAATCTAGACCAGGACTTTGTAATATCTCAACTTTGCATGCTTAGCCTCCAAGGGTCAAGTTACCTTTTTAAAATGAACTGGTACTTTAGAATTGTAATATTGTAACTTTCACCGGTTTAGTCCCCAAGGGCCGGTTTAACTTACGAAGATGAACCGGGACTGTAGAATAATAACCTTGTCACTTTCGCATGTGAAGCCCCCAAGGGCTGGTTTATCTTTTCAAGCTAAACCGGGACTTTAGAAGAATACCCATAATGGTACTTTGAGCAAACATACATTAGCCCCCAAGTATCAAGTATATAACTTGTTATGTGCTTGGTACTTCAAATATGTGCTGTCAATCATAATATGTCTTTCTCTTATAGGCTGAACTGATCAAAAAGGAAGCCCAAACCGCTGATCTTCAAGAGAACATCAAGTCCCAGCAAGCAGAAACCTCCAAAGCCAAGGATGAGCTGACCAGTGCCTTAGCAGCCATGGAGAAACTGAAGGAAAATTTCCAGAAGGAACGGGCGGATTGGGATACAGAGAAATCCACTTTGTAGAAAAGGGCTGAGGATGCAGAAGCAGCCCTTAAACCGGTGGCAGAAGAGCTGACTGGTTTAAAGCGGCAGATCAATGCTATGACCACTGCCGTGTTTCGTAAGTCTCCTTACTTCAAGTTTTCCACATATCATCCCATACATTGCCGGTTTACTGATGTTCGTAATGATGCAGGAACTCGCATTACTCATCTGGGCTCTGACATGCAGAAGAAGCTGAAGGCTGCCTATACTCTTATAGAGCAGTTATATACCGGCGCGCAACGGGTCATCTGCACTGCTTCTCATAACAAGCCGTCCCCAACCTTAATCAAAGAAACTTTAGAAAGGTTGTTAATGCTGCCTGCCCGGGTTGAAGAATTGGAAAGATCGGCTGCAAGGGCAGGTGCTCTGACCGCGCTAACCCGGGCTAAAGCATGGGTGCCTGATCTTGATCCGGTGGATGTGGGTAAAGGCTATCTGAGCTTAAGGGAAAACGGATCAGATTTTGACAATGATGACCTCCGAGTCATAACTAGGGAGATGCGTCCACTGGCTTGCCAATTGGCTGAAGAAGCTGACCTTTCATACTATCAGGCGAGTTATGACGTCAACAACAAACGGGTTGCTGCACCAACTCCTGAGGCTCAAAATCTTATCCCACCAATCCGTAAGCACACCTATGCCCCTGACGTTGAACCATCTACACTTATAAGCGATGAAGTTGTATTCCAAGCCCTAACTGGGATCGATTGGGCAACCATTGACTTCCAGCCACTGGGTAGAGATGAGGAGGATGAACCGGTGCAAGATGATCCGCAGCCGTCAAGTCAACCTGGTGACGAGTCATGATCTAGAGGCTGGTTTAGCCTTCTGCGTGCCGCAACACTTGCCGAAAAACAATTATTATTTTGGGCATTAAAGTGCCTTGTAATAGGCTAGTTCAAACACTTGGTCTGCTATGCCATCGCGCATATTTATTTTGCCTGACATCGTTAATTCGCCATGTTTAAGATATATGATGTTCATAATCCGTAGCTGCTCCTGCATACAAGAAGTTGAAAGTGTCCTGGCGGTTTACCGTCGGACGGGTCATGATGCCCAAATATATAGCCAGGGTTTATAACCAAGGCTGTAAAGAGATAGCCAGGTATGAAAATAAATGATACCTGTGACATTGAATCACATCGTTGGTTGACCAACTTGTGTAGTAAGGGTGAGAACCCCAATCTTGAATACTGATAACTCCTTCCATATTGTGCCGGTTTATGATAAAACCGTACCGGGTTGTGATAAACACCGGATTATCCATATATAAAACGGGCGACTTATAGTCGAAACCAGACCGGGTTAATAAGCGCCGGATTATAACTGATCATGTACTGACAACTTTGTAGTGGAAAGCCAAGCCGGGTCAATAAACGCCGGTTTATCAAAAATATTATAAATCTCATCCAGGGAAAAAGAACTTGGCAAATAAAAACACAAAAGGAACATGCGAGGCTTTTCGCGGGCTGCCAGGCCCCAAATCGAGGCTTTTCATGGGCTGCCAGGCCACTGAGTTAAACCATTTTACAAAGCCTTTTAAGATGGACCTCAATCATTAACCAATCGTCGTTTTAACTTTGACAAGTTCAGGGTCTATGAGATTGACTTGTCAAACGTTCGGCGGGTCATACCAGGTTTACCTGGACGGAGTGGCTTACTTAAAAAAAGGCAGGATAACCCGGGGTTTTAGGTGCGTACACCTGGCTTCCAAGCCTGGCTTGATAGCCTATTGCAAGTGTAGACTCTTTGTTCTTTGCGAAGCAGAGAGGCCCCAAGCAATATTTTGAGCTATGCTCAGTGGGTGCCTATTTTTGAGTTGTGCTTTTGCAACACTCTCTTTGGCCCCTAAGTAACTTCCCTGGTGGCCTTACGCCGATCAAGAGATGTAGCTTTGGTTCGATCACGACCAAGCCCCCAAGTGACTTCTCTGGTGGCCTTACGCCTATCAAGAGGTGTAGCTATGGTTCGAATACGACCAGGCCCCCAAGTGATTTTTCTGGTGGCCTTATGCCTATCAAGAGGTGTAGCTATGGTTCGAATATGACCAAGCCCCCAAGTGATTTTTATATATGGCTTTATAAGCTGGATCAATGGGTAAACCGGCTGCCGTCGCCGCTACTGATCCAGAGATTATTGCTGCTGCAGTCGAAGAGTGGTGCGCAGGCTGTGTACTGGCCATGAAGATCGCAACCCGGCTCGGCGGATCAAAGGGGTCCGGAATACTATCGCCACCGGAACAGCCCCCAACCCGGCCATCTTGCAACTGGTACAATGACTCGGTCTCTCCAGTTGATGACTCGTCATCAGAGTAAACGACGGTCTCACCACCAGATGCCGATGTAACCTCAGATTCCGCTCCGTGGATGACTCCCACGAAGGCACGCTTTATGGCAGGCTGAACCCGGGCGGGTCTCGCATGCTGAGCCGTTTCGACGATGTCAGTGCAGATGTCCGGCTCAGGGCCCGGTTCGCCGATCTTGCCAATGAAAACGTGAATGCCGCCGAAGGGCACCCGGTACCCGTACTCGATTGAGCCGGCCTCGGGGCCCCAGCCCGTGTCGTCAATGCAGAGCTTGCTGCGGCGACTCTTAGTCATCTGGCCCACAGCGTATCCCTTGAGCCCTTTGAAGCTGCCCTCTAAGAACTCGAAACCATCGTGCGATAGCCCCACGGTGCGTGCCAACTGTCGTGGTTTTGTCACGGCAGATGTTCTAGTGAAATGACTTAGTCATGGAGCCATCGCAACGGGTTAGCTTAAAGGGGTTAAAGCGGGCAAGGGACACAGGGAGTTTATACTGGTTCGGCCCCTTGCGGTGAAGGTAAAATCCTAATCCAGTTGTTGTGGAATTGCTAGGGTTTCGATGACCAGGGAGCGAATCCGCTATGCCTTGCTCTCGAGTTATTGTTTGTTGTCCTTAATCCGCCGTCGGGTCGTCCCTTTATATACACTGGTTGACGCCCGGCGGTTTACAGAATCCCGAGGCCGGCTCATAAACGTGTCCGGCTAGGTTTCTACCCTTTCTTATCTTACAACACAAGTTACATACGATATGGCGGTTTATGTCTACAGGCCCTAATCCGCCTTTGGGCCCTGGGCCTTCGTAAAGCGCCACGCTCCTTGTCTTCATGGGCTTCCAATATAAGTAACTCATTATGGGGATAACTCGGCTTCTCCTGGACGGATTATACCCAGTAGTAATATCCCCAACAGGTCCAATGAAAATCTTTTGTGACAATACTGGTGCAATTGCCTTGGCAAAGGAATCCAGATTTCACAAGAGAACCAAGCACATCAATAGACACTTCAACTCAATCCTGGATCAAGTCCAGGTGGGAGACATAGAGATTTGCAAGATACATACGGATCTGAATGTTGCAGACCCGTTGACTAAGCCTCTTCCACGAGCAAAACATGATCAGCACCAAGACTCCATGGGTGTTAGAATCATTACTGTGTAATCTAGATTATTGACTCTACTGCAAGTGGGAGATGGAAGAAAATATGCCCTAGAGGCAATAATAAAGTTATTACTTATTCCCTTATATCATGATAAATGTTTATTATTCATGCTAGAATTGTATTAACCGGAACATGATACATGTGTGTATACATAGACAAACAGAGTGTCACTAGTATGCCTCTACTTGACTAGCTCGTTGATCAAAGATGGTTATGTTTCCTAACCATAGACATGAGTTATCATTTGATAAACGGGGTCACATCATTAGGAGAATGATGTGATAGACTTGACCCATTCCGTTAGCTTAGCACTTGATCATTTAGTATGTTGCTATTGCTTTCTTCATGACTTATACATGTTCCTATGACTATGAGATTATGCAACTCCCGAATACCGGAGGAACACTTTGTGTGCTACCAAATGTCACAATGTAACTGGGTGATTATAAAGGTGCTCTACAGGTGTCTCCAAAGGTACTTGTTGAGTTGGCATGTATCGAGATTAGGATTTGTCACTCCGATTGTCGGAGAGGTATCTCTAGGCCCACTCGGTAATGCACATCACTATAAGCCTTGCAAGCATTGTAACTAATGAGTTAGTTGCGGGATGATGTATTACTGAACGAGTAAAGAGACTTGCCGGTAACGAGATTGAACTAGGTATTGAGATACCGACGATCAAATCTCGGGCAAGTAACATACCGATGACAAAGGGGTCACCGTATGTTGTTATGCGGTTTGACCGATAAAGATCTTCGTAGAATATGTGGGAGCCAATATGAGCATCCTAGTTCCGCTATTGGTTATTGACCGGAGATGTGTCTCGGTCATGTCTACATAGTTCTCGAACCCGTAGGGTCCGCACGTTTAAAGTTTGGTGACGATCGGTATTATGAGTTTTTGTGTTTTGATGTACCGAAGGTAGTTCGGTGTCCCGGATATGATCACGGACATGATGAGGAGTCTCGAAATGGTTGAAACGTAAAGATCGATATATTGGACGACTATATTCGGACAGCGGAAGTGTTTCGGGTGGTTTCGGAGAAAACCGGAGTGCCAGAGGGTTACCGGAACCCCCCCGGGAGAAATAGTGGGCCTTATGGGCCTTAGTGGAGAGAGAGAGAGGGCTGGCCTAGGGCAGGCCGCGCGCCCCTCCCCCTCTAGTCCGAATTGGACTAAGAGAGGGGGGGGGGGGGGCGGCGCCCCCCTTTCCTTCTCCCTCTCCCCTTCCTTTCCCCCTCCTAGTAGGAGTAGGAAAGAGGGGATTCCTACTCCTACTAGGAGGAGGACTCCTCCTCCTGGCGCGCCCCATAGGGCCGGCCGGCCTTCCCCTTGCTCCTTTATATACGGGGGCAGGGGGCACCTCTAGACACACAAGTTGATCTGTTGATCTCTCCCAGCCGTGTGCGGTGCCCCCCTCCACCATAATCCACCTCGATCATATTGTAGCGGTGCTTAGGTGAAGCCCTGCGTAGGTAGCATCATCATCACCGTCATCACGCCGTCGTGCTGACGAAACTCTCTGGCGAAGCTTTGCTGGATCGGAGATCACGAGATGTCATCGAGTTGAACGTGTGCTGAACTCGGAGGTGCCGTGCGTTCGGTACTTGGATCGGTCGGATCGTGAAGACGTACGACTACATTAACCGTGTTGTGCTAACGCTTCTACTTTCGGTCTACGAGGGTACGTGGAAACACACTCTCCCCTCTCGTTTTTATGCATCACCATGATCCTGTGTGCACGTAGGAAATTTTTCGAAATTACTACGTTCCCCAACAGGAGTCCTAGTGGGTTTTCCCCACACTTGGCGCGCCCCCTAGGGCCGGCCTCCACCCCTCTCCTCCTTTATATACGGGGGCAGGGAGGTACCCCAAAGTACATCAATTGTTCTCTTAGCCATGTGCAGTGTGTGGTTCCCCCCTCCACAGTTTACTCCTCCGGTCATATTGTCGTAGTGCTTTGGCGAAGCCCTGTGCGGATCACATCATCATCACCGTCACCACGCCATCATGCTGATGAAACTCTCCCTCGACACTTTGCTAGATCAATAGCTCGAGGGGCATCATCGAGCTGAACGTGTGCAGAACTCGGAGGTGCCGTGCGTTCGGTGCTTGATCGGTTGGATCACGAAGACGTTCGACTACATCTACTGCATTAAGCTAACGCTTCCGCTTTTGATCTACAAGGGTATGTGGACACACTCTCCCCCGCTCGTTGCTATGCATCTCCTAGATAGATCTTGCGTGATCGTAGGATTTTTTTTGAAATTGCATGCTATGTTCCCCANGCTGACGAAACTCTCTGGCGAAGCTTTGCTGGATCGGAGATCACGAGATGTCATCGAGTTGAACGTGTGCTGAACTCGGAGGTGCCGTGCGTTCGGTACTTGGATCGGTCGGATCGTGAAGACGTACGACTACATTAACCGTGTTGTGCTAACGCTTCTACTTTCGGTCTACGAGGGTACGTGGAAACACACTCTCCCCTCTCGTTTTTATGCATCACCATGATCCTGTGTGCACGTAGGAAATTTTTCGAAATTACTACGTTCCCCAACAGGAGTCCTAGTGGGTTTTCCCCACACTTGGCGCGCCCCCTAGGGCCGGCCTCCACCCCTCTCCTCCTTTATATACGGGGGCAGGGAGGTACCCCAAAGTACATCAATTGTTCTCTTAGCCATGTGCAGTGTGTGGTTCCCCCCTCCACAGTTTACTCCTCCGGTCATATTGTCGTAGTGCTTTGGCGAAGCCCTGTGCGGATCACATCATCATCACCGTCACCACGCCATCATGCTGATGAAACTCTCCCTCGACACTTTGCTAGATCAATAGCTCGAGGGGCATCATCGAGCTGAACGTGTGCAGAACTCGGAGGTGCCGTGCGTTCGGTGCTTGATCGGTTGGATCACGAAGACGTTCGACTACATCTACTGCATTAAGCTAACGCTTCCGCTTTTGATCTACAAGGGTATGTGGACACACTCTCCCCCGCTCGTTGCTATGCATCTCCTAGATAGATCTTGCGTGATCGTAGGATTTTTTTTGAAATTGCATGCTATGTTCCCCAACAGTGGTATCAGAGCCAGGTTTATGCGTAGATGATATGCACGAGCAGAACACAAAGAGTTGTGGGCGATCGTAGTCATACTTCTTACCACCAACGTCTTATTTTGATTCGGCGGTATTGTTGGATGAAGCGGCCCGGACCGACCTTACATGACCACGTTCATGAGACCGGTTCCACCGGTAGACATGCAACTTGTTTTGCATAAAGGTGGCTGGCGGGTGTCTGTTTCTTCAACTTTAGTTGAATCAAATTTGACTATGGCCGGTCCCTATTGAAACTTAAAATAGCACACTTGACGAAAAATCATTGTGGTTTTGATGCGTAGGTAAGAACGGTTCTCACTAGAAGCCCATAGCAGCCACGTAAAACTTGCAACAACAAAGTAGAGGACGTGTAAATTGTTTTTGCGGGGCATGTTGTGATGTGATATGGTCAAGACATGATGTGATATACGTTATTGTATGAGATGATAATGTTT
>LR880972.1:389133010-389156260 GCA_904067115.1 Aegilops sharonensis | reverse complement strand
GTTTCAGAATTGGAAATATTTTCCAAATGAAATTCAAATATTTTCAACACCCCTTGTCATTTAAATAAATGGAAGAAGTCATGTCATCTTCTCTCCAGGGTTTTGTGATGAAAAGAATTTGAATTCATGGAGATCATAAATGCGAGGTGGAAGTTTGGGAAAGTCATTTCATTCCCTCTCATTCAACTTTCAGAAAGTTTCAAATTTCACTCAATTTCACACAAGCAACCACACCACTATCAAACAAACAAGCATAAATATTTATTTAATATAACATTCCAAAATTTAGAATTTTGGGATGTTACAGGGCAAGGTGCTGCGTGGAGAGCTCTTCTGATAGCGAAGGCTCCTCCTCGAGCAAGAGTGGCGAGGAGGATAGCGGCAGCAACGACGAGGGTGGCAGGCGGCAGGATGACGGGTCCGACTAGGTGTCGGGCTTCGCTCCGTGCGGCACCGGCGATCCCATCATCCGTGTCGCCGGCTTCCTGAACTTCTCGGGGTCGTCTCCTTGGGCGGCTGGCGTTGGGAGGCTGCGGAAGAGGAAGAGGGCGGGCAGCAAGGCCGCCAGATCGGAGCACGCGGGCACCGACGCCTTCAACGCGTGCTGACGTCCTGCCGCCTCGTCTTCGAGCTCTGCTTTCGGCGCCGCCATCACCATCCAGCCTTCGGACGGCCACCGAGATGTTCTCTTGGTGTCTTCTGCCACCCGTAGCTCGTCTAGGCGTCCCTTTTGCCCTTTTCGCCTCCTTGACCTGCCTCCTGAAGAGAGGGGCAAGAGAGGGGTCACGGGCACCTTAGCTTTTTTTAGTTTGTAAGCCCTCGGGCCTAGGCTGAACTTAAAAACTTGTAATCCCATCATTCATGTTTTTCATTCTCTATGGACTGTACCTGAGTGGAATGTTTTTAATCAAAAGGGATGCTTGCCGGGTCGTTTGTTTGCGGGTAGAACCCACGACAAGGAATAAATCCTTGATATCTCTAAGATAAACATTTCCTTGCCCGACAACAGGCCCTGCTGTCTTCCCACTTCACTCAACCTTCCTCACGCTTTTGGCGGAGGCAGGGATGAGGCGGGTTCAGGCTCCTCATTTCATCCTTTTGCTGCCGCGACTACGACCAAACCTGGCCCCAGGAACGAGCCCCGGAGCCTAGAGTTTTTACGGGAGCACGGTAGCTTGGGAAACAACGAAGTTTCACATACCTCAGTCCATAAGGGAATGCACGATAAGGAATGAAGAACTTATCTGACGCTGCAGCCCCCAGCAACTCTGGATTGCCGTGGGTGAATCTTCGTACTTGCAGCCCCCGGCAATACTGGCTTGCCGGGGTCAAGATACTGATCTGTCCCTCTTTTTCCTACTTCGTCCTCAAGTGGTCCGGCAAGGGTACCTGTGAGTCCTGCGAACCAAAGGAGACAAAAGAATGGCAAAGAGATGCACACTCGACCTCTAAGCTAGGGGTTAGTCGCCGCCAAGCACTATCAACCCTAACCAAGGACGAGACTTGACCTAGCATGCATACTATAACTTAGGGCGCCAGCGCTTCATTTATTTATGCTCAGGGTCTGCACCTGGCTTTGTACAAAGGGTTACATGCATCATCGGCAATGCTTGTACAAAATGTGGCTTGCCAGGGGGGGGGGGGGCGGCAAGCCGCGCCTCACGGGTAAAACTTGCGAAGATGCTCAATGTTCCAGGAGTTACTCACTGGAACGGCATCTTCGGTCTCCAGGCGGACTGCGCCGGGCCTGGTGACTCGTGTTACCCGGTAAGGGCCTTCCCACTTTGGCGTCAACTTGTTGGAATTCTTGGCCGATTGAATGCGCCGAAGGACAAGGTCGCCTTTCTCAAGGCTTCGGGCATGAACCTTGTGGCTATGGTAGCGGCGCAAGGCTTGCTGGTAGCGTGCTGCTCTCACAACCGCCCGAAGACGATCTTCCTCAAGGAGCATTGCGTCATCTTGCCGCAGTTGCTCTTGCTCGAGCTCGTCAAAAGCGAGCACTCGAGGTGACCCGTATATGAGTTCAGTGGGGAGAACTGCTTCTGCCCCGTATATCAGGGCAAAAGGTGTCTGGCCAGTAGCTCGATTTGGCGTCGTCCTGATCGACCAAAGAACCGCCGGCAACTCATCAATCCAGTGCCTTCCACTCTTGTGCAGCCTGTCAAAGGTCTTGGTCCTTATGCCTCGCAGTACTTCAGCATTTGCCCTCTCTGCTTGACCATTGCTCCATGGGTGAGCAACGGAAGCGAAACAGACTTTGCTGCCGAGGTCTCGGGTATATTGCATGAAGGTGTGGCTTGTGAACTGTGTACCGTTGTCGGTGATAACCCTATTGGGTACGCCAAAACGGCACACCAGTCCCTTGAAGAACTTGACGGCTGACTGAGTTGTGACCTTCCTCACTGCCTCCACTTCTGGCCACTTTGTGAACTTGTCGATTGCAACGTACAAGTACTCAAAGCCCCCGACAGCGCGGGGGAAAGGGCCCAGTATGTCGAGCACCCAGACCGAGAAGCGCCAGGAGAGAGGAATGGTTTGAAGGGCTTGAGCTGGCTGATGAAGCTTTTTTGAATGGAACTGACACGCTTCACACCTGGTGACTAGTGCCGTCGCATCCTGGAGGGCGGTGGGCCAGAAGAAGCCTTGCCGGCAAGGGCCCTTGACCCGATGTGGGATCCACATATGCCTCCGTGTATCTCTGCCAACAGCTCCAGTCCTTCCTCTCAAGGGATACACTTCAATTTCACACCGTTCGGCCTCTTTCTGTACAGGATGCCATCGACGAACTGATACATGGTAGAGCGACGGGCTACTTTTTCCGCTTCTTCCTGCTCCTCAGGAAGTTCCCCTGTCTGGAGGAATCGGACGGTATTTTGTGCCCATGCCGGAGCCTGGGGCTCGACGGCGAGGACTAAAGGCATTTCCTCCGCTACAGGAACGGCTGACTCAACGGCAAGAGCTTGGTGCTCCGCCGGAGCAAGTCGTCCCGTGGCGGGCTCAGTGTTCCCGGCAACATCCTCGCCGGCGGCCCCAGGGAGCTCGGTGGGAAAGTACTTGCCGGGCCCTGATTTCCTCCTCTTATTCTGCTCTGTTGATGGATCAACGGATCGCTGAGTTAGCTGAAGCACAAAGGTACCTGGTTCCACAGGTAGCTTGAGGGCAGCGCGTTTTGACAGGTAATCGACGACATCGTTCTCCGCTCGGGGAATGTGTTCAGCCTGTATACCGTCGAAACGCTCTTCCAGCTTTCTCACTTCATCGACGTAGGCCTTCATCAACGGGCTCTGGTAATCCTTGTTGACTTGCTTGACGACAAGCTGCGAGTCTCCCCTGACGATGAGTTTCTTGATTCCGAGGTCCGCCGCGATCCTAAGACCGGCAAGCAGCCCCTCGTACTCTGCCGTATTGTTTGTTGACACCTCCCTGGGGAAGTGCATCTGGATCACGTACTTGAGGTGCTCTCCGGTGGGCGCGAAAAGCAGTACGCCAGCCCCGGCGCCCTGTAAGGAGAAAGCTCCATCGAAGTACATGATCCAATCACAACTTGCCCCTTTGCCGGGGAGAGCAGTCTCTTGAATTTCTTCGTCAGGTGTTGCGGTCCATTCTGCAATGAACTCTGCTAGGACTCGGCTCTGAATCGTCGAGGTACTTTCAAACTTGAGGCCAAAGCTGGACAGCTCCAGTGCCCATTCTACAATTCTCCCCGTTGCATCCGGATTGTGCAATATCCGTTGCAGAGGGAAGCGAGTGACGACAGTGATCTCGTGTGCCTGGAAGTAGTGACGCAGCTTCCTCGAGGCCATAAGGAGGCCGAAGAGCAGTTTCTGCACAACGGAGTACCTTGATCTGGCCCCCTGCAGGAGGGAACTAACAAAGTAGACCGGGTGCTGCATCATTTTCTTCTTCGGCGGCACTTCAACTGGCTGTGTCGTCTCTGCATTGGTGGTGCCGGGCTCTACCGCTGCCATTTCCTTGTCATCGACCTCTCTCTGCGCCACTAGTGTGGCGCGGACCACTTGGTCTGTTGCCGCCAGGTATAGCAGCAACGGTTCTTGCGGCCTAGGCACAACTAGTATTGGCGTGGAAGAGAGGTATTTCTTCAAATCTTGCAATGCTGCTTCGGCTTCTGGTGTCCACTCCATTGGGCCCGCCTTTTTCAGGATCTTGGAAAAGGGGAGGGCACGCTCGGCAGACTTGGAAATGAACCTGCTCATGGCTGCAACACAACCAGCAAGTCGACGCACATCCTTGATCCACTTGGGTGCTTCAATCTGCTCTATGGCTTTGATTTTGTCCGGATTAGCCTCTATCCCACGCTGTGACACCAAGAACCCGAGGAGCTTGCTGGATGGGACACCAAAGACGCACTTCTCGGGGTTCAGCTTTAGATTGATCTTGCACAGGTTTGCGAATGTTTCTTGCAAATCCGGTATGAGGGTTGCCCTGTCCTTGGTTTTGACCACTATGTCATCCATATAAGCCTCCATATTTCTATGGAGCTGGGGTTCAAAACCAATTTGGACCGCCCTTGCAAACGTCGAACCAGCACTCTTCAACCCGAAAGGCATCCGCATGAAACAATACGTACCACATGGGGTGATGAACGCTGTCTTCTCTTCGTCTTCTCTTCCCATGAAGATCTGGTGGTAGCCGGAGTAGGCATCGAGGAATGATAACAGATCGCACCCAGCCATGGAGTCAACAATCTGATTGATGCGCGATAGCGGGAAGGGATCTTTAGGGCAAGCCTTATTGATATCTGTATAATCAATACACAACCTCCACTTCCCATTTTCCTTGCGCACCACGACCGGATTGGCCAACCACGTTGGATGGAGCACTCCTCTTACCAAACCCGCTGCTTCCAGTTTCTGGATCTCTTCTGTGATGAACTCTTGTTGTTCCAAAGCTTGCTTCCTGACCTTTTGCTTGACGGGCCGCGCATGAGGGCAGACAGCAAGGTGGTGCTCAATCACCTCCCTGGGAACACCGGGGATGTCGGAGGCTTGCCACGCAAGCACATCGACATTCGCCCGCAGGAAGGCGACGAGCACGTCTTCCTATTTGTCGTCAAGGGTGGAGCTTATGGTAAAAGCTCCTCCCGTGCCGTCCTCATTGACAGAAACCTTCTTGGTTCCCGGTGGTATGGCCCTGGGCTTCTTGTTTCCGCCGGTGGAGCTCTCCGGCACGTCCTCGACGGCAGCGCTACACTCCGAAGAGGTGCGCTTGCTAGAGTGGGTGTCCTAGGTCACACCGGTCTTCTTCTTCTTCTTCCCTCCCGGGGTCCCAGCGGCAGGAGCGAGTGCCCTAGCGGCGGCAGCTGCTGCAACTGCTTGCTGGTATAGTTGGTCAGCGCAAATTAGCGCATCTTTCTTGTCGGAAGGAATGGTGATGATCGTCACAGGCCCTGGCATCTTCAGGGTGTTGTAGGCGTACTGTGACGCCGCCATGAACTTGGCTAGCGCTGGGCGGCCAAGGATCCCGTTATAGGGCAAGGGGATCTTGGCAACATCGAACACGATCCTCTCCATTCTGAAGTTCAATTCGCTTCCAAAGGTCACGGGCAGCGTGACCTTTCCCTTGGGTTGGCTTCTTCCCGGGTAGACCCCCTGAAACGTGCCCGTCTCTTCGAGGTCTCCATCAGGAATCTGCAGTTTCTCGATCACGGCAGGCGAGATAAAGTTCAGACCGGCCTCGCCATCGACTAGCATCTTCGTCACCTTGAGGTTGCGTATTGTTGGTGAAACCAACAACGGCTTGTCGGGGTTTCCTGGCTTCTCGGCAGCCGCCAAGGCCCGGCAGGCGATGCACCCGGCAACCTCCTTGCGGGGGTCGTCTGCCTTAGTTTTCTTGGTGGAGCCGGTGT
The DNA here is from genome assembly GCA_904067115.1 of Aegilops sharonensis. Lineage (NCBI taxonomy): Eukaryota > Viridiplantae > Streptophyta > Magnoliopsida > Poales > Poaceae > Aegilops > Aegilops sharonensis. Next base: position 389,150,394 of record LR880972.1, on the reverse strand, counting down.
CATCAGATCCCTCAACGGCACGCATGGTTTTTCCCTTGCGCTTCCTCTTGCGGCGCCGACCTTTCTTCACCGGGGCGGCAATATCCTCATCTGAAGAATCGGTTTCCACGCCGGCAGCTTCGCCGGGGTACTTCCTTCCCTCTTCAGCCCGGGCACATTTGTCAGCAAGAACATAGAGTTCTGCTACATCTCTCACCTTGTTCATTGCCAGCTCTTCACGCATCTTGCGGTTACGCACGTTCTGATGAAACGCGCTGATGATGGCGGCAGGGTGAACATCAGGGATATTGTACTGCACCCGGCTGAACCTCTGAATATACTTGCGGAGACTCTCGCCTCCCTTCTGAGGAATGACGTGCAGGTCGCTTGCTTGGCCATGGGCTTGGTGGCCTCCAGTAAAGGCGCCTACGAACTCATGGCACAAATCCGACCAGGAGGAAATAGAGTCTACCAGCAAGTGCATCAACCACGACATGGCGTTGGGTTTGAGAGCCAACGGAAAGTAGTTCGCAAGCACCTTATCGTCGCGGGCTCCGGCAGCCTGCATCGCGATGGTGTAGATGTTGAGGAACTCGGATGGGTGGGTCTTGCCACTGTACTTTTCGCCTATGTCAGGTTTGAAGGTGCGGTGAGTGGGCCACTGGAACTGCCGCAGCTCACGGGTAAAAGCCGGACAGCCTACCTCGTAAGGTAGGCCTCCAGGGCTCCCCGGTGTCGGGTGGTTCACAGCAGGCCCTGCTCGCCTGTCTGATTGGTGGCGCGCTCCGCGCCGGCGCTCGATGGTGGTTCGAGCGTCTTCATGTTCTCATTCCCGAAGAACTTGGCGCTGGTCACAATGGACCCGCAGGTCGGACGATGCTACGGAGATCTCGTCGCCGTAACGTCGCGACGGGCTGGCGTCCGCAGGGCCCGGCGAGGAGGAGGTGAGTGCATCGTGGTTGCAGCGCTGTCGGCTCTCCTGCCACTGGTGCGTGGGACTCCGCCAGAGCGTCGACCCGGGGGCTCCACCGGACCTGGTTCGTCTTTGTTGGCCACCGTAACAAGGCTTCGGATGCTGGCTCTCCATTCATCGAGTTTCCCCGTAGTGGGAGGAAAATCGAGGAGCAACTGCGCGCGAGCCAAGGCTTCTGCTGGCGTTGGCGGCTGTGAAACCTGCACGGATCGCGACGCGCTTCGACTTCTGACCATGTCAGAAGGAGCTCTATCACAACCCTGCGGTCGCACGCCATCTTCACCAGCGCCTTGGCGAGCGGGCAGGTCTTCTGAATCCCGAAGGTGGCACTCGGGGCTTTTTCCGCGACGACGCTCGGGGTCCTCGGTGGGATTACGCCGTTCATCGCGTGTCGCTTGAGAAGAGCGTGCCGTTGGCGCCGGTGTGGGAGCCTTGGAAGCCCTCGCGTCGCCTGCAAGCGGGGTGGCAGCGATATTAGAAGGCCCCGCGCCACCCGCGGAGGGCCTGGCTCCCTCTCTGGATTTGGCGGCGTGCGGCCCGCTACCAGGCGCACAAACATCGCCGCCTCCCAAACTTCGGCTGCTGGGACGGTGTTGGTGTTCGTGAACAGCGCCCCGGGTCCTTTCTGCGACCGTACGCTGCTCGCCCGTGTCGGGACAGGGTGTCCGGCTTCCGACGGGCCAACCGCCACCGTCGTCTTCTTCTTGGGCGCCATGACGATGAAGAAGCGTCGAACTAACCGCTAGAGCTGATTCTCACAACTGCGCCCCCTACCTGGCGCGCCAAAGATGTCGTTGCGGGGACGACACCTATGGGATCACAAGAATACCTACTACGGCTGCGGGGCGCGGGGTCGCGAGAAGAGCAGATCAAACAGATAGCACACGGGTTCTTTATCCAGGTTCAGGCCGCGAGATGTGTAAAACCTTACTCCTGCTTTGGTGGTTAGTTTATCTGCGTTCTTGAGCTAGCTATGGGGCGTGAGGAGCTCCAAAAAGTCGAATCCTCCTCCTGATCGCCTTGGGCCTCCTTTTATAGGGGAAGGGGCTGCCACAGTGGCATACAGGAGGTGGAAAGGGTACAGTCATACGAGTTTATCCTTGCATTACATGACAAGGCGCCATTAATGCGTCTTGCTTAGGTGTCCTTGCTTTATCAGGGACGGGGAGAGCCCAGTCTCGTCCGCCGCCGCTCCCTTTCGCGTTGACACGCGCCCTGGCCAGCGGTGCCTGTGGTGCCACGTAGGTAGGCAGGCAGCTGAGGTGGCGCAGTGGTGGGTCTCCACGAAGGTTCGCTTGCCGCCACACAGGTGCCTGCCCAACTGGTTGGGTTGGCAGCCGCATGGTGGAGGCTCGATTGGTGCGGGCCTGATGGTGGCCCTACGGGTGTCCTTGGCAGGGGCCTTGCCGCAGCCCCGGCAAGGGTCTTGCCGGGGGCCCCGACAAGGGTCTTGTCGCGGCGTCTGCTGCCATCCCCGGCAAGGCTCTTGCCGGGGGCCTTGTGGTCCCCCTTCACCGGGATCCCGCCAAGGGTCGTCATCTTCTTTAGTATGTATCTGATCTTTGAATGTCTTCACAAAGATCTGCATGCCACCACGGGGATGTCTCCCGAATCCTTTGCCCCATGGGAGGGGGGGGGGCAGTGGACTCAAAGGTGACCCGCTCCATGGGCGTGGGGCGAGCCGCCCCGGCAAGGGCCTTGCCGGGTCTGCTAAAACCGCCCCTCGTCAAGGATCTTGCCGGGGGAGTCTGCTTCGTCCCCTTTGCTCTTTGTGGTCTTGGTCTTGGCGTCGTTCTGTTTCTTTCGAGCTTCGGCCCTACCTTGGCTCACCTTCCTTGCCTTGCTTTAGTGCGGCGACGCCCGCGGCTCAGACTGCCCGTGCACAGTTAAAAGGTGTACCCTTCTTTCTGTACACCGACAATGATCAACATAGAGATATTCACCATTGAAAACTACTCCATCTCACGTGATGTTCAGACATGGTTTAGTTGATATGGATCATGTGATCATTTAGAAGACTCGAGGGATGTCTATCTAAGTGGGAGTTCTTTAGTACTATGATTAATTGAACTTCAATTTATCATGAACTTAGTCCTGATAGTTTTTGCATGTCTATGTTGTAGATCGATGGCCCGTGCTACCGTTCCCTTGAATTTTAATGCGTTCCTAGAGAAAGCTAAGTTGAAAGATGATGGTAGCAACTACACGAACTGGGTCCATAACTTGAGGATTATCCTCATTGCTACACAAAAGAATTACGTCCTTGATGCATCAAGGCCTGCTGTAGGAGCAACTCCGGATGTTATGAACGTCTGACAAGCTAAATCTGATGACTACTCGATATTTTAGTGTGCCACGCTTTACGGCTTAGAATCGGTACTTCAAAGACGTTTTGAACGTCATGGAGCATATGAGATGTTCTAGGAGTTGAAGTTAATATTTCAAGCAAATGCCCGAGTTGAGAGATATGAAGTCTCCAACAATTTCTATAGCTGCAAGATGGAGGAGAACAGTTTTGTAAGTGAACACATACTCAGAATGTCTGGGTACCATAACCACTTGACTCAGTTGGGAGTTAATCTTCCGGATTATAGTGTTGACAGAGTTCTTCAATCATTGCCACCAAGCTATAAAGGCTTCGTGATGAACTACAATATGCAAGGGGTGAACAAGATGATTCCCGAGCTCTTCGCAATGCTCAAGGCTGCGGAGGTAGAAATCAAGAAGGAGCATCAAGTGTTGATGGTTAACAAGACCACTAGTTTCAAGAAAAAGGCAAAGGAAAGGAGGGGAACTTCAAGAAGAATAGCAAGCAAGTTTTTGTTCCCGAGAAGAAGCCCAAGTATGGACCTAAGCCTGAAACTGAGTGCTGCTACTTCAAAGGGATTGGTCACTGGAAGCGGAACTGCCCCAAGTATTTGGCGGATAAGAAGGATGAAAAAGTGAAAGGTATATTTGATATACATCTTATTGATGTGTACCTTACTAATGCTCGTAGTAGCGCCTAGGTATTTTATACTGGTTCTGTTGCTCATATTTGCAACTCGAAACAGGGGCTACGGATTAAATGAAGATTGGCTAAGGACGAGGTGACGATGCGCGTCGGAAATAGTTCCAAGGTCGATGTGATTGTCGTCGGCACGCTACCTCTACATCTACCTTTGGGATTAGTTCTAGACCTAAATAATTGTTACTTGGTGCCAGCGTTGAGCATGACCATAATATCTGGATCTTGTTTGATGCGAGATGATTATTCATTTAAATCAGAGAATAATGGTTGTTCTATTTATATGGGTAATATCTTTTATGGTCATGCACCCTTGATGAGAGGTCTATTTTTGTTGAATCTCAATCGTAGTGATATACATATTCATAAAATTGATGCCAAAAGATGCAAAGTTAATAATGATAGTGCAACTTATTTGTGGCGTTGCCGTTTAGGTCATATTGGTGTAAAGCGCATGAAGAAACTCCATGCAGAGCTTTTGAATCACTTGATTATGAATCACTTCATGCTTGCGAACCATGCCTCATGGGCAAGATGACTAAGACACTCCGTTCTCCGGAACAATGGAGCGAGCCACTGACTTCTTGGAAATAATACATACTGATGTATGCGGTCCAATGATTGTTGAGGCTCGCGGTGGGTACCATTATTTTCTGACCTTCATAGATGATTTTAGCAGATATGGGTATATCTACTTAATGAAGCATAAGTCTAAAATATTTGAAAAGTTCAAAGAATTTTAGAGTGGAGTGGAAAATCATCGTAACAAGAAAATAAAGTTTCTACGATCTGATCGCGGAGGCGAATATTTGAGTTATGAGTTTGGTCTTCATTTGAAACAATGTGGAATAGTTTCGCAGCTCACGCCACCCGGAGCACCACAACGTAATGGTGTGTCAGAACGTCGTATCCGTACTTTATTAGATACGGTGCGATCTATGATGTCTCTTACTGATTTTCCACTATCATTTTGGGGTTATGCATTAGAGACAGCTGAATTCACGTTAAATAGGGCACCATCTAAATCCCTTGAGACGACACTATATGAACTATGGTTTGGCAAGAAACCTAAGTTGTGGTTTCTTAAAGTTTGAGGTTGCGATGCTTATTTGAAAAAGCTTCAGCCTGATAAGCTCGAACCCAAGTCGGAGAAGTGCGTCTTCATAGGATACCCCAAAGAAACTGTTGGGTCCACCTTCTATCACATATCCAAAGGCAAGATATTTGTTGCTAAGAATGGATCATTTCTAGAGAAGGACTTTCTTTCGAAAGAAGTGAGTGGGAGGAAAGTAGAACTTGATGAGGTAATTGTACCTTCTCTCGAGTTGGAAAGTAGTGTTGGGTAACGTAGTAATAATTCAAAATTTTCCTACGTGTCACCAAGATCAATCTAGGAGATGCTAGCAACGAGAGAGAAGGAGTGCATCTTCATACCCTTGAAGATCGCTAAGCGGAAGCATTACAAGAACGCGGTTGATGGAGTCGTACTCGCGGCGATTCAAATCGCGGAAGACCCAATCCAAGCGCCGAACGGAAGGCGCCTCTGTGTTCAACACACGTACAGCCCGGGGACGTCTCCTCATTCTTGATCCAGCAAGCGAAGAGGAGAAGTTGAGGGAGAACTCCGACAGCACGACGGCGTGGTGGTGGTGGAGCTCGTAGTTCTCCGGCACGGCTTCGCCAAGCACTACGGAGGAGGAGGAAGTGTTGGAGAGGGGGGGGGGGGCTGCGCCAGGGGAAGGGTGTGCGGCTGACCTCTCTCTCCCTCACTATATATAGGGGTAAGGGGGAAGGAGGAGGCACCCTAGGGTTTCCCCTAGGGGCGGCGGTCAAGGCAGGTTGGATCTCCCTAGGGAAACCCTAGGGAGACTTGCCCCCCAAGCTAAGCCTGGTGGAGGCTTGCCTCCCAAGTCAGGTGGAGGTGCCCCACCTCCCAAAGCAACATGGGAAAGGGTGTGGGGGCGGACAGCCCCTTAGTGGGCTGGTTTGCCCCTCCCCTTGGCCCATGAGGCCCTGCAACACTTGCCGGGGCCCCCGAAACACCTTTCGGTCATGCTGGACATAGCCTGGGACTTCCTGAACACTTCCGAACTCCAATACCCTTCGTCCAATATATCGATCTTCACCTCCGGACCATTACGGAGTTCCTCGTCATGTCCAGGATCTCATACGGGACTCCGAACAACCTTCAGTAACCACATACTATTCCCATTACAACTCTAGCGTCACCGAACCTTAAGTGTGTAGACCCTACGTGTTCGGGAATCATGCAGACATGACCGAGACACCTCTTCGGTCAATAACCAATAGCGGGATCTGGATACCCATATTGGCTCCCACATGTTCCATGATGATCTCATCGGATGAACCACGATGTCGGGGATTCAATCAATCCCGTATACAATTCCCTTTGTCCATCGTTATGTTACTTGCCCAAGATTTGATCATCGGTATCCTCATACCTCGTTCAATCTCGTTATCGGCAAGTCTCTTTACTCGTTCCGTAATGCATGATCCCGTCGCTAACTCCTTTGTCACATTGAGCTCATTATGATGATGCATTACTGAGTGGGCCCAGAGATACCTCTCCGTCATACAGAGCGACAAATCCCAGTCTCGATTTGTGCCAACCCAACAGACACTTTCGGAGATACCTGTAGTGCACCTTTATAGCCACCCAGTTACGTTGTGATGTTTGATACACCCAAAGCACTCCTACGGTATCCGGGAGTTGCACAATCTCATGGCCTAAGGAAAAGATACTTTACATTAGAAAAGCTCTAGCAAACGAACTACACGGTCTTGTGCTATGCTTAGGATTGGGTCTTTTCCATCACATCATTCTCCTAATGATGTCATCCCGTTATCAACGACATCCAATGTCCATGGTCAGGAAACCATAACCATCTATTGATCAACGAGCTAGTCAACTAGAGGCTCACTAGGGACATGTTGTGTTCTATGTATTCACACATGTATTACGGTTTCCGGTTAATACAATTATAGCATGAACAATAGACAATTATCATGAATAAGGAAATATAATAATAACCATTTTATTATTGCCTCTAGGGCATATTTCCAACAGTCTCCCACTTGCACTAGAGTCAATAATCTAGTTCACATCACCATGTGATTAACACTCATAGTTCACATCACCATGTGACTAACACCAAAAGAGTTTACCAGAGTCAATAATCTACTTCACATTGCCATGTGATTAACACCCAAGAGTTTACTAGAGTCAATAATCAAGTTCACATCACCATGTGATTAACACTCAATGAGTTCTAGGGTTTGATCATGTTATGCTTACGAGAGAGGTTTTAGTCAACGAGTCTGCAACATTTAGATCCGTGTGTTCTTCGCAAATCTCTATTTCATATTGTAGATGTTGCTACTATGCTCCACTTGGAGATATTCGTAATGGTTGCTCCACTATACGTATCCGGTTTGCTACTCAGAGTCATCCAGATAGGTGTTAAAGCTTGCATCGACGTAACCCTTTATGCCAAACTCTTCATCACCTGCATAATCGAGAAACATTTCCTTATTCCTAAGGAAAATTTTGACCGCTGTCCAATGATCCACTCCTGGATCACTCTTATACCCCCTTTGCCAGACATGTGGCAAGGCAAATCGCGGTACATAGCATGGTATATCGTATAGAGCCTATGGCTAAGGCATAGGGGACGACTTTCGTCCTTTCTCTTTCTTATGCCGTGGTCGAGCTTCAAGTATTAACTTCACACCTTACAACTCAGGCAAGAACTCCTTCTTTGACTCATCCATCTTGAACTCCTTCAAGATCATGTCAAGGTATGTGCTCTGTGAAAGTCTTATCAGGCGTCTTGATCTATCTCTTATAGATCTTGATACCCAATATGTAAGCAATTTTACACATCTCTTCATTTGAAAAACTCCATTTAAACAACCCTTTATTCTTTCCAGAAATTCTACATAATTTTTGATCAACAATATGTCATCCACTTATACTTATCAGAAATATTGTAGTGCTCCCACTCACTTTCTTGTAAATACAAGTTCCTTCCAAACTTTGTATAAACCCAAAAACTTTGATCACCTCATCAAAGTGTATGTCCCAACTCCGAGATGCTTTCTCCAGTCCATAGAAGGATCGCTAGAGTTTGCATACCTTTTAGCATCCTTAGGATCGACAAAACCTTTTGGTTGTATCACATACAACCTTTCCTCATGGAAACCGTCAAGGAAACTTTGTTTTGACATCCATCTGCCAGATTTTGTAAATGAAAAATGCAGCAACTGCTAACATAATTCTAACAGATTTTAGCATCGCTATGATTGAGAGAGTCTCATCACAGTCAACTCCTTGAACTTGTCAAAAACTTCTTTGAGACAAGTCGAGCTTCATAAATGGTGACATTACCATCAGCGTCTGTCTTCTTAAAGATCCATTTATTCTCAATGGCTTGCCGATCATCGGGCAAGTCCACCAAAGTCCATACTTTGTTTTCATACATGGATCCTATCTCGGATTTCATGGCTCCTAGCCATTTGTTGGAATCCAGGCCCACCATCGGTTCTCCATAGCTCGTAGGTTCACTGTTGTCCAACAACACGACCTTTAAGACAGGGTTACTACTCAGAAGTTGTACTCACCCTTGTCGACCTACGAGATTCGATAGCAACTTGATCTGAAGCTTCATGATCATTATCATTAGCTTTCTCTTCAACTGACATAGGCGCCACAGAAACATCTTCTGTGCTGCGCTACTCTCTGGTTGAAGTAAAGGTTCAACAACCTCATCAAGTTCTATCTTCCTCCCACTCAATTCTTTCGAGAGAAACTCTTTCTCGAGAAAGGACCTGTTCCTAGAGACAAATACTTTGCCCTCAGATCTAAGATAGAAGGTATACCCAATCGTCTTGTTTGGGTATTCTATGAAGACACAATTTTCCGCTTTGGGTTCGAGCTTTTCTGGCCGAAGCATATCGACATAAGCATCGTAGCCCCAAACCTTAAGAAACAACAACTTAGGTTTCTTGCCAAACCATAGTTCATACGGTGTCGTCTCCACAGACTTAGATGGTGCCCTAGTGAATGTAATTTTCTCTAATGCATAACCCCAAAATGATAGCGGTAGATCGGTAAGAGACATCATAGATCACACCATATCCAATAGGGTGCGATTACGACGTTCAGACACACCATTACGCTATGGTGTACCAGGTGGTTTCAACTATGAAACGATTCCACTGTGTCTTTAGTGATTGCCAAACTCATAACTTAGATACTCTCCCTTGATCAGATCGCAGGAACTTGATCTTCTTGTTATGATGATTCTCAACTTCACTCAGAAATTGCTTTGAACTTTTCAAACATTTTAGACTTATCCTTTATTAAGTAGATATACCCATATCTACTCAATTCATCGATGAAGGTGAGAAAATATCGATATCCATCGCGTGCGTCAACACTCATCGGACCGCACACATCAGCATGTGTGATTTCCAACAAGTCACTTGCCCGTTCCAAAAAACGGGATTTTAGTCATCTTTCCTATGAGGCATGGTTCGCATGTGTCAGGTGATTCAAAATCAAGTGACTCCAAAATTCCATTAGCATGGAGGTTCTTCATGCGCTTTACACCAATATGGCCTAAGCGGTAGTGCCACAACAAGTGGTACTATCATTATCAACTCTACATCTTTTGGCATCAATGTTATGAACATGTGTATCACTACGACCGAGATTCAATAAACCATTCACATTGGGTGCACGACCATCGAAGGTATTATTCATGTAAATAGAATAACCATTATTCTTTGACTTAAATGAATAACCATATTGCAATAAACATGATCTACTCATGTTCATGCTCAACGCAGACACCAATGCAAACAACATTTATCTGGGTTCAACACTAATCCCGAAGGTAGAGGGAGCGTGCGATGGTGATCATATCATCCTTGGAAACACTTCCAACACACACCGTCACCTCGCCCTTAGCTAGTCTCCATTTATTCCGTAGCTTTTGTTTTGATTTACCAATATTAGCAACTGAACGGTATCTAATACCCATGTGCTACTAGGAGTACTACTAAGGTACACATCAATAATAGATATATCAAATATAATTTTGTTGAAGTTGCCAGCCTTCTTATCTACCAAGTATTTGAGGCAGTTCCGCTACCAGTGACCGTTCCCCTAATAGAAGCACTTTGTTTCGGGTTTGGGTTCTTGGGTTTCTTCACTTGAGCGGCAACTGGCTTGACATTCATGAAGTTTCCCTTCTTTCCCTTGCCCTTCTTTGAAACCAGTGGTCTTGTTAACCATTAACACTTGATGCTCCTTCTTGATTTCTACCTTTACGGCCTTAAGCACGACGAACAGCTCCAGGATCATCATCCCTTGCATGTTATAGTTCATCACAAAACTCTAGCAGCTTGGTGATAGTGACTGGAGAACTTTTGTCAATCACTCTTTTATCTGGAAGATTAACTCCCATTTGATTCAAGCAATTGAAGTACCCAGATATTCTGAGCACATGCTCACTAGCTGAGCTATTCTCCTCCATCTTGTAGGCGAATATCTTGTCAGAGGTCTCAAACCTCTCAACACGGGCATGAGCCTACCAATTTCAGCTCTTGGAACATCTCATATGTTCCATGGGGTTCAAAACGCTTTTGGAGCCCCGAATCTAAGTCGTAAAGCATGGCGCACTAAACTATCAGGTAGTCATCAGAACGTGTCTGCCAGATGTTCACAACATCCACAGACAACGCCAGAGGGGTTGGCACACCGAGCGGTGCATCAAGGACAGCAGCCTTCCGTGTAGCAGTGAGGACAATCCTCAGATTACGGCCCTAGTCCGCACAATTGCTTACAATATCTTTCATCTTAGTATTTCTCTAAGAACGTATTAAAACAAGGAGCTAAAGCGCGAGCTATTGATCTACAACGTAATTTGCAAAGACAATTTAGACTATGTTCATGATAATTAAGTTCATCTAATCAAATTATTTAATGAACTCCCACTCAGATAGACACCCCTCTAGTCATCTAAGTGATACATGATCTGAATTGACTAGGTCGTGTCCAATCATCACGTGAGACGGACTAGTCATCAACGGTGAACATCTCCATGTTGATCGTATCTACTATATGACTCATGTTCTACCTTTTGGTCTCTCGTGTTCTGAGGCCATGTCTGTACATCCTAGGCTTGTCAAGTCAACCTAAGTGTTTTGCATGTGTAAATCTGGCTTACACCCATTGTATTCGAACGTTAGAATCTATCACACCCGATCATCACGTGGTGCTTCGAAACAACGAACCTTCACAATGGTACACAGTTAGGGGGAATAGTTTCTTGAAATTTAAGTGAGAGATCATCTTATTTATGCTACCATCATTCTAAGCAAATAAGATGCAAACATGACAAACATCACATGCAAATCATAAAGTGACATGATATGGCCAATATCATCTTGCGCCTTTGATCTCCATCTTCGAGGCGGGGCATGATCACCTTCGTCACCGGCATGACACCATGATCTCCATCATCGTGTCTTCATGAAGTTGTCTCGCCAACTATTACTCCTACTACTATGCCTAATGGTTAGCAATAAAGTAAAGTAATTACATGGCATTTTTATTGACACGCAGGTCATACAATAAATTAAGAAAACTCCTATGGCTCCTGCCGGTTGTCATACTCATCGACATGCAAGTCGTGATTCCTATTACAAGAACATGATCAATCTCATACATCACATATATATAATTCATCACATCCTTTTGGCCATATCACATCACATAGCATACCCTGCAAAAACAAGTTAGACGTCCTCTAATTGTTGTTGCATGTTTTATGTGGCTGCTATGGGTTTCTAGCCAGAACGTTTCTTACCTACGCAAAAGCCACAAAGGTGATATGCCAATTGCTATTTACCCTACATATGGACCCTCTTCATCGAATCCGGTCCGACTAAAGTGGGAGAGACAGACACCCGCTAGCCACCTTATGCATCGAGTGCATGTTTGTCGGTGGAACTAGTCTCACGTAAGAGTACGTGTAAGGTCGGTCCGGGCCGCTTCATCCCACAATGTCGCCGAATCAAGATAAGACTAGTAACGGTAAGCAAATTGAACAAATCATCGCCCACAACTATTTTGTGTTCTACTCGTGCATAGAACCTATGCATAGACCTACCTTTGATGCCACTGTTGGGTAACGTAGTAATAATTCAAAATTTTCCTACGTGTAACCAAGATCAATCTAGGAGATACTAGCAACAAGAGAGAAGGAGTGCATCTTCATACCCTTGAAGATCGCTAAGCGGAAGCGTTACAAGAACGCGGTTGATGGAGTCGTACTCGCGGCGATTCAAATCGCGGAAGACCCGATCCAAGCGCCGAACGGACAGCGTCTCCGTGTTCAACACACGTACAGCCCGGTGACGTCTCCTCCATCTTAATCCAGCAAGGGAAGAGGAGAAGTTGAGGGAGAACTCCGACAGCACGACGACGTGGTGGTGGTGGAGTTTGTGGTTCTCCGGCAGGGCTTTGCCATGCACTACGGAGGAGGAGGAAGTGTTGGAGAGGGGGGGGGGGGCTATGCCAAGGGAAGGGTGTGCGGCTGCCCTCTCTCTCCCTCACTATATATAGGGGGAAGGTGGGGAGGAGGCGCCCTAGGGTTTCCCTAGGGGCGGCGGCCAAGGCAGATTAGATCTCCCTAGGGAAACCCTAGGGAGACTTGCCCCACAAGCTAAGCTAGGTGGAGGCTTGCCTCCCAAGTCAGGTGGAGGCGCCCCACCTCCCAAAGCAACGTGGGAAAGGGTGGGGGCGCACAACCCCTTAGTGGGCTGGTTTGCCCCCTCCCCTTGGCCCATGAGGCCCTGCAACACTTGTCGGGGCCCCCGAAACACCTTTCGGTCATGCTGGCCATAGCCTGGTACCTCTGGAACACTTCCGGACTCCAATACCCTTCGTACAATATATCGATCTTCACCTCCAGACCATTATGGAGTTCCTCGTCACGTCCGAGATCTCATCCGGGACTTCGAACAACCTTCGGTAACCACATACTATTCCCATTACAACTCTAGAGTCACCGAACCTTTAGTGTGTAGACCCTACGGGTTTGGGAATCATGCAGACATGACCGAGACACCTCTCCGGTCAATAACCAATAGCGGGATCTGGATACCCATATTGGCTCCCACATGTTCCACAATGATCTCATCGGATGAACCACGATGTCGGGGATTCAATCAATCCCGTATACAATTCCCTTTGTCCATCATTATGTTACTTGCCCGAGATTCGATCGTCGGTATCCTCATACCTCGTTCAATCTCATTACCGGCAAGTCTCTTTACTCGTTCCGTAACGCATGATCCCGTGGATAACTCCTTAGTCACATTGAGCTCATTATGATGATGCATTACCGAGTGGGCCCAGAGATACCACTACAAAAAAAAATACACTTCCGTGATGATACGTGTTTGTCACAGTAGGTCGCTTTTTTTGTCATGCATGTACATCCATGACAAATTTATGACAGAATCAAGATAGTCATACCTGTGCTGTCGTAGAAGTGTTCCATGACATTACCAAAATTATCATCACGGAAGTGTCCACTTCCATGACGATAAATCACGCGTCACAGAAGTGCTTTCGTCAAGGGTGACCGACACGTGGCATCCACCGTAACAGAACGCCGTTAAGCTATCGGGTCGGGTTTTGGATCCGATAACCCGTTAACAGCCCCGACCAATGGGAAATTTCCACGTGTAAAATTCTTATTGGCCGGACGAAACACGTGTCAGCTCGTCAGTGGGTCAGATAGGCGCCTATGATACTTCGACACGTGGCACGGCCCAACAGAGGCCCATTCCTATGAAAAGGCCGGCCCTTTTGAATTGGTCAAAAGCTGGCGGGCCGGCCCATGGAAAGCCTGTTAACGGCCTGTTCGAATATAGCCCATTTACAGCCCGCTAACACAAGGCCCGTTACGCCCTATCCGAATTAGGCCCAGTAGCGTCATCTGGGCCATCCAATATGATTCCAGCCCGTTTTCACTTCTGGCCCATGTATGGCCCATGACGTCTTTCGGCCCATATGAGCCCTATGTAACTCTTGGCCTGCTAATGGCCTGTGGTGAAACTGGCCCGTAATGAACAGTGTATCACTTTACACCCATTAACGGCCCGTGGTGAAACTGGCCCGTAATGAACAGTGTATCACTTTATACCCATTAACGGCCCGTTATACCATTGGGCCGTTTCCAGCCCATGTTATCTTTCGACCTTCTCAGAGCCCATTTATTCTTGGGCTCATTTCCAGCATTCGTTTACTTACGGCCCGTTACTGTCATTTTCTGCTTGTGGGCCAAATTTTGTCCGTGGTTACAGTCGGCCCGTTTGTGGTCCGTTAATACGTTGGGCCGATTTCATAGCGTCATCAAATACGGCCTATTAACGATGGCCCGTTATGGTCAACCCATGAACGGACGATTCCAACTCTAGCCCGTTTACGGCCATAATGCGGTCTGTTTGGCCAATCGATTATATGGCCCGTATAAGGCCCGTTGATAATATGGCCCGCAGAAGGCCCATTGTTTCTACGGCCTGTAGAAGGCCCATTGTTTCTACGGCCTGTAGAAGGCCCATTGTTTCTACGACCCGTAGAAGGCCCACTGTTTCTACGGCCAGTAGGGGGGCCAGTGTCACTACAGTAAATATTAGCCCATGGTTATTGTGGCCTAGTTTTAAAAAATAGGTTATTGCAGCCACTAGCTAACCGCGGAAAAAGAACTGCAATGACTACAAGCAAACAAGTAAACAAGACAACAAGGAAATAAATAAGCAAGCAACTAACGCTAGGCTATCACGGCTATTACACATATTACATCCACTGGGCATCAAAGTTCGCCACCAGTGCAAATATAGGGAACAAAGCAGCATATCATATACACTGGTTGTCAAAGTTGGCGACCAGCGCAAATAAACGCCGCAGCAAAACAAATCCAGAACTGAAACCACTTCAGAAGATCTCAAGAAACAATATCCTAGGTACCCATAATGCTGGCAAGATGCTTAGCAAGCTTATTAACTTTCTCGTGTTTGGCGCTTAAATCCTCCAACGCTTGTTGTTGCACCAGAAAATATGCATCTGAATTCTGCAGGGACTTCCTTAGTCCTTCAGCTTCCTGTCGTAGCACATCTGATTGATGTCTTTCAACTTGAAGTTGAGACTCAAGAAGACGAACTGATTCAGGCAGTGAGTTCGAAGAGCTTGTGCCAGCAGTAGTGGCCAGTAACTCGAACACTACATCAAGACAGGACTTTTAGGTTCCCTCACTGTCGTCAAGATAGTTTTTATCAGCTTTCTTGGAGACCAACAGGGATGTCTCACAATCTTGAACCTTATCTGCATTACTTCCTTTACCATTGGATAACGCGGTACTGTTCTCCAATATTTTGTCCGCATTCTAAAAGAGAAACAAGCAGACACATCACATGTTTACCATGTTGTATATGAAACTCATTTTGGTAAATGAGTTCAGTAGTAAAGTGGACAGGATAACAGCATGAAACAAACATATATCTATGGACCATGGTCACTTTATGGTCTATATTATTCTAGTTTTTGTTGCCAAATCAAGATAGAGACACAATTCAAATAATATTTGTTCAAGACAAAGCAGAATAGACAGAATATAAGTGTGGGTAACTATAGAGCAATAACAACACTTGTTATGTGCATGACATGAGAACATAACTGTTTATTCAATTGAAACTGAAATCAACATAGAGCAGGTTACAACAGCAAACTAGTTAAAGAAACAGGTTTAAAACATACCTGTTGCGCCATTGGAGTTTCAATTCCATCCTTCAAATTTGAAAATAGTCGGTATGAGTAAATACAGTCATGCAAGAGCAAAGGAGTATGAACCATAGCTACAGAACCTGACCTGAGAACAAATCTTCTTCTCCTTTAAGCGTTGAGTTGGGATTCGGAGTGGTGGTCCTCGTGCTTTGGGCACTGCAGTTCCCTTACTAACTGCTCGTGTTTGGGTGCTCTGTGGTGGAGACAGTGTTGTGTCAACTGGAACTGGGTTACTATCTGCCGGGGTTGGGGTTAAAGGGGTGTAGCCGGTTCTCTGTCCAACTGGGTAGGGGTACAATCTGCGAGAGTCTGGGTTATGTGCGGTGGATCTGGTCCTTGGGCAAGTACAACCATGATTCTATCTGCATCAACTGGTAGCACTATCTTTTCTGAAGACCGTGTTGTTACTCCCTTAGACATTGCCATCACGCTCTCCAATTCAAATGGCTGATAAACAAGAAAAGTAATTGAAAGTATAGACATTGTATGATAGACAGATGCAATGGATAGTGGGGAATAAAAGAGGGCATGAAATAATTCATATTTATGTTGTCTAACCAAACAGGATAGCATGACACAATTTCACATATATGATGGCTAACTAAACATGATAGCATGACACAATTTCACATTGTGATGGCTAACTAAAAAAGATGGAAAGACATAGTTCAAAATATGAGACTATGTAAACAGGATGACATGACATAACTATATAATGTGTTTATTAAATAGGTTGGCATGCCATAATTCACATACATTCACGGATAGAATGCCATAATTCAAAATATGATGACTGTAAACACTAAACAGGATGAGATGATATAACTATATGATGTCTTTATTAAATGGGTTGCCATGCCATAATTTAGATAGATGATGTGTATGTACTATGTAAACATGATGGCATGATATAATTCAAATATATGATTTATATAGTAAGCAAGTAAGCAGATGGCAATCCATATATGATGTAAAAACTAAGCAATGCAAGACAACATGCATGACATGGGTAATATAACCCTGCCAAGTTTGAGCATAGACCTTAGGGGGAAAATAGGACTGGTCATCAGTCTCTGAATCCTCCTCCGAGGAGCTCTCTGTAACCAGCAATATGTCTGCTTCAGCAGGTAGCATTCTCTGCTCTGAATACCTTGTTTTCACTCCAGATACTTCCATCACCGCTTCAAATGGCTGATGCACAGGAAGAGTAGTTGAATATACAAACGTTGTCGACAAATGGAACACGTAATACAAAAAAATGATAGCATGATATAATTCACATACATAATGATTGGCTAAA
Source organism: Aegilops sharonensis (assembly GCA_904067115.1). Classification (NCBI taxonomy): domain Eukaryota; kingdom Viridiplantae; phylum Streptophyta; class Magnoliopsida; order Poales; family Poaceae; genus Aegilops; species Aegilops sharonensis. The sequence continues at coordinate 389,133,257 of LR880972.1, read as the reverse complement.
CAGCATGGCATTGCATAATTCACATATATAATGCCTTTGCAACGAGATAGCATTGTATAATTCACATATATAATGTCTTGCAACAAGATGGCAATGCATAATTCACATATATGTTAATTAGACACTGAACAGGTGGCATTCACACAAAGCATGTCTAAACTAATCAAATGACATAGCAATGCGAGACACCATACACACGATATGAGCAACATAACCCTGCCAAGTTAGAGCATACACCTCGGCGGGG
>LR880972.1:389073268-389083854 GCA_904067115.1 Aegilops sharonensis | reverse complement strand
GTTCCTTGAGAAAGTAAAGTTGAAAGATGATGGTAGCAATTACACGGACTGGGTCCGTAACTTGAGGATTATCCTCATTCCTGCACACAAGAATTACGTCCTGGAAGCACCGCTGGGTGCCAAGCCTGCTGCTGATGCAACTGACGATGTTAAGAATGTCTGACAGAGCAAAGCTGATGACTACTCGATAGTTCAATGTGCCATGCTTTACGGCTTAGAACCGAGACTTCAACGACGTTTTGAACGTCATGGAGCATATGAGATGTTCCAGGAGTTGAAGTTAATATTTCAAGCAAATGCCCGGATTGAGAGATATGAAGTCTCCAATAAGTTCTATAGCTGCAAGATGGAGGAGAACAGTTTTGTCAGTGAGCATATACTCAAAATGTCTGGGTATAATAATCACTTGATTCAACTGGGAGTTAATCTTCCGGATGATTGCGTCATTGACAGAATTCTCCAATCACTGCCACCAAGCTACAAGAGCTTTGTGATGAACTATAACATGCAAGGGATGGATAAGACAATTCCCGAGCTCTTCGCAATGCTAAAAGCTGCGGAGGTAGAAATCAAGAAGGAGCATCAAGTGTTGATGGTCAACAAGACCACTAGTTTCAAGAAAAAGGGCAAAGGAAAGAAGAAGGGGAACTTCAAGAAGAACAACAAGCAAGTTGCTGCTCAAGAGAAGAAACCCAAGTCTGGACCTAAGCCTGAAACTGAGTGCTTCTACTGCAAGCAGACTGGTCACTGGAAGCGGAACTGCCCCAAGTATTTGGCGGATAAGAAGGATGGCAAGGTGAACAAAGGTATATGTGATATACATGTTATTGATGTGTACCTTACTAATGCTCGCAGTAGCACCTGGGTATTTGATACTGGTTCTGTTGCTAATATTTGCAACTCGAAACAGGGACTACGGATTAAGCGAAGATTGGCAAAGGACGAGGTGACGATGCGCGTAGGAAATGGTTCCAAAGTCGATGTGATCGCGGTCGGCATGCTACCTCTACATCTACCTTCGAGATTAGTTTTAGACCTAAATAATTGTTATTTGGTGCCAACGTTGAGCATGAACATTATATCTGGATCTTGTTTGATGCGAGACGGTTATTCATTTAAATCAGAGAATAATGGTTGTTCTATTTATATGAGTAATATCTTTTATGGTCATGCACCCTTGAAGAATGGTCTATTTTTATTGAATATCGATAGTAGTGATACACATATTCATAATGTTGAAACCAAAAGATGCAGAGTTGATAATGATAGTGCAACTTATTTGTGGCACTGCCGTTTAGGTCATATCGGTGTAAAGCGCATGAAGAAACTCCATGCTGATGGACTTTTGGAACCACTTAATTATGAATCACTTGGTACTTGCGAACCGTGCCTCATGGGCAAGATGACTAAAACACCGTTCTCCGGTACTATGGAGAGAGCAACAGATTTTTTGGAAATCATACATACAGATGTATGTGGTCCAATGAATGTTGAGGCTCGTGGCGGATATCGTTATTTTCTCACCTTCACAGATGACTTAAGCAGATATGAGTATATCTACTTAATGAAACATAAGTCTGAAACTTTTGAAAAGTTCAAAGAATTTAAGAGTGAAGTTCAAAATCATCGTAACAAGAAAATAAAATTCATACGATCTGATCGTGGAGGAGAATATTGAGTTACGAGTTTGGTGTACATTTGAAACAATGCGGAATAGTTTCGCAACTCACGCCACCCGGAACACCACAACGCAATGGTGTGTCCGAACGTCGTAATCGTACTTTACTAGATATGGTGCGATCAACGATGTCTCTTACTGATTTACCGCTATCGTCTTCGGGTTATTCTTTAGAGACGGCCGCATTCACGGTAAATAGGGCACCATAAAAATCCGTTGAGACGACACCTTATGAACTGTGGTTTGGCAAGAAACTAAAGTTGTTGTTTCTAAAAGTTTGGGGCTGCGATGCTTATGTGAAAAAGCTTCAACCTGATAAGCTCGAACCCAAATAGGAGAAATGTGTCTTCATAGGATATCCAAAGGAGACTATTGGATACACCTTCTATCACAGACCCGAAGGCAAGAATTTTGTTGCTAAATTCGGAAACTTTCTAGAGAAGGAGTTTCTCTCGAAAGAAGTGAGTGGGAGGAAAGTAGAACTTGATGAGGTAATTGTACCTGCTCCCTTGTTGGAAAGTAGTTCATCACATAAACCGGTTTCTGTGACACCTACACCAATTAGTGAGGAAGTTAATGATGATGATCATGAAACTTCAGATCAAGTTGTTACTGAACCTCGTAGATCAACCAGAGTAAGATCCGCACCAGAGTGGTACGGTAATCCTGTTCTGGAAGTCATGCTACTAGATCATGATGAACCTATGAACTATGAAGAAGCGACGGTGAGCCCAGATTCCGCAAAATGGTTTGAAGCCATGAAATCTGAGATGGGATCCATGTATGAGAACAAAGTGTGGACTTTGGTTGACTTGCCCGATGATCGGCAAGCAATTGAGAACAAATGGATCTTTAAGAAGAAGACTGACGCTGACGGTAATATTACTGTCTACAAAGCTCGACTTGTCGCAAAAGGTTTTCGACAAGTTCAAGGGATTGACTATGATGAGACCTTCTCACCCGTAGCGATGCTTAAGTCTGTCCGAATCATGTTGGCAATTGCCGCATTTTATGATTATGAAATTTGGCAGATGGATGTAAAAACTGCATTCCTGAATGGATTTCTGGAAGAAGAGTTGTATATGATGCAACCGGAAGGTTTTGTCGATCCAAAGGGAGCTAACAAAGTGTGCAAGCTCCAGCGATCCATTTATGGACTGGTGCAAGCCTCTCGGAGTTGGAATAAACGTTTTGATAGTGTGATCAAAGCATTCGGTTTTATACAGACTTTTGGAGAAGCCTGTATTTACAAGAAAGTGAGTGGGAGCTCTGTAGCATTTCTGATATTATATGTGGACGACATATTACTAATTGGAAATGATATATAATTTCTGGATAGCATAAAGGGATACTTGAATAAGAGTTTTTCAATGAAAGACCTCGGTGAAGCTGCTTACATATTGGGCATTAAGATCTATAGAGATAGATCAAGACGCTTAATTGGACTTTCACAAAGCACATACCTTGACAAAGTTTTGAAGAAATTCAAAATGGATCAGGCAAAGAAAGGATTCTTGCCTGTGTTACAAGGTGTGAAGTTGAGTTAGACTCAATGCCCGACCACTGCAGAAGATAGAGAGAAAATGAAAGATGTTCCCTATGCTTTAGCCATAGGCTCTATCATGTATGCAATGCTGTGTACCAGACCTGATGTGTGTCTAGCCATAAGTCTAGCAGGGAGATACCAAAGTAATCCAGGAGTGGATCACTGGACAGCGGTCAAGAACATCCTGAAATACCTGAAAAGGACTAAGGATATGTTTCTCGTATATGGAGGTGACAAAGAGCTCATTGTAAATGGTTACGTTGATGCAAGCTTTGACACTAATCCTGACGATTCTAAATCGCAAATCGGATACGTGTTTACATTAAATGGTGGAGCTGTCAGTTGGTGTAGTTCTAAACAAAGCGTCGTGACGGGATCTACATGTGAAGCGGAGTACATAGCTGCTTCGGAAGCAGCAAACGAAGGAGTCTGGATGAAGGAGTTCATATCCGATCTAGGTGTCATACCTAGTGCATCGGGTCCAATGAAAATATTTTGTGACAATACTGGTGCAATTGCCTTGGCAAAGGAGTCCAGATTTCACAAGAGAACCAAGCACATCAAGAGACGCTTCAATTCCATCCGGGATCTAGTCCAGGTGGGAGACATAGAGATTTTCAAAATACATACGGATCTGAATGTTGCAGACCCGTTGACTAAGCCTCTTCCACGAGCAAAACATGATCAGCACCAAAGCTCCATGGGTGTTAGAATCATCACTGTGTAATCTAGATTATTGACTCTAGTGCAAGTGGGAGACTAAAGGAAATATGCCCTAGAGGCAATAATAAAGTTATTATTTATTTCCTAATATCATGATAAATGTTTATTATTCTTGCTAGAATTGTATTAACCGGAAACATAATACTTGTGTGAATACATAGACAAACTAAGCGTCACTAGTGTGCCTCTACTTGACTAGCTCGTTGATCGAAGATGGTTATGTTTCCTAACCATAGACATGTGTTGTCATTTGATTCACGGGATCACATCATTAGGAGAATGATGTGATTGACATGACCCATTCCATTAGCTTAGCACCCGATCGTTTAGTATGTTGCTATTGCTTTCTTCATGACTTATACATGTTCCTATGACTATGAGATTATGCAACTCCCGTTTGCTGGAGGAACACTTTGTGTGCTACCAAACGTCACAACATAACTGGGTGATTATAAAGGAGCTCTACAGGTGTCTCCAAAGGTACATGTTGGGTTGGCGTATTTCGAGATTAGAATTTGTCACTCCGATTGTCGGAGAGGTATCTCTGGGCCCTCTCGGTAATGCACATCACATAAGCCTTGCAAGCATTGCAACTAATGAGTTAGTTGCAAGATGATGTATTATGGAACGAGTAAAGAGACTTGCCGGTAACGAGATTGAACTAGGTATTAAGATACTGACGATCGAATCTTGGGCAAGTAACATACCGATGACAAAGGGAACAACGTATGTTGTTATGCGGTCTGACCGATAAAGATCTTCGTAGAATATGTAGGAGCCAATATGAGCATCCAGGTTCCGCTATTGGTTATTGACCGGAGACATGTCTCGGTCATGTCTACATTGTTCTCGAACCCGTAGGGTCCGCACGCTTAACGTTACGATGACAGTTTCATTATGAGTTTATATATTTTGATGTACTGAAGGTTGTTCGGAGTCCCGGATGTGATCACGGACATGACGAGGAGTCTCGAAATGGTCGAGACATAAAGATTGATATATTGGACGGCTATATTCGGACACCGGAAGTGTTCCGGAGAAGTTTCGGATAAAACCGGAGTACCGGAGGGTTACCGGAACCCCCCGGGGGATTAATGGGCCTCATGGGCCCAAAGTGGAGCAGAGGAGGGGCGGCCAGGGCAGGGCGCGTGCCCCCTCCCCCTCTAGTCCGAATTGGACAAGGAGGGGGGCGGCGCCCCCCCCCCCTTTCCTTCCTCTCCTCTCTCCCTTCCTTCCCCCTCTCCTAGTTGGACAAGGAAAGGAGGGAGTCCTACTCCCCTCCCTGGCGCGCCTCCTCCTGGCCAGCCGCCCCCTTCCCCTTTCTCCTTTATATGGGGGCAGGGGGCACCTCTAGACACAACAATTGATCCTTGAGATCTCTTAGCCGTGTGCGGTGCCCCCCTCCACCATAATCCTCGATAATATTGTAGCGGTGCTTAGGCAAAGTCCTGCGATGGTAGAACATCAAGATCGTCACCACGCCGTCGTGCTGACGGAACTCTTCCCCGAAACTTTGTTGGATCAGAGTCCGGGGATCGTCATCGAGCTGAACGTGTGCTAGAACTCGAAGGTGTCGTAGTTTCGGTGCTTGATCGGTCGGGCCGTGAAGACGTACGACTACATCAACCGCGTTTTTATAAATGCTTCCGCTTTCGGTCTACGAGGGTACATGGACAACACTCTCCCCTCTCGTTGCTATGCATCACCATGATCTTGCGGTTTGCCTAGGATTTTTTTTGAAATTACTACGTTCCCCAACAGCTGCTTCATATGTGATCATAATCTCCTTCGGCATCTCCATATTCTCCCTAGACCCCTCCAGGAAGACTATGATGTCGTCAGCGAAGAGGAGGTGTGTTACATGGGGGCCAGTGCTCCCAAACGTCACACCCTTCAATTTGTTCTCAGACTGTGCTTTCCTCAAGAGAGCAGAAAAACCCTCAACGCAGAAAAGAAACAAATATGGAGATAGAGTGTCCCCCAGTCTGAGACCTCGGGAGGGGAAGAAACACCTAGAGAAGCCACCATTCAACTTGACTGAGAAGCTCACTGTCGTCACACATCTCATGATCATCCCAATCCAACTCGAGGTGAATCCCACTCTCTCCATTATCTGCTACAAAAAGACCCATTCCACTCTGTCATAGGCCTTCATCATATCCAACTTGACTGCACATAACGATTTCTTCCTCTTCCTATTGTGTATTGCATGAAAACACTCATTTGCCACTAGCACATTATCCGTGATAAGACGTCCATGCACAAAGGCGCTTTGTTCTTCTGAAATGAGAATGGGAAGCACAACTTTAAGCCTGTTAGCTAGGACCTTTGTAGCAATTTTGTATAGAACGTTACACAAGCTAATAGGCCTAAACTGAGAAAGCAACTCCGGTGAGTTAACTTTTCGGGATCATCACAATAACAATTGCATTAAAATTATCCGGGGTTGCAGCACCATTTAAGAAGTCACGAACTTCTCGGCATATATCTTCTCGAAGCAATGACTAGTGTCATTGGTAGAAGAGCGCTGGTAGACCATCTGGACCAGGTGCCTTTGTTGGCCCCATTTGAAATAGAGTTGTCTCTATTTCCTTGTCCAAGATTGGAGTGGTCAAGGTTGTGTTCATGTCATTTGTAACTGCTCGTTGAATGTTCTGTAGTAGACCGTTCGCCCCAGCAGACCCCTCCGAAGTGAAGAGGTTTTCGTAAAACGTAGCAGCCATGGCTCTCATTTCATCATCATTCGTACACTTTGACCCATCCTCCCATTGTAGCATCTTGACCGTGTTCTTCCTTCTCTGATGCGATGCCCAGTTCTGAAAATACTGAGTGTTTTGATTCCCCGCCTTGAGTCAGTCGACCCTCGATCACTGCCTATACATAATTTCCTCACGATCATAAACCTCTCTTAGCTGCTCTTCAATGTCCCTCACCTCTTGTTGATAGCCTGTTGCCAGAGCCCGTTCCTTAGCTTCCAGAAGTTGTACCTTCAACTGTTTGATTTTTTTGAATAGAGCCAAAAACCTCCCGCGCCCACCGCTGCATTGATCTCGTCATGTTACCCAGTTTCTGCCGCACAGCCGTCAGGCCCTCCTCCCCTGAGTTAGCAGCATCCCACGCCTCGGCAATCATTGAAGCAAATATGCCCTAGAGGAAATAATAAAGTTGTTATTTTATATTTTCTTATATCATGATAAATGATTATTATTCATGCTAGAATTGTATTAACCGGAAACTTAGTACATGTGTGAATACATAGATAAAATAGAGTGTCCCTAGTATGCCTCTACTTGACTAGCTCGTTAATCAAAGATGGTTATGTTTCCTGACCATAGACATGTATTGTCATTTAATGAACGGGGTCACACCATTATAGAATGACGCGATGGACAAGACCCATCCGTTAGCTTAGCATAATGATTGTTAAGTTTTATTGCTATTGCTTTCTTCATGACTTATACATATTCCTCTGACTATGAGATTATGCAACTCCCGAATACCGGAGGAACACCTTGTGTGCTATCAAACGTCACAACATAATTGGGTGATTATAAAGATGCTCTATAGGTGTCTCCGAAGGTGTTTGTTGGGTTGGCATCGATCGAGATTAGGATTTGTCACTCCGAGTATCAAAGAGGTATCTCTGGGCCCTCTCGGTAATGCACATCACTATAAGCCTTGCAAGAAATGTGACTAATGAGTTAGTTACAGGATGACGCATTACAAAATGAGTAAAGAGACTTGCCGGTAACGAGATTGAACTAGGTATGATGATACCGACCATCGAATCTCGGGCAAGTAACATACCGATGACAAAGGGAATAATGTATGTTGTTATTGCGGTTTGACCGATAAAGATCTTCGTAGAATATGTAGGAACCAATATGAGCATCCAGGTTCCGCTATTGGTTATTGACCGGAGATGTGTCTCGGTCATATCTACATAGTTATCGAACCCGTAGGGTCCGCACGCTTAACGTTTGATGACGATTTATATTATGAGTTATATGTTTTGGTGACCGAAGTATGTCGGGAGTCCCGGATGAGATCACGGACATGACAAGGAGTCTCGAAATGGTCGAGAGGTAAAGATTCATATATTGGAAGGTAGTATTCAGACATCGTAATGGTTTTGAGTGGTTCGGGTATTTTACCGGAGTGCCGAGGGGTTACCGGAACCCCCCGAGGAAGTATTGGGCCTACATGGGCCTTAGTGGAGAGAGAGGAGGGCCGCAAGGGGTGGCCACCCCCCCCATGGCAGTCCGAATTGGACTAGGGGGAGGGGGCAGTGCCCCCCTTTCCGTTTCCCTCTCCCTCTCCCTCTCCTTCCTTTTCCCCTCCGGTAAGAAAGGAAAAAAAGGGGGGGCGAATCCTACTAGGAGTGGATTCCTAGTAGGACTCCCCCGCATGGCGCGCCCCCTTGTGGCCGGCCTCCTCCTCCCCTCCTTTATATACAGGGGCAGGGGGCACCCCATAGCACATCAATTGTTCTCTTGGCCGTGTGCGGTGCTCCCCTCCACAGTTTACTCCTCCAGTCATAGCGTCGTAGTGCTTAGGCGAAGCCCTGCGCGGATCACATCACCATCACCGTCACCACGCCATCGTGCTAACGGAACTCTCCCTCGACCTTCTGCTGGATCAAGAGTTTGAGGGACGTCATCGAGCTGAATGTGTGCTGAACTCAGAGGTGCCATACGTTCGGTACTAGATCGGTTGGATCATGAAGATGTTCGACTACATCAACCGCGTTAACCTAACGCTTCCGCTTTCGGTGTACGAGGGTACGTGGACACACTCTACCCTCTCGTTGGTATTCATCTCCTAGATAGATCTTGCGTGATTGTAGGATTTTTTTTGAAATTGCATATTCGAGCCATGTCTATGCGTACATGATATGAACGAGTAGAACACAAAAGAGTTGTGGGTGATTATATTCATACTGCTTACTACCAATGTCTTATTTTGATTCGGCAGTATTGTTGGATGAAGCGGCCCGGACCAACATTACATAACCACGCTCATGAGACCGGTTCTATCGATGTGCTTTGCATACAGGTGGCTGGCGGGTGTCTGTTTCTCCAACTTTAGTTGAATCAAATTTGACTACGGCCGGTCCTTGTTGAAGGTTAAAACTGCACACTTGACAAAAAATCGTTGTGGTTTTGTTGCGTAGGCAAGAACGGTTCTTGCTAGGAGCCTGTATCAGCCACGTAAAATGATATGTCTCCAATGTATCTATAATTTTTGATTGTTAATTGCTATTATATATTCTGTTTTGGATGTTTAATGGGCTTATTTATACATTTTTATATTATTTTTGGGACTAACCTATTAACCGGAGGCCCAGCCCAAATTGCTGTTTTTTTGCCTATTTCAGAGTTTCGCAGAAAAAGAATATCAAACGGAGTCCAAACGGAATGAAACCTTCGGGAACGTGATTTTCGGAACAAACGTGATCGAGAGGACTTGGAGTCCACGTCAAGCAATCAACATGGAGAGCACGAGGCAGGGGGGCGCGCCCACCTCCCCCAGGCGCGCCCTCCAACCTCGTGGGGCCCATGTTGCTCCACCGACGTACTTCTTCCTCCTATATATATCTCCGTACCCCCAAACCATCAGAGGCATCCACGAAAACCTAATTCCACCTCCGCAACCTTCTGTACTCGTGAGATCCCATCTTGGGGCCTTTTCCGGCGTCCTGCCGGAGGGGGCATTGATCACGGAGGGCTTCTACATCAACACCATAGCCTCTCCGAGGATGTGTGAGTAGTTTACCTTAGACCTTCGGGTCCATAGTTATTAGCTAGATGGCTTCTTCTCTCTCTTTGGATCTCAATACAAAGTTCTCCTCGATTCTCTTGGAGATCTATTTGATGTAATTCTTCTTTTGCAGTGTGTTTGTCGAGACCGATGAATTGTGGGTTTATGATCAAGATTACCTATGAACAATATTTGATTCTCCTCTGAATTCTTTTATGTATGATTGCTTATCTTTGCAAGTCTCTTTGAATTATCAGTTTGGTTTGGCCTACTAGATTGATCTTTCTTGCAATGGGAGAAGTGCTTAGCTTTGGGTTCAATCTTGCGGTGTCCTTTCCCAGTGACAGCAGGGGCAGCAAGGCATGTATTGTATTGTTGCCATCGAGGATAACAAGATGGGGTTTATATCATATTGCATGAGTTTATCCCTCTACATCATGTCATCATACTTAAAGCATTACTCTGTTCTTATGAACTTAATACTCTAGATGCATGCTGGATAGCGGTCGATGTATGGAGTAATAGTAGTAGATGCAGGCAGGAGTCGGTCTACTTGTCACGGACGTGATGCCTATATACATGATCATACCTAGATATTCTCATAACTATGCTCAATTCTATCAATTGCTCGACAGTAATTTGTTCACCCACCGTAACACTTATGCTATCTTGAGAGAAGCCACGAGTTAAACCTATGGCCCCGGGTCTATTTTCCATCATATTAATCTTCCAATATTAGCTATTTCTATTTCCTTTTATTTTTCTTTCCATCTTTATCATAAAAATACCAAAAATATTATCTTATCATATCTATCAGATCTCGCTCTCGTAAGTGACCGTGAAGGGATTGACAACCCCTTTATCGCGTTGGTTGCGAGG
>LR880972.1:389011490-389038740 GCA_904067115.1 Aegilops sharonensis | reverse complement strand
GGGCCGGGGCGGCGACAGGGACGGGCCGGGGCGACGACGTACGTCCGGGGACGGGCCGGGAGCTGTCGGCAACGCGCGCGCGATCAACGTACGATGGGGACGGGCGTGCGCAACGACAAGGGCGGGGACGGGCGCACGCGACGGGGGCGGCGACGGGGACGGGGACGGCGACGGCAACGGGGACGGGCGCGACGAAGAAGCAGATGAAGAAGAAACTAACTGAAATTTTCGTAAGTGTTGTATATATAGGAGTGGCCTTTAGTACCGGTTGGAGCCACCAATCGGTACTAAAGGTCAAATTTGGCCAGGCCAAGCGGCGGGAAGCGACCCCCTTTAGTACCGGATGGTGGCTCCAACCGGTACTAAAGGCCCCCCTTTAGTATCGGTTGGAGCCACGAACCGGTACTAAAGGGGGTGCGCTCTCATCCCGCGGTGCACAAAGTTTAGTCCCACCTAGCCGAGCGAAGGGCAGTCACACTGGTTTATAAACCTAGCCGCGACTGCTCCTTCGAGCTCCTCTCTAAAGCAGGCTTCTGGGCCTAACTTTGCCGCACTGCCCTGTGAGCCTGCTGGGCCTTATGGGTCTGCATATCCACGCCCAAGGCCAAGCAGGCCCACTGGGCAGCGCACAAATATGTTTTTTATATAGTTTTTTTCATTTCTACTTTATTTATTTTCTTATTTTTATTTCTGAGTATTTTTTTGCTGTATTTAGAGTTTTTGTGAATAATTTTCCTTCAGGTACAAAAAATTACAAACTTTCTGTTAGTGCCAGTAGTTTTCAAATTTGAATAGTTTAAAATTTGAATTATTCGAAATTTGTGTGAATCACTAGTTTGTGAATAACTTAACTTTAAAAATAGATTTTTCAGTGATTCTTTTTTATGTTTAATATTAGTGTGTTTTATCATTGTATTCAAATTAGTAATACATCTGGAGTTGTAATAAGTTTAAAAAAATGAAGTGCTGGTGTAACAGATGAGTTTTCATTCGAAACCCTGATACTTTGAAAGAGATTGTACAGTTTGTACACGAAATGCATCCAGTTTTTGCCGTAACCCTCTCTACTTTTTTGCACATGCTATGTGGGCGAAATGATGATACCATGCCAACTTTCAACCTTTTAAGAGTTCATTTTGTAGTGCTTTTCAGTTTCACGGTCATTTAGCTCTCAAAACAAATCAGTAAATGAATGAAAAATAGCAAATGATGTCAGAAAGAGTTAAAAATTGATGACGTGACTTTGAATGGTGCATACTGAACGCAAAAAAAAAGTCTGGAGTCGTAATAAGTTTAAAAGAATGAAGTGCCGGTGTAACAGATGAGTTTTCATCCCAAACCCTGATACTTCGAAAGAGATTGTCCAGTTTGTACACGAAGTGCATCCAATTTTTGCCGTAACCCTCTCTACTTTTTTGCACATGCTATGTGGGTGAAATGATGATACCATGCCAAGTTTCAACCTTTTCAGAGTTCATTTGTAGTGTTTTTCAATTGCAGGGTCATTTAGCTCAAACAAATAAGTAAATGCATGAAAAATAGCAAATGAAGACAGAAAAGTGTTGAACATTGATGATGTGACTTCGAATGGTGCATAATGAACGCACAAAAAGTCCGTAGTTAAAATAAGTTATTAAAAATAAAAGAGAGGCACAATGCTCACCTGCACGTTGCTTAGCTTCAGGCCTTGAAATGGTGGCCTGAAGCTAAGCAACGTGCAGGTGAGCATTGTGCCTCTCCTTCATCATCTCTGCACTCAGGGCTTATAAACCGCTGCGAGTGTCTCTCGCTTGGCGAGGTGGGACTAAAAAACAGCTGCAGAAAGAATCAACTAAAAAACTCTAGTACCGGTTAATGCACGAACCGGTAGTAAAGGTGCTCGTGGGGCCCCATCCTTAGAACCGGTACTAAATGAAATGCCTTTGTAACAGATGAGTTTTCGTTCGAAACTCTGATACTTCGAAAGAGATTGTGTAAACATGTAAAAATATACATCAAAAATACATTGATCAGTACAGCCTTTCAGGCAAAACGCGCTACTGCTATGTGTAAACATGTAAAAATATACCCCCTCTGTAAATAAATATAAGAGCATTTAGATTACTAAAATAGTGATCTAAATGCTCTTATATTTCTTTACAGAGGAATACATCAAAAATACATTGATCATCAATGATCTTTTTTGTGTACAATCTGAATTGTCAATATGAGTCCTCACCAGTTTAGAAACCGGAGAAGACTCATATTGTGGCCACAAATTCTACACATAAAGTTCAATAAAGACCAAGTGGTTGTGATAGTTTGAGAGGTAACATATTTAAGGTGGTAAAAACCCTGTTAGCGGAGCAAGGTGGGACTGAAAAACCGCTGCAGAAAGAATCAACTAAAAACCTCTAGTACCGGTTTGTGGCATGAACCGGTACTAAAGGTGCTGGTGGGGCCCCAGCCTAACCACAGCCTGCCACAACCTCTTTAGTACCGGTTCGTGACACGAACCGCTACTAAAGGTTCACCATGAAATGGTACTAATGAGCTCCGCCCACCTAGCCGTTGGAACCGTGCCGGTTCAGTTACAAACCGGGACTAATGTGCTTCACATTAGGCCCTTTTTCTACTAGTGATATGTTGCCCGCCCGAGTAGCTATTCCTCTCCTTCTACTTCCAGTCTCCATCTCTCTCTCAGACCATCTCTCTGGCGAGTGGAATGATTATCCATCAGTTATCCCTTAGGTCCTTTTCCCTTCGCACTTCCAGTCTTTCTCTGAGATCATGGCCGCGAGGCGTGTCATACTTGTTCCTTGCTTTGTTTGGACTGGACCCCTCCCCTTGGATGCCTAGGACGGTCGCCAGTGCGGCCATCCGAGGTACGAGAAAATTCAGTGTGCAAGTTCCTCTTCGTTGGCATATCTCGAACCCTGGGATGCTCAAAGTTCTTGTTTGCAGCCTCACCAGTGTGAGAACTACCCTAGCTATAATTGCTGCCACTAGCCCCAGTCATGGACCCATCTTTGCCTGAATTATTCCTCCCCGGTGAGGCTCTTAGCCAGCCAGCCCATTGTAGTGTCGAGTCGGCAGGGGGTTCACACACCCCCCTACATGCACAAGTCTACCACAATCAAAGCAGAAGTGTGGGATCTTTTCATAGTAAAAGTCAAACCAAATCTTCTCTTCATCATCCTTCTTTTTTCTTAAATAGAAACCTCTGACCAGTGGCTCAAAAACTGAGATTTTTGTTCTGACTCTCAAATTCTGTCCCCTTGAAAAACCCAATTTATCTACATCAACCTTAACAATCTCTCCAAGCCAGTTCCCTAATGCTCTGCCAAAAGCTTTTGTCCTCTTGTCCGGTGGTAAGTCTGTGACCCTCATCCAAACGTCAATCTTTTCAAACACTATCTCTGAAGGTCTCTCATCGCCCTTGAACTCCTTCATGATGAGAACATTGAAATCATATTGCCATGGCCCATTATGTAACACATGCCTATAGTCTCCAAAAATATTGGGGCCGATCTCTGCAAATTTCGCTTCTCTATGCAGACCCCAAGCCCTAGGCATGGTTTTCTCAATCACTGACATTTTCATTGGCCTGGGAGAACAAACTTTGCCTACTGCTGACCAACGGTGCTCTTTACGGACTTGAGGATTTGGATCTACAAAAATGAAGTCTTCTACTTCCTTGTCCATGAGCACCATGCCTCCCAACCTCGCTGAAAGGCTTGCCGCCGGATCCAGCGTCATGCTCTCCGCATGGGACTTTCCCGCCTCCCACTAGCAGATCCACCGTCCTTCCGCGTTGGCGGCATGACCGCTGTCGCAGCTGAGTTAGATGGCGTTTTTTTTTGCCGTGGCCGCACCCTTTCCTCCTGCTTCCCCCGCCATCAACACCGCTCCAAGACGGGAAACACAGCCTCGTCGACCTTGGTCCGGGAAGATGCCGTCGCCATCCCGATCCCAGCCGAAATCCAGCCACCCAGGTGCTCCGAAACGCTAATCCTAGCGTACAACGCAATCGCCTCCTACCGCCTTAGCGTTTCGTGATTTGGTGGACCCCAGATGGAATCACACCCGGTTCGTCCACGTATCCTATACGAATACAAACCACCCCTTAACAAAAGAAGGTATGAACGACCATAGCCCCCGTGCAAAAAGAAAAAAGAAAGAAAGAAAGAAAAACGACCATAGCCTGATAGCAATTAGCCATCTCATTGATACCGCGATCGAAACCCCTAACCCCTCGCCTCCCGCGACTCCCACCCGCCGCCACCTGCTTACTACCGCCCACCGCGCCGCCTGCGAACCGGTCCGCCGCTAACCCCGCTGGTTTCCCTCCGCCTCCTGCAGCCTGCTGCTCATGACGGCGGTGGCGCCGGAGGTCGAGAAGGAGGAGGAGCAGGTGGTGAACCCCTGGGAGGTGTCGGCCGGTAAGGGCGGCATCGACTACGACAAGCTTGTCCACCAGTTCGGCTGCCAGCGCCTGGACGCAGCGACCATCGACCGCGTCGCGCGCCTCACTGGCTGCCCCCCGCATCGCTTCCTCCGCCGCGGTCTCTTCTTCGCCCACCGGTACCGTTGCAAAAATCATCATGCTCGCTTCTTTCCTTTTCCGGTGTGGTAGGAGGAATCGCTGACGATCTTTTTTGTATGGGCAGGGATTTCAACGAGATCCTTGACCTGTACGAGAAAGGCGAGAAGTTCTACCTATACACGGGGAGGGGCCCCTCGTCGGAGGCCCTGCACCTCGGCCACCTCGTCCCCTTCATGTTCACCAAGTAAGCAGGCCTGAAGCTTCAGCTCCTCTTTGTTGATTCTATGTGCTGTGTAACTGGGCAATGCTGCTGTCACAGCGAGGCAGTGGGGCCATATTTTTAAGCTAGAATAGCCTGTGATGTGATGAGGAGTGAAGTTGTTCCCAATTTGTTTCCAGATCTAGAATCTAGTGAAACCTGTATGTTTCTGATGCTGAAGTCATCCTTCATGCCTTTAGTACTTTATGTGTTGAGTTAAGAGGGATAGTGGAATAATTTATGGAGTCAGCAGAATAGTTTGTGTGATGAATATATTTCCATTGGGGTTTTGGGTCTTCAGTTTTCTTATAGTTAAATGAGCAACCAGTTACTCACCTGGAAACACCGTCATAACTTTTCCTAATACGAACTACACTTGCGCACAACCATACATGCACAAATGCACACTACAAAAATCTCAACTTTCTTTTCTTCTACTAGCCACACACATGCAGAGAGCATAATGCAAAGACTCACACCAGGAAATTCATGCCTGTTTATGGTATTGTCAAAGACAACAAACTGACATAATATTACTGTATTATCCATAATCAGCAAGCTTAAGTAACTTAACATCCCACCCATACAGACTAGCATAACAGAAGGGGCCACCGAGCTATCATAGTCTGCTTCGGTGGTTTATGGCTCTGCCGTGATAACCGCCTCGGTTCAAAATAGAGGATTATTTTTCATTTTGGCAAGGGCCTGTCTGGGTGCGTTTCTTTTTCTGTTATCTGGATCTGTGCTTGAGTTGCTTTATGTGTCCATGGGAAATTAAGATTTTTATGTGAATTTGGCATATATGCAGTATGGAAGAACAATAATGAGGCCATTTGTCAAGTAAAAGATGGCATACCATCAATTACCTTATTTGAAAAAAAATGCTAGGTGGCACGATGAGGATGCTTACCATTTATCTTTCATGTTTAAGTAGACCATAAATACAATACAGCCCAAAATGCATACTATGCTCCCTAGCCTTTATGTAGCATCTATACTAACTAAATGGCCATTTAATTCTTGCACTGGGGTCCTGACTCCCATTTTTTATTTTGTAAGTAACCATGGACAATGTTGATTAACCATCAAGTTTTTTGTTCAGATATTTGCAGGATGCTTTTAAGGTGCCACTGGTAATACAGCTCACTGATGATGAGAAGTTCCTGTGGAAGAATTTGACTGTTAAAGAAAGCAAAAGGCTTGCACGTGAAAATGCAAAAGACATCATAGCATGTGGTTTTGATGTTGAAAAGACTTTCATTTTCTCTGATTTTAATTTTGTTGGAGGGTAAGGTTACTCATTTTAATTGTAGTTCTGATTAATTTTTTACCTTGTGGCACATGTTGTTTCTGTTCAGATAACTCTGCCGCTAAGCAAGTGAAGTGTATGCTGTTCGTCACAGCTTTGCTTACTACATGACAAATTAAGTCTTCTTTCCTTTCCTTGCAGTGCCTTTTATGAAAACATGGTTAAAGTTGCCAGATGTGTGACATATAATAAGGTGAGGCCTCTTCAGTTGAAAAGGAGAATGTTTACTCCCTCCGTCCCATAATATAAGATATTATTACATCCAATATACTCATATATTGGATGTAATAAGATCTTATATTATGTGACGGAGGGAGTACATTCCAAAATCGAGTCGCTTGCCTTCAAGCATTATCTTTCACCAATATAGTTTACTCTTGAATGACAGGTTGTAGGAATATTTGGATTCAGTCAAGAGGATCACATAGGAAAGATTAGCTTTCCTCCTGTGCAAGCAGTTCCATCATTCCCTTCTTCATTTCCCCATCTCTTCTCTGGCATGGAACAACTACGTTGCCTGATCCCATGTGCAATAGACCAGGTATAAACATAACTTTTTGTATAATCATCTTATCTAACATGATTGATTTTATATCCTATCAATATGGATGTCTTTACCCCACAAAAAAAAATGGATGTCTTTATTCCTATGCAAATATCATGGTGGCTCAGTTCTGTTGGCGGCTTCTAAAATAAGCTACCCCCTCCCCAGCTTATTTGGTTAACTGGTTTAGAAGCCTCAATGCATAGTATGGGGGCGGCTTCTAAAATAAACTGGGGAAGGTATATGGCTTATGCCATAAGCTGCCAAAAGATCTGGGCCGAAAGCATGTTTGAATAATTTCGTCATAGATGCTGATCTGTTGGTAGATGTTTATATTTTTTTAACAAGCATATGTTTGTCAATCGATTCATTTTCTATTCTGCCAGGATCCTTATTTCAGGATTACCCGTGACGTTGCCCCTAGAATTGGTTGTCAAAAGCCATCACTGACTGAATCCAGATTTTTCCCTGCTCTTCAGGTACATTTATTTTTCTCAGGAATATGAATCCAGAAATTAATATCTTCACTGCACAGAAGTTCGAAAATCTTTGTCTTTACTCTTATAAAAGTCTGAGTTGGTGGCAATCCATTCACCCTTGAGATTACCTCTTAAATTGCAAAAAATCAATTACCATAATTATCATGCATTCTATATAGTAGATAAATGTATCACAATATTTTTATTAGTTGATCCATTGATATATATTTTTATTTGCACAAAGCTAGAGATTACTATGACACGAGCGTTTAAACAACTCATGCAATAAAAAAGAACTTCTGTAGCAAATGCTTGAGCATTTAATTTCCGTAGCAATGCACGGGTATTTAGCTAGTGGCGATGAGACATGAGTTTATGCATGGATGCACAATGGAGATCTTTGATGGTATGGGATTATCCATACAATGCCAGCCAGTAGGATTGTATAGCAAAGTGATATCTTACACATGAAATGTTTCAATTGGAAGTATTCAAGCTTGTTCCTAGAATTCCTATTTGTGAAGTTACAAGTGCATCCCATATTTATGCATATGTTAACCAAGACTAACAAATGTAACTAACCTTTCTTTATGAGATAAATTCAATAGCTTTTACCGAGGGATAATTATACCAAC
This sequence comes from Aegilops sharonensis, assembly GCA_904067115.1. Classification (NCBI taxonomy): domain Eukaryota; kingdom Viridiplantae; phylum Streptophyta; class Magnoliopsida; order Poales; family Poaceae; genus Aegilops; species Aegilops sharonensis. The sequence continues at coordinate 389,030,989 of LR880972.1, read as the reverse complement.
GGTATGGCTGTACCAAAATACCTTGTGCAGGTCTATGCCTATGTATACTATGCCTTAGGGCCCACACGGGTAATCTGATTTAGTTTGGGTAAGTCACGGGTACTAGAAATCACATGCGGATATCCAAGGTATAAACAGGGCAGGCTTATCCCTAAGCTACTCCCTCCGTTTTCAAAAAGAGGGCGTGCATGTGGTTGCACGCAGACCAACACAAACCAGAGCGCACCAGTCATATGAATATTCACACCCCCAGCTCAACTCCTGATTGGAGATATGCCTTCCTTTTGGAGAAAGATGGGAAAAATTGGATGCCTTGTTTTCGGGACCGGAGGGAGTAGCTTGCAAGGCAAGGCAGAAGCCGGACGCAGAAGGTTTTCCACCGCCTCAATACCCCTACATAAAGGGTGGAGAGGGCCCCGCATAAAAATCATTTCCACCGCCTCAATACCCCACATAAACCCTAGAATTTGTTGGGTTGCTTCCCAGTCCGCCTAGAGTCATTGTTGTACTCTTGTTCATCATATAATCGATACGCACAGGACGTAGGCTATTACCCAATCTGGGGGCCTGAACCTGTCTACACATCGGTGTTGTGGTGTTGACGTTGGCCTGAGGGTTCCCTGGAAACAAACAAATCTCATGATGCACATACTGTAAGATCGCGATTATCAAATTGTCCACAAGCTTGTATTATTATGATAAATACAAGCCCAGTTTAACTGCTACTAGTTAGTTGTTGAGCTTGCTATTTTCTCAAATTGGCCTTTTTGAACTGTACAAGACTTTTGACTTCTATTTATGGAGTCCATGTACCATGTCTTTTGTTCAGCATTTCTTTTTTACTTCATACTCCTTCAGTTCCAAATTATAACATGTTTTAGTTTGGTAGCTTTTCCTTTTGAAATTGCTTAGTTTGGTAGCTTATAAGACTCATAACCTTGGGGTTGCGGGTTGGATTCCCTCCTGAGTCAAACTTCTTTAAGTTTGACCAAATTTATAGAAAAATATAGCACCATCTACAGCACCAAAATTTCACTAAATCTGCCATGAAATAGATTTTCATCGTATATTTATTTGGTATTGTAAATGCTGATACATTTCCTATGAACTTGTAACATGCTGTTATGTTACAGACCATTGTACATTACCATTGCTAATTATAAATGAAAAAGACTCACAGTAGGGGTTTTCCCTACTGTTTTTGGTAAAAAAATCCTATAAACTTGGTCAAACATAAAGAAGTTCGATTTAGGTTGAAACTATAACATTCTACAATTTTAAACGGAGGATATCTTGGATGTGATGAATTTTTAAGACACTACTTTACCAGTTGCTTATTTCTATTTTACAGGGGGAGAGCACGAAAATGTCAGCTAGTGATCCAAATTCTGCGATATATGTGACAGATAGTGAAGAAGACATAAAGAAGAAGGTTTGTTGTGAGCATAACTTTGACCTGAGAAATATTTGCCGACAATTACATATCTTGAGCAAGTCCTTTTTTTTGTGTGAAATGGTTGCTAGCTTGAGCCAAAGATGAAACTGTGGACTGTGGGATTGTTCTATTATTTCACAGGCTTATCATTATTGTTATTCGTTTTCCAGGTGAACAAATATGCTTTCTCAGGTGGCCAAGACTCAGCGGAACTCCAAAGAGAGCTTGGAGCTAACCTTGAGGTAAGCCCTTGTCCTGCTCTTGAGCACCTTTTATTGGACAACAAATTAGTGCAGATAGCAAGCCTTTTTTGCTTCTCCGATTGCCTGTATTGTACTCCACTTTCTGAGGTGTATTGCTTGAGATGCAAAACTTAAACTAAATAAATAGTTTGAGTATATATCCAGAAAAGCTTTCAGTCCTACAGAATCTGCAGTTGGGAAGCGATGTGCATACGATTTATTTGGTACTCCCTCCGTAAACAAATACTCACTCCGTCCCAAAATAAGCGTCGTGGTTTTAGTTCAAATAAGTCCAAATTTGAACTAAAACGACGGCACTTACTTTGGAACGGAGGGAGTATAAGGCATTTTAGATATTTCAATATGGATTACATACGGACTGAAATGAATGAACAATACACTAAAATGCGTCTATATACATCTGAAGCAGAAAAGAGTTAAAACGTCTTATATTTATTTACGGAGGGAGTACTATACCTGCTAGTGATCTTACATGTGCTGGCCTACAATCTGAAATGAACATCATCGTGACAAAGCATCATTCGCACCTCGTCTTATTCTTGTTTCGTTCCTGCAATATTCTTGTTGTGTACTGGGTTCCTTGAGCAAGACAAAACCAATCAGTGAATTATAATTGTGGTGTTCAGGTGGATGTCCCGATTAAGTACCTGAACTTCTTCCTTGAAGATGACGATGATCTCGAGCAGATAAAGAAGGTAATATTTCAAGTTATGCTACATATATGGGATCAGTTTATTCGCTACGTTTCCTCTACCTATTTTCCTCAACTAAATGTATGTTCTGAATCTCAACGTCAGGGTTACGGGGATGGAAGCCTGCTAACTGGTAAAGTGAAGAATCTTCTTGGTGACGTTCTATCTGAGCTGGTTAAAAGACATACGAGAGCTAGAGCTCAAGTGACTGAGGAGGTAATGCAATGCATTAGATCTGTCATCTTGCACACTTCTGTACATTCTTAAGTACACAATGAGCATGGCGCAATAATATTTAGTATCTTTGCGGTAAAAATGATACGTATTTTGTATCCACTGTGCTCACACGTAATTATATTATGCATATTTTGCACAGTAGCGAGCATGCAAGCACGGCCGACAGCATGGCTATAGTTTCTCAACGAAATGCTCATCTCAGCAATATGCATAGAACATATATTTCTTGTCTATTTAACGATTTCCTGCTTGTGCAGATGGTTGACGCCTTCATGGCTGCAAGACCTCTTCCCAATATGTTTGGCTGAGAATATTATCAAGACAGGAATGCTACCAATGTACAAGGTTTTATTTTTAGTCGGAGTAGTTTTTTTCATTTTTTTTCCAATGGCCTGACGTAGCAACGGTCCCAAGACGCTAATGATTTTAGCCATGATCAATTTCGAATCAGAATAACGAAGTACTAATTCACTAGTCTCTTTTTGGTTGTGCAAAAACAAAGTTGACCTTCTTATCCAAGTGTCTGACTGGACAAGATTCTTTGCCCCCCAAAATAGCCAACCTCCTCCCTGTAGACTGGGCTTGGGCCCACAGGCACACAAAATCTTTGGCAAAACTGACTAGCATTTATCTCCATACACCTCACTCCTTCCATATTTTTAGAACTAGAATTGCTTTTTTGAAACTGCACTCCCAACATTTTTGTTTGCTGAGAAATCAGTTGACCATGTAGCAAGATCCCTTTGTGTTACTACTTGAGAAGCATGACAAGCGCAAGCTGACACTCTTGTACAGAGAAATCAGAAATGTAACAAAAGGCTCGTGAAACTTACTTCCACTCACTATTATATATGTTTTGGATATTTTCATATGTACTGTATACAGACTGAAATGAGTATATACATCCGATTTAGAAAAAAAATGTTAGAACGTACTTATCATTGCATTGAGTGTCGTTTTGGAGGAGATAGACAAAAGGATGCCCATCGGTTTGTAGGACCTAGGCACTTTGTATTGACAAAAGGACCTGGATATTTAGGGGACGTCAGATTTTTAGGCATGGAAAATCAAACGTTTTTCATGGCAAATTATGTTTGCCGAAGATGACAAGGTTAGTTGATGAGCATGGCAAATATGCTCCAGTCCAAGAAATTGTCGTGCTTGCAAACTAAATTTGCCATCATCGCATCAACATAAATTGCCATGGTCAACTTTAGGCCCATTAGCCTCATCTATGCAATCGCCAAGATCATCGCGAAGGTGCTCGCTATCCGGCTTGGCCCGCACATGTCCGCCCTCGTCTCCAACGCTCAAAGTGCGTTCATCAAAACGCGGAGCATCCACGATAACTTCATGTATGTTAGAAACCTTGCGCGGCGCTTGCACAAGAGCAAGACTCCCTCTCTCCTTTTCAAGCTGGACATCCGCAAGGCATTTGACTCTGTCAAATGGGAGTACTTGCTTGACCTCCTACGGAGGCGAGGTTTCCCAAGCAAATTTCGAGAGTGGATTGCGGCTCTGCTATGCTCCTCATCTTTGAGGATCCTCTTGAATGGGGTAGCTCTTGAATGGGGTAGCTGGTACCCCCATCAAGCATGGCCAGGGACTACGGCAAGGGGACCCAGTCTCTCCCCTCCTTTTTGTGATAGCCATTGACCCATTGAAGCAAATCCTTGATGTGGCGACAAGGAAGGGCCTTCTTCACAAGGTCCGAGGGAGAGGGGTCATGGTGCGAACCTCTCTCTATGCGGATGATGCCGCTGTGTTTGTGGCGCCGATCAAAGGAGATGTGGACAACCTCGCGGCCATTCTGCGAGGTTTTGGTGAAGTCACCGACCTTTGCACCAACTTCCATAAGAGCTCAATGGTCCTCATTCGGTGTGGCAACCTCACGCAAGGGCTACCGGCTGTCAGGGCTTCCTTTCTGCTCCGCTACCTGGGACTCCCGCTATCTGTGTGGAAGCTGAACCTCGCGACCTACAATTTCTTGTCGATAAAGTGGCAGGTAGACTGACTACATATGACGGCCAAAACATCACCACCAATGGCCGCGCAGCCCTTGTTAAGTCGGTCCTCGCTTCCCAAGTGATCTACTTCATCACGCCACTTGTCATACAACCCACCATTCTACAAAACATCGACAAGCTTGAGCGGGCCTTTCTATGGCCGGGGTCGGATACGACATCCGGGGCAAAGTGCAAGGTCAATTGGGATGTTGCCAGCCGGCTGCTCGCCTATGATGGACTCGGGGTCCTCAACACCAACAAGTTCGCTTGGGCTTTGCGTTTGCGGTGGCCTTGGTACGAGTGGAAGGAGCCCACAAAGTTGTGGGTCGGGAGTGGGAACCCGTGCGATGAGGAGGACCTCAACTTTTTCTACGCCTGTACCACCGTCACGGTTGGGAACGGTGCGAAGACCCCTTTTTGGGACTCCCCTTGGCTCCTTGGTCGCAAGCCCAAAGACATTGCTCCGCTCATTTACGAGACTTCCTACCGGAAGCACTGGAAGGTATGGGAGGCCCTCAAGGACAATGTGTGGATCCTCAAAATCAGACCGCCCGCATCGGTTTCCATCGAGCATGTTGCCCAATTCTTCACCCTTTGGATGCTATTGCACGAGTGCACCTGGATGAGCTGACTGAGGATGACATCCTATGGAAGCACACGAAATCTGGGCACTACTCCGCGGCCTCCGCTTACAGGGCACAATTTTTGGGCTTGGTCCTCTCCCCCATGGACCAAATGGTCTGGAAGGCTTGGGCCCCACCAAAAGTCAAGTTCTTTGCTTGGCTCGCGCTTCAGGATAGGATCTGGACTGCTGATAGATTGGAGAAGCGAGGATGGCCTAACTGTGGCCCCTGCCCCTTGTGCCAACGGGTGCAGGAATGTGGCCCTCATCTTTTCTTCAGATGCCGCTTCACTCTCAGGCTTTGGAACATGGCTATTCAGAAATTTCACATCCACGACATGGACACGTCCACATGGCACCTGTTTGACTCCGTTCATGCCTGGTGGGCAAGCACATGCACCACGGGCACCACCGACAGAAAAGCAAAGGCATCGATTACCATGCTAGTGTCATGGGTCATCTGGAATGAGCGCAACGCAAGAGTGTTCAGGCAAAAGAGCGCACCTCCACAAATCTTGCTCAGCATCATTGAAGACGAGGCAAACCTTTGGATCAAAGCGGGGGCAAAGAAACTAGGGTCATTTTTATTGCGAGAATAATTGTCATGCCGTAACCTGGTTGTGTGTTGTAACAAACTCTCTCTCTTCCTTATTTAATATATGAGGCAAATCTTTTGCCTCCATTTTAAAAAAATTGCCATGGAAAATATTCGATTTGTCATGTTTAAAAATCTGACGTCAGATTTTTAAACTTTCCGTTGACAAAAGTCAGCGTATTGGTTAACATAAAGAATGGAAAAAAATGACGGGAAAATGTACCTCTCAGGCTACAACTATATTGGATGAGGGGTCAATAAATTTTTTATGAGATTTGAAAAAATGTGGCGAGTGGTGTTATGAAACTTTAGAAAGCAAAATGTCCCACTTAAAGGCCAATTTTGAGAGTCAAGGTTGTTGGATTCTTAGATATAACTCGCGACACCTTCGATTTGAGTGGCCGTGGAGCCGAAGCAGACATGAAAATAAATATGCTGGTGCCTGAAATTATAAAAATCTAGTGAATTTGATCGCTATCTCGTTGAAAGTGAAAACCCTTGTCGATCACTGTCATATCGTGCACTTCAGTCTCACCACTCAACTGAAGCACGATGTTTGTGTCTGTGTGTGTGGGGGGTGGGGGTGGATGATATAGGTGCAAAGCGCATGAAGGTCTCCGTATGAGGGATATAATGCCTGAACAATGCTAAACTGGTTCAAGTTTTTCGAAGGGCCCTTGGCCTAATTTTATTAGGAAGGAGAGACAAAGCAGTACAACAGGGAAAGCAGTCTAAGCGAGTTAGACTGAAGTCCAAACGGAGCGAAGGCTCCGAAAAACAAAAAATAGCAGGCTAAATAACTAGTGAGCGGGTGTGCCAAGGTCGCTGACGCAGCCTGCAGCTCTCCAAACAGAAATGTCTTCGTTGAGCAGATCTAGGACCCTTTCAGCGCTGCTGTCAACCTTTTCAAAAATTCTGGAGTTCCGCTCCTTCCAAATCCTCCAATGCAGAAGGATGACGATGGTGTCAAAGTTGCGCCGCACAGTTTTAGGGACAGCCCTCCTCGCTGTTAACCACCATTCCTCCGTGCTCCCAAAACGATCATCTGGAAAATCTGCTCCCATCCAATTTCTGAAGATTAACCAAACCTGATGCATGAAACGGCAGTGCACAAAGAGATGGGTGCAGTCTTCTGGCATCAAGAGACAGAGGTGGCATGAGCCGTTGGAAGGCCGACCTCTGCGCTCTAGATTATCCGCGGGGGCATGGATGATGTAGGTGCAAAACGCATGAAGGTCTCCGTATGAGGGATATAATGCCTGAACAATGCGCAAAACTGGTTCAAGTTTTTCGAATGGCCCTTGGCCAAATTTTATTAGAAAGGAGAGACAAAGCAGTACAACAGGGAAAGCACTCTAAGCGAGTTAGACTGAAGTCCAAACGGAGCGAAGGCTCCGAAAAACAAAAAATAGCAGGCTAAATAACTAGTGAGCGGGGGTGCCAAGGTCGCTGACGCAGCCCGCAGCTCTCCAAACAGAAATGTCTTCCCTGAGCAGATCTAGGACCCTTTCAGCGCTGCTGTCAACCTTTTAAAAAATTCTGGAGTTTCGCTCCTTCCAAATCCTCCAGCGTAGAAGGATGACGATGGTGTCAAAGTTGCGCCGCACAGTTTTAGGGACAACCCTCCTCGCTGTTAACCACCATTCCTCCGTGCTCCCAAAACGATCATCTCGAATAAGAAAATCCGCTCCCGTCCAATTTCTGAAGATTAACCAAACCTGATGCGTGAAACGGCAGTGCACAAAGAGATGGGTGCAGTCTTCTGGCATCAAGAGACAGAGGGGGCATGAGCCGTTGGAAGGCCAACCTCTGCGCTCTAGATTATCCGACGTAAGGCACCTGCTGTGGATAACAAGCCACATGAAAAACTTGCATCTCGGAGGGGCCTTTGATTTTCAAATCGGCTTGCTGCAAGCGAACGGTATGTTTGCCATGAAGAACAGATTGTAGGCACTCTTCACCGAAAACTGGTGGTCAGATGTAAGTTTCCAAACAGGGTGGTCGCGGGTGGCTGCCACGGGAGCCGTTGCTTGAGCAATGTCCCAGATTTGGAGATATTGGGCAATGGCCTGCATCGATATTCCTCCTGATATGTCACTGATCCAAGAGCGGCCTTCCAACGCATCTCTAACCGAACGCCCGGAATCTTTGACAAACGAGAACAGGGCAGGAGCCATGGCAGCAATCGAGCGCCCATCCGGCAGCCAGTTATCCGTCCAGAATTTGGCCGTAGCACCGTCCCCAATACAAATCGAGCTGGCTGCACGGAATATGGCCTGGACCTCCTTCTCTGCATGGTCTGGCAGCATACTCCAAGGCCGCCCCTCCGCATCCCATCGCAACCATGGCCACCGGCAACGCAGGGCCATCCCGAACCATCTAAGATTTAAGATGCCGAGGCCTCCATAATTCTTTGGCATGCAAACTCTTGCCCAGGGTAGCAGGCAGTGGCCGCCATTGATGTCCTCCTCTCCCTTCCATATGAAGCCTCTGCACTTCCTATTAAGTGCTTCGATGGCCCAAGCCGGCAACGACAACACCGACATGAAGTGTAGCGGTAGCGCCATAAGCACCGAGCTCGCTAGTGTCAGTCGCCCCGCCGGTGCCAACATCTTAGGTTTCCAGCCCTTCATCTTAAAAGAATACTTGTCTATAAGAGGTATAATATCTTGACGTCGAAGTCTGAAGATGGATAAAGGCAGTCCCAAATACTGAATCGGAAAGCTTCTTAGCTGACAAGAAAATGCTCCGCTACAGAAGCAGCCACGGTCTGCTCACAACGGATGCAGGTAATGGTGCTCTTTTGCAGGTTTATATGTAGACCTGTCGCCTCCCCAAAGAGCCACAGAATAGCCGAAATCACCTGTAAATCTCCCATCATCGGCCTGAAGAAAATGATCGCGTCGTCCGCGAAAATTGAGGCCCTTGGCACTCTTTGTCCAAGCCCAATATCCGATAGCAAGTTGTGTTGAGATGCCCATTGTACCAAAGCCTGCAACGTGTCCATGGCGAGGATGAAAAGAGCTGGGGATAGCGGGTCGCCTTGCCTCGCACCTCGGCCAAGGGCGAAAGGCATGCTGGTTTCTCCATTGACTAGCACCGAGGTAGTAGCAGTACTGAGCAATCCGCAGATCCAGGAGCACCAACGCCGACCAAAACCCCTCCTAACTAACATTTCAAGCAAGAATTCCCAGGAGAGAGTATCGAACACCTTCGATATGTCAATCTTCATAAGCATCGCTGGTATTTTACGTTGGTGAAGCAGCCACGATGTATTCCGCACAAATTTGAAGTTTTCATGGATGCTTCTCCTGCTGATGAAGGCACTCTGTGTTTGCGAGATCAAGGACGGCAAAAAAGGTGCAAGGCGTACCGCCAACACTTTTGCAAAAAAAATTGCTGCACTATGGATCAGGTTGATAGGTCTGAAGTCGCTCATAGCAAGAGAGCTCTGTTTCTTGGGGAGCGGAGTGAGGATTGAAGAATTGATCCAATTGAATGATGAGAAGTGGCCCTCATGCAAACCATTCATGACTGCCATCAGATCTTTGGCAACGATCTCCCAACTAACTTTGTAGAAGAGACCGGAGAATCCATCCGGGCCCGGCGCTTTATCAGATGGCATGTCCATGATAACCTGCTTAACCTCTTCCTGTGTGAAAGGCATATCTAGAGTATGTGGAGCCCCTGGGGAAAGCCTGTGTAAGTGGAGCTCATCTAGTCTTAGCGAGTTGTCCCGTGACGCCGGCTTGCCCATCAAGGTACAGAAGAAGTTTTGAGCCATCTCCAATTTATCTTCAATGGAAGTAGCAGTACGGTCACCTTCCTTGAGGAACGGAATCTGGTGCTTCCTCCGTCGACCATTGGCCTGAAAATATTTTGAATTTGCATCCCCTTCCTTAAGGTCACGCACACGCGCGCGCTGGCGGAGCCGCACTCTTTCCAGACGCCAAAGCAAGGCATTTGCCTTTTAGAAAGGCTTTTAACCTCCTTTCATCCTCTGATAATGTGCGGCTCTCTTGAGCATAACCCAAGCGCAAGATGATCTCATTTGCGATCTGAAACTGGATATGCATCTGGCTCTGTTTCCTTTGACCCCAACTCCTAAGCGCTTTGGCAGTTCTCTGAAGCTTGACACTGAAAACCTTTATAGGATCATTTCCAGGAACCTCACCCTCCCATGCCAATTTAACAGTCTCAAAAAACCCGGGCAGCTTGCACCAGAAGTTCTCAAAACGAAATCTATGTGACCTCGGACATGCAGCAGAGCAAGTCAGTAGAAGAGGGCAGTGGTCCGAGATATTAGAGCTCAGAGGCAGCAAATCGCTGATTGGATAAACCTCCTCCCAAGCATTGTTGTACAACAGACGGTCTAGTCTGGCCATAACCGAATGTTCTTGCTGGTTGCACCATGTGAATTTCCTCCCAATTAGCGGCATATCATGCAAACCCAACCTGTTAATAGTATGTCTGAATTTGTTTGTCAACCTCCTATTCACCCTTCCAGTGATGTGTTCTGACTCATTGCAAACCAGGTTAAAGTCCCCATTCAGGATCCAAGGAAGTCGTATGTGACCACCAATCTCCAAAATTTCGTCCAGGAACCTCACCTTATCTTCATTATCTTGTGGCCCATACACAGAAGAAACCATCCACTCTTTGCCATCAGCCAAGGAGAGAATTTTCACAGTGATGGTAAACTCTCCTTTGTGCTCAGTAGACACCCTCAAAGTGTCTGATTTCTAGGCCAGCAAGATGCCCCCCCTGGTGCCATCGGCAGGCAAGAAATCAAAGCCGTCGAAGGCAGGACCAAGGGTCTGACCAACCAGTACCGCATCCGCAACAACCAATTTAGATTCTTGGAAACAAACAAGAGATGCATTAATTGATCGCATGAACAAGCGAACAGAACTGCGTATAGCGGGGTTATTGAGCCCCCTAACATTCCACACAACAACACCAACTGACATGGCCATGAAACTACAACAGAGCACCACAGGTTGACACGCGTGAGCATCTATGTGCCGCACGGTTCCACCGCCTCCGGGAGAGAGAACTGATACGTCCGTTTTGCATCATGCTTTTATATCGATATTTATCGCATTATGGGCTGTTATTTCACGTTATGTCACAATACTTATGGCTATTCTCTCTTATTTTACAAGGTTTATATGAAGAGGGAGAATGCCGGCAGCTGGAATTCTGGGCTGGAAAAGAAGCAAATATTGGAGACCTATTCTGTGCAACTCCAAAAGTCCTGAAACTCCATGGAATATCTTAAAATAAATAAAGAAAAATCATCGCCAAAGATGAAGGCCAGGGGGGCCACACCTTGCTCACGAGGGTGGGGGCGCGCCCCCTACCTCGTGGGCCCCCTGGTGACTCTCTGATGCCCATCTTCCCCTATATGAAGTCTTTTGATGAGAAAAAAACATTAAGCAACCTTTCGGGACGAGACTCCGCCGCCACGAGGCGGAACCTTGGCGGAACCAATCTAGGGCTCCGGCGGAGCTGTCCTGCCGGGGACATTTCCCTCCGGGAGGGGGAAATCATCACCATCGTCATCACCAACGCTCCTCTCATCGGGAGAGGGAAATATCCATCAACATCTTCACCAGCACCATCTCATCTCCAAACCCTAGTTCATCTCTTGTATCCAATTCTTGTCTCCAAGTTCGGGATTGGTGCTAGTAGGTTGCTAGTAGTGTTGATTACTCCTTGTAGTTGATGCTAATTGGTTTATTTGGTGGAAGATCATATGTTCAGATCCTTTATGCATATTATTACCCCTCTGATTATGAACATGAATTTGCTTTGTGAGTAGTTACGTTTGTTCCTGAGGACACGGGAGAAGTCTTGCTATTAGTAGTCATGTGAATTTGGTATTCGTTTGATATTTTGATGAGATGTATGTTGTCTAGCCTCTAGTGGTGTTATGTGAACGTCGACTACATAAAACTTCACCATTATTTGGGCCTAGAGGAAGGCATTGGGAAGTAATAAGTAGATGATGGGTTGCTAGAGTGATAGAAGCTTAAACCCTAGTTTATGCGTTGCTTCGTAAGGGGCTGATTTGGATCCATATGTTTCATGCTATGGTTAGGTTTACCTTAATACTTTTGTTGTAGTTGCGGATGCTTGCAATAGAGGTTAATCATAAGTGGGATGTTTGTTCAAGTAAGAACAACACCCAAGCACCGGTCCACCCACATATCAAATTATCAAAGTACCGAACGCGAATCATATGAACGTGATGAAAACTAGCTTGACGATATTCTCATGTGTCCTCGGGAGCGCTTTTCCTATTATAAGAGTTTTTCCAGGCTTGTCCTTTGCTACAAAAAGGATTGGGCCACCTTGCTGCACTTTATTTACTATTGTTACTTGTTGCTCGTTACAATTTATCTTATCACAAAACTATCTGTTGCCACTTATTTCAGTACTTGCAGAGAATACCTTGCTGAAAACCGCTTATCATTTCCTTCTGCTCCTCGTTGGGTTCGACACTCTTACTTATCGAAAGGACTACGATAGATCCCCTATACTTCTGGGTCATCAAGACTCTTTTCTGGCGCCGTTGCTGGGGAGTGTAGCGCCTTTGGTAAGTGGAATTTGGTAAGGAAAAATTTATATAGTGTGCTGAAATTTTCTGTAACTTATTACTATGGAAAGTAATTCTCTGAGGGGCTTGTTCGGGGTATCTTCACCCCATCCAGTAGAGCAAAGAGTTGCTCCTCAACCTACTGAACCTATTGAAAATGAAACTCCTTTTGAAGTTTCTTCGGGTATGATGGAAAAACTGCTGGCTAATACTTTTACAGGAGATGGAACAAAGCATCCTGATGAACATCTACTCCATGTGGATGAAGTTTGTGGATTATTTAAGCTTGCAGGTATACCCGATGATGTTGTTAAGAAGAAGGTCTTCCCTTTATCTTTGAAGGAATACGCATTGACATGGTATAGGCTATGTGATGATACGAGATCATGGAACTATAAAAGATTAAAATTGGAATTTCATCAAAAGTATTACCCTATGAATCTTGTTCATCGTGATCGCAATTATATATATAATTTTTGGCCTCGCGAAGGAGAAAGCATCACTCAAGCTTGGGGAGGCTTAAATCAATGTTATATTCATGCCCCAATCATGAGCTCTCAAGAGTGACAATTCTTCAGAATTTTTATGCCCGGCTTTCTGATAACAATCGCACCATGCTCGATACTTCTTGTGCTGGCTCTTTTATGATGAAGACTATTGAATTTAAATGGAATTTATTGGATAGAATTAAACGCAACTCTGAAGATTGGGACCTCGACGAAGGTAAGGAGTCAGGTATGACGCCTAAGTTCGATTGTGTTAAATCTTTTATGGATACCGATATTTTCTGTAAGTTTAGCACTAAATATGGACTTGACTCTGAGGTAGTAGCTTCTTTCTGTGAATCTTTTGCTACTTATGTTGATCTCCCTAAGGAGAAGTGGTTTAAATATCATCCTCCCATAGAAGTAAAAGTAGCTGCACCTATTAAAGTTGAAGAAAAGTCTGTCACTTATAATGATCCTATTGTTCCTACCTCTTATTTGAGAAACCATCTTTCCCTGTTAGAGTAAAGGATCATGCTAAAGCTTCAACTGTTGTTCGTAAAAGCAATATTAGAACTTATACACCTCCTGAGCAAGTCAGAGTAGAACCCAATATTGCTATTGTTAAAGATCTCTTGTCTGATCATATTGATGGGCATGTTATTCAATTATGTGGTGAAACTGCTAGAATTGCTAAACCTTGTGCTAAAGATAAACATAGACCCATGGTAGGCGTGTCTGTTATTTCTGTTAAGATAGGAGATCATTGTTATCATGGCTTATGTGATATGGGTGCTAGTGCTAGTGTTATACCCATTGACTTATATAAAGAAATTATGCATGATATTGCACCTGCTGAGTTAGAAGATATTGATGTTACAATTAAACTTGCCAATAGAGATACTATATCTGCAATGGGAATTGTTAGAGATGTCAAAGTCTTGTGTGGAAAAACCAAATATCCCGCTGATTTTCTCGTTCTTGGTTCTCCACAAGATAGCTTTTGTCCCATTATATTTGGTAGACCCTTCTTGAATACTGTTAATGCTAGGATAGATTGCAAAAAGAATGTTGTCACTATTGGCTTGGATGATATGGTTCATGAGTTTAATTTCTCTAAATCTAGTAAACAACATCGTGAGGAAGAATTGCCTAGTAAGGATGAAATTATTGGTCTTGCTTCTATTGCCGTACCTCCTAGTGATCCTTTAGAACAATATTTGCTAGACCATGAAAATGATGTGTTCATGAATGAAAGAAGGGAAATAGATGAAGTATTCTTTAAACAGGAACCTATTCTACAACACAATTTGCCTGTTGAAATCCTAGGGGATCCTCCTCCACCCAAGGGTGATTCCGTGTTTGAGCTTAAACCGTTGCCTGATAATCTTAAATATGCTTATCTTGATGAAAAGAAAATATATCATGTTATTATTAGTGCTAACCTTTCAGAGCATGAAGAAGAAAGATTATTGAAAACTCTGAAGAAGCACCGTGCCGCTATTGGATATACTCTTGATGATCTTAAGGGCATTAGTCCCACTCTATGTCAGCATAAAATAAATTTGGAAGCGGATGCTAAACCAGTTCGTGATCCTCAACGACGTTTGAATCCTAAAATGAAAGAATTGGTAAGAAAAAAAATACTCAAGCTTCTGGAGGCAGGTATAATTTATCCCGTTGCTGATAGTCAGTGGGTAAGTCTTGTCCATTGTGTCCCTAAGAAGGGAGGTATTACTGTTGTCCCCAATGATAAAGATGAATTGATTCTGCAAAGAATTATTACAGGTTATAGGATGGTAATTGATTTCCGCAAATTAAATAAAGCTACTAAGAAAGATCATTACCCCTTACCTTTTATTGATCAAATGCTAGAAAGATTATGCAAACATACACATTATTGCTTTCTAGATGGTTATTCTGGTTTCTCTCAAATACTTGTGTCGGCTAAAGATCAATCAAAGACTACTTTTACATGCCCTGTTGGTACTTTTGCTTATAGACGTATGCCTTTTGGTTTATGTAATGCACCTGCTACCTTTCAAAGATGCATGATGGCTATATTCTCTGATTTTTGTGAAAAGATTTGTGAGGTTTTCATGGACGACTTTTCCATCTATGGTTCCTCTTTTGATGATTGCTTGAGCAATCTTGATCGAGTTTTGCAGAGATGTGAAGAAACTAATCTTGTCTTGAATTGGGAAAAGTACCACTTTATGGTTAATGAAGGTATTGTCTTGGGGCACAAAGTTTCTGAAAGAGGTATTGAAGTTGATAAAGCCAAAGTTGATGCTATTGAAAAGATGCCATGTCCCAAGGACATCAAAGGTATAAGAAGTTTCTTTGGTCACGCTGGATTTTATAGGAGGTTCATTAAGGACTTCTCAAAAATTTCTCGGCCTCTGACTAATTTATTACAAAAAGATGTACCATTTGTCTTTGATGATGATTGTGTAGAAGCATTTGAAATACTTAAGAAAGCATTAGTCTCTGCACCTGTTGTTCAGCCACCTGATTGGAATTTACCCTTTGAAATTATGTGTGATGCTAGTGATTATGCTGTAGGTGCTGTTCTAGGGCAAAGAGTTGATAAGAAATTAAATGTTATCCATTATGTTAGTAAGACTCTAGACAATGCTCAAAGAAATTATGCTACTACCGAAAAGGAACTTTTAGCAGTTGTATTTGCTTGTGATAAATTCAGACCCTATATTGTTGATTCTAAAGTAACTATTCACACTGATCATGCTGCTATTAAATATCTTATGGAAAAGAAAGATGCTAAACCTAGACTTATTAGATGGGTTCTCTTGCTGCAAGAATTTGATTTGCATATTGTTGATAGAAAAGGAGCTGAGAACCCCGTTGCAGACAACTTATCTAGGTTAGAGAATGTTCTTGATGACCCACTACCTATTGATGATATCTTTTCTGATGAACAATTAAATGTCATAAGCACTTCTCATAGCA
The DNA here is from genome assembly GCA_904067115.1 of Aegilops sharonensis. Classification (NCBI taxonomy): domain Eukaryota; kingdom Viridiplantae; phylum Streptophyta; class Magnoliopsida; order Poales; family Poaceae; genus Aegilops; species Aegilops sharonensis. The sequence goes on along the minus strand of LR880972.1, from coordinate 389,015,083 downwards.
CTCCATGGCATGCTGATTATGCTAATTATATTGTTGCTAAATTTAAACCACCTAGCTTCACATACCAACAAAAGAAAAAGTTCTTTTATGATTTGCGACATTACTTTTGGGATGACCCACATCTTTATAAAGAAGGAGTAGATGGTGTTATTAGACGTTGTGTGCCTGAGCATGAACAGGAACAGATCCTACGCAAGTGTCACTCCGAAGCTTATGGAGGACACCACGCTGGAGATAGAACTGCACGTAAGGTATTGCAATCCAGGTTTTATTGGCCCACTCTCTTCAAAGATGCCCGTAAGTTTGTTTTGTCTTGCGATGAATGTCAAAGAATTGGTAATATTAGTAGATGTCAAGAAATGCCTATGAATTATTCACTTGTTATTGAACCATTTGATGTTTGGGGCTTTGATTATATGGGACCTTTTCCTGCCTCTAATGGATATACACATATTTTAGTTGCTGTTGATTACGTTACTAAGTGGGTAGAAGCTATTCCAACTAGTAGTGCTGATCACAATACCTCTATTAAAATGCTTAAGGAAGTTATTTTTCCAAGGTTTGGAGTCCCTAGATATTTAATGACTGATGGTGGTTCACACTTTATTCATGGTGCTTTCCGTAAAATGCTTGCTAAATATGACGTTAATCATAGAATTGCATCTTCTTATCACCCACAGTCTAGTGGTCAAGTAGAATTGAGTAATAGAGAGCTCAAATTAATTTTTCAAAAGACTATTAATAGGTCTAGAAAGAATTTGTCCAAGAAACTTGATGATGCATTATGGGCCTATAGAACTGCATATAAGAATCCTATGGGCATGTCTCCGTATAAAATGGTTTATGGAAAATCATGTCACTTACCTCTCGAACTAGAACATAAGGCATATTGGGCTATTAAAGACCTCAACTATGATTTCAAACTTGCTGGTGAGAAGAGGTTATTTGATATTAGCTCACTTGATGAATGGAGAACCCAAGCTTATGAAAATGCCAAGTTATTTAAAGAAAAAGTTAAAAGATGGCATGACAAAAGGATACAGAAGAGTGAGCTTAATGTAGGTGATTATGTATTGCTATACAACTCTCGTTTAAGATTTTTTGCAGGAGAACTTCTCTCTAAATGGGAAGGTCCCTACGTTATCGAGGAGGTCTATCGTTCCGGTGCCATAAAAATCAACAACTTCAAAGGCACAAATCCGAAGGTGGTAAACGGTCAAAGAATCAAACATTATATTTCAGGTAATCCCATAAATGTTGAAACCAATATTATTGAAACCGTAACCCCGGAGGAATACATAAGGGACACTTTCCAGACCGTTTCAGACTCTGAAAAGGAATAGGTATGTGGTACGGTAAGTAAACCGACTCCAAAACAATTTTTAAGGCAATATTTCTCCGTTTTGGAAATATTTAGAAAAATAGAAAAATAAGTGGCAGTCCGGGAAGGACACGAGGCCTCCACGAGGGTGGTGGGCGCGCCCTACCCCCCTGGGCGCCCCCTACCTCGTGAGCACCTCGTGTGCCCTCCGGACTCCGTTTTCTTGCACGATACGTATTTTGGTCGGTAAAAATTCATTATATATTCTCCCGAAGGTTTTGACTCCCGTATCATGCAAATATCTCATGTTCTTGTTTCGAGCTGTTTTTCTGACAGATCTAGATCATCATGACTTTCCCAAGTGCTTCCAAGGACAAGTTCTTCGAGAAGGTGATCAACCCTTACCTCGCGGAGGTGCTGCGACACCCTCAAACCATTGAGATGCGTGATGGGTTGCTGCACATCCGCGATGTTGAGGGACCAAAGGGAACCGGAAGCGTGGAGGCGAGGCTCGAAGCAATGGAGCAACAAGTTTTCAAGTGCCAGGGGATGGTGGAGCGTGGAATCAACGCTAGCCACAAGTTGCTCGCGGAGTTCACCAACAACTACGAGCCGGATGCCAAGAACACCGAGGAGGCCATCTTCAAGCTACATGAGAAGATCGAGCACCTCCAAGCCCAAATCTATGATCTGCAAAATCAAAACTGAGAGTATGAATATAGATTCAAAAGGATGAGTTTGGCTGCAGATTTGAGGATTCCGGAGACTCGATCATCCTTCTATGATGGTGAGCCTATGCCATGGAAGGTGGACGACAAGCCTGCATCATCAACAACACCTCCACCTTCACCGACCAAGAAGGAGATATAATCACATGGGTATGGGCACTCCCCTTGGCAACTGCCAAGCTTGGGGGAGGTGCCCCGGTATCGTATCACCATCACAACTCATATCTTTACCATTTTTCTTAGTTCGATCCTATTAGTAGTATCTTGATTTAGTAGAATAAAGTCATGGCATGATCTAGTTTTGAAGTTTTGCTTTATGATCCCTCTATGTAATCGAGTTCGTGAGCTATATATATAATAAAGATTAGTGTTGAGTCAAGGGCTTGATTATTTTGCCATGATCTTGGGTGAATAAAAGAAAAAGAGTAAAAAAACAAAGAGTTCATATTGATCTTACTTAGAGTAATGACTTCACATAGAAAGAGTATGATGATTAAAAGTTGTTGGGAGTTGGCAAATATAGCTTTGGTCATCGTTGCAATTAATAGGAAGTAATGAGGAAAGAGAGGTTTCACATATAGATATATTATCATTGACATCTTTTATGATTGGGAGCACTCATTAAAATACAACATGCTAAATAGTTGATGTTGGACAAGGAAGACAACGTGATGAGTTATGTTTTCTTATATCTGAGATAAAGTATGTTGTCATGGATCCTCTAACATGTTGAGCTTGCCTTTCCCCCTCATTCTAGCCAAATTCTCAGCACCAAGTAGAGATACTACTTGTGCTTCCAAATACCCTTAAACTACTTTAGCCATGAGAGTCCACCATATCTACCTATGGATTGAGTAAGATCCTTCAAGTAAGTTGTCATCGGTGCAAGCAATAAAAATTGCTCTCTAAATATGCATGACTTATTAGTGCAGAGAAAATAAATTTTGTACGAACTTGTTGTGGAAGTAATAAAAGCGACGGACTTCATAATAAAGTTCCACATACAAGGGGCAATATAAAGTGACGTTCTTTTGCATTAAGATTTTGTGCATCCAACCATAAAAGCGCATGGCAACCTCTGCTTCCCTCTGCGAAGGGCCTATCTTTTATTATTATCCTCTACCTTATGCAAGAGTCACGGTGATCTTCACCTTTCCTTTTTCATTTTATCCTTTGGCAAGCCCAGCATGTTGGAAAGTGAAGGAAATATGCCCTAGAGGCAATAATAAAGTTATTATTTATTTCCTTATATCATGATAAATGTTTATTATTCATGCTAGAATTGTATTAACCGGAAACATAATACATGTGTGAATACATAGACAAACAGATAGTCACTAGTATGCCTCTACAAGACTAGCTCATTAATCGAAGATGGTTATGTTTCCTAACCATAGACATGTGTTGTCATTTGATTAATGGGATCACATCATTAGGAGAATGATGTGATTGACATGACCCATTCCGTTAGCTTAGCACTTGATCGTTTAGTATGTTGCTAATGCTTTCTTCATGACCTATACATGTTCCTGTAACTATGAGAT
>LR880972.1:388984605-388998872 GCA_904067115.1 Aegilops sharonensis | reverse complement strand
GTGGTGTTATGTGAACGTCGACTACATAACACTTCACCATTATTTGGGCCTAGAGGAAGGCATTGGGAAGTAATAAGTAGATGATGGGTTGCTAGAGTGATAGAAGCTTAAACCCTAGTTTATGCGTTGCTTCATAAGGGGCTGATTTGGATCCATATGTTTCATGCTATGGTTATGTTTACCTTAATACTTTTGTTGTAGTTGCGGATGCTTGCAATAGAGGTTAATCATAAGTGGGATGTTTGTTTAAGTAAGAACAACACCCAAGCACCGGTCCACCCACATATCAAATTATCAAAGTACCGAACGCGAATCATATGAACGTGATGAAAACTAGCTTGACGATATTCCCATGTGTCCTCGGGAGCGCTTTTCCTATTATAAGAGTTTGTCCAGGCTTGTCCTTTGCTACAAAAAGGATTGGGCCACCTTGCTGCACTTTATTTACTATTGTTACTTGTTGCTCGTTACAATTTATCTTATCACAAAACTATCTGTTACCACTTATTTCAGTACTTGCAGAGAATACCTTGCTGAAAACCGCTTATCATTTCCTTCTGCTCCTCGTTGGGTTCGACACTCTTACTTATCGAAAGGAGTACAATAGACCCCCTATACTTGTGGGTCATCAAGAACACGCCAAAATCCTCGTGCGCTGGTTCATCGAAGTCCCATCCGTCCGGAGCAAATAGGGCTGCCACCGCCTTGATATGATGTGGAGCGAGTGTCTTGTCGAAGAGTTTGAGATACTCGTCCATTGCTTCCTTGGTAACTTGTTCCTCGGCTTCAATAATCCCCATGCGACGAAGCAGCAACATTTGTGCTCTCTGGTACGGCTCCTTCTTGAGACCATCATCATTCTTACTGAGGCATGCGCTTCTCCGAGGGACAAAGCCCGGTGGTAAAGTCTTCTTGCTTCGCGCCGGGACCAACACCGATGGTCGCGGCCCCAAAATGGAGGGTGCCGGCGTTGTCCCAATAGCGTTAAGGAGTGCATCCGCCGCGGTCTGCGATCCGTTCAACTGTCCAGACAGCCCCCAGAAGCTGCAGGTGGAAGAAGCTGGTGATGTCCCAGTGGTATGGCGATTGGCGTACGCGCCGGCGTACAGGCCGGGCTCGGGCCTCTGATATGTGCAGCATCAGCCCTGATGGATAGCCGCAGCTTCTGCAAGCTGGGGCATGTAGCATCTTCTGGCTCTTCCTGCCCAACAACAGAGGAGATCACACTCTCCTGGCGCCAAGGGGAGGGTGGCGAACCCCTGGGGGTATGTCCGGAGACTGGAAGAAGCTTGTCTCCCACCATCCGTGGAGGAGCGCTACATGGGGTTGTCCTCGCTGCAGCGGATAACTGGAGATAATTGACACCCTTGTCTGTAATCTCTGGGCTGAATAGGAGTTGGTACGGTGAAGCCGCATGCCTGTGTATGCCCATGCTGAAGAGGGGGGTTTGACCAAATGCTTCAGAGCCCACCGTTGTCGGAGCAATCGACCACGGCAAATCAGGCGTGTCCATGAGAGCCACCGAACCGACGGCCGTGGATGGGGGGGGGGGGGGGACGACCTGTCGTCCACTGCACAACTGGGGTGCATACTTCAGCCGCCGAGCCAGTTGCTGTGGAGGCAGCGGATCCCAGCAAAACAGGGGAGCCCACCTCAGCGATGGATGCCGAGGGGCTCAACGAAGCGACTGTAGCTGGCGTGGTGTTGTAGCAAGGCTGCATCAACGGGGCGGTCATGCCGCCCGCCGGTGCAAGCACCCCATTGACACGATGTCCCCCCCCAGTCGCCTGCCATTCCGAGGCCCCCCGGGCCGCCAAAGGGGTGACCTCCCGAGCGCGGAGCACTGCCCATCACTACTAGGGAAAACCTTATACACAGAACTTTAGCAGCAGCGAGGGTCAAAAAAGCACGCTGGTGCTAACTAGCAGTAGCGCACCTGGGCAAACCGCGCTGCAGATAAAGTTCTAGCAGTAGCGCGTGCTGCCCTAAACACGTTACTACTAAAATTCCTACGGCTTAGCCGATAGGCTTCACATAGTAGTAGCGACCTATAACGAACCACGCTACCGCTACATTCTTTGTAGCAGCGCGTTTTATATTAAACTCGCTACTGCTAAAGGATATAAAATTAAATGGAAATAAAATAGAAAGGTAATTTAAAATGAAAGAAATAGAATAAGGTGAAAGGAAAAAAATAAAATATGAAGAAAACTAAATGAAAAAGGGGAAAAAAGAGAAAGGAGTAGCAGTAGCGTGTATCCCAGAAAGCGTTGTAGCTAACGTAGCAGTATCGCTCTTCCTGGAACGCGCTACTGCTACCTCTGACTTAACCACGGGGTTCGTCCTTCCCCACGGCCACTTCGCCAAATCCAACTGTCCACACTCTCGCCGCTGCCGTCGCCCGTCGGCCGCCGCGCGCTCTCCGCACACTCTCTACGCTGCCCCGACCCCAGATTCAACGCCGCCCCGCCCCCGACCTCAACACCGCCCCCGACCCCGACCTCGACGCCGCCATCCGCCGCGCGCCCGAGCCCCCGACCCCGACCTCAACGCCGCCTGCCCCTCCCTCGTCGCAGGCACCCGAGGTGAGCACGCCTGCTCCTCCCTCTCCCCTACCTCTGCCTAGGTTTTTTTTATATTTTAGTTGCATCAAATTAGTTAGGGTTCATGTAAGAGTGGAAACAAATTGGATGCGGATGCGGCAAATGAGTTAGGGTTCATGTAAGGGTGGAAACGAATCAAATTTCTAAGATGAATCATAAAACGAGTAAAATTTTACCACTTATTTCACTTTATAGTTGGATAATTGGAATATCCGCTACCACTTTCCACCCCTATAGGTTCATCAAATTAGATGGTAATTAGGGCAGTAGTTCCTAGGTACTAATTAGTTAGTAAGAACTAGGTACTAATTAGGTATTAGAATATTTTTATTTATAGTAAGTTTATTTTTAGTAAGAACTAGTTGAATTAATAGAACTAGTTAGTAAGAACTTGTTGCTATTTTTTAGTTAAAGCAATTTTTCCCGCATCGACGTGGACGATGCCTATCCCGCATCCTCGTCGTCGAGTCGGCGGAGGACGACACCTGCTTGACCAGATGGGCCATGTCCGGGTCTGGGCTCCGCCGGGGTGGTACTGGGAGGCGCTACCTATCGGGGGGCGCAGGTTGGTGAGGAGCCAGCCTGTCGTTGGCCCGAACCTTCTTTGGTGGCGGTCGCGTGGGCCAGTGACGGCCCAGAGGCTCGAGGACTCCGTGGAGGTGGTGCGTCACCGTGTCAGTGAGGAGGATGCGCACGTCCGTCACTACTTGTTTGCGTTGGAGCACAGGTTCTCCAATACTTGGCAGGTTCTCCAGGGATCTCACTGGAGCTATGATCCCGTGATGGTTCCTTCTCTGTGAGTGTCCACCGCCCGCGCCGATACCCGTCGTGTGCTAGGGTTTTAGTTGTATTAGTGATTTTATATGTATGACACTATTCGTGATGTATTAGTGATAATATTCGACGATGTACGGACGCATGAGATGATTTACTTATGCTTATTGAATGCATGCTAATTTGAGTCCTATAAGATATTTTGAAATGTATATCTTGTATTGCTCAATATCCAAGTGGCCGGTCATGTTTGCAGGTTACACCTCCGAGTGGCCTATGTTTTGCCGGAGTGTTGATTCATTTCCGTTCCGGCAAATTTCAGGCGCTCGATATGTCCTATTTTAGCAAAGGTCATACCGGATTTTCCCGTGAATTTTGGCATGACTTGTGCCAGAATATGTAGGAAATATCGAGTGCCCCGGATTTGTGTGTTGAGTATCCTGGTAGTTGTCTTTGATCGATTTTCAATTAATGTTTTAACTATGAACATAGGAAATGTCTGACGACGAAAAGGATTTCGGTATTTGCAAATACCGCGAAGACGAGCGCGACCTGTGCGACGGAATCTTCCTAGATGATGATAGGCGCTTCAGCATCAAGCTGGACGAGAACTTCGAAGTGGATACAGTAAGTCACAACGACAAGTCTTTTTTCATAATTAAGCATGACATCTGCTTCATTTGCTTCAACTTATATTTTTTTTACTATTCTACTAGCGTATCCCCTGCCATGCAAGATTTTTTGTATTAGATAAGATAGGTTTCAGTCATACTACGGAGGTAAAGAAAGTTTATTTGAAGACCGAGCATGGTTATATTTTCCATGCAAAATTATACAATTCAGACGACTACACCTATTTTGGATGCAAAACATGGCGAGCACTATGCAAGACTTATGCATTTGAGCCTGATATGGTTATCACCTTTGATATTCGTCCGGAAGATGACATTGAAGGTAATCCGACATCTGGGTCGATGTGCAGACGCCTCCAGTTATACCATTATGTAAGTTTCTCAACCATATTTATGTATTTGATATTGTTTATTCAAAAATAGTTGACAACTAATTTGTATTGTCAGCTTATTTTGGTGCAAGCAAACATGTCCAGCGCTTGGTAGACAGGACCTACTACTATCCCGAGGCTGAACTAAACTGCGAGGAGCTAAGTCATTATGTTTCATGGCTTGAGGATCTTGATACCGTCAAGACAAATTTTCTTCCTGGATTTAGAAATGTTAGTACTGAAAACGTGCGACCAATAGTGTTCGTAATGAACTACGGTCACATCTATTTAGGAAGGATGGTAAGATTTTAACTATTTGTCCTCAATGCATCTTTTCCATGCATTATTTTTGAAGCTAAACTTCATTGCTAAGTATGTTACCATACGATGTTCTTCAACAGGGACTCCCGATGAATGTTGTGCCTTATGGGATTGAGACTAAAGGTACCATGAGTATTATCAGCTTATGGCCAAGATATCCTACAGATTACTTTAGTGCGTTCAAGATTAGCGACGAATGCTTAATAGTGCAAGACTGGACCAAATATGTGATGGGGGAGCGCAGAGAAGTACTAGGGTGCAGCAAACAGAGGCGCTACCCACGATTAGGAGACAAGTTCATCTGCAAGCTCCAACTTGATCAAGGAGGAGAGCTACACATGTTTTATGTTGTTTTACCTAAGAGAGAGCAGCAGGAGTGATTAGCTAGCTAGAAATGAGTTTTAGGATGATGATGTGCTACACTATTACTATGATGATAAAATAGCTAGTGTTGGTGGTAATGACTATGATGATTATTGTTAGCTAGTGTTAGTGGTGATTAAATAATACTATTGGTGGTAATGACCATGATGATGATTAAATATCTTGTGCTGGCGGATTAGATTCAAGTGGAAGCAACATGTGGTGCACATCGAAAGTACTACTAGTCCAAACTAGATCAAGTTTGGATTAATAGTATACTTTTGACATGCACCACATATTGCCTCCACTTGAACCTAATCCACCTTCATTTGACACTGTTATGGACATAATGATGTAAACCTCATAACTGGTATTGTATCAATATTTGTACGATGGCGAATAAATAAACTAAAAATGAAAAAATAAAAAAAGAATACTAGTAGCGATGGAGAGAAAACACGCTGCCAGTAGTTACATTAGCAGTAGCGTGGGAGTGAACAAACGCTGCATCTATTCATCCTAGCAGTAGCGCGTGCGGGCACGCGTTACTGCTAAGCAGTAGCTGTAGCGCCTTATTAGTAGCGCGCCTACCCGCGCTACTAGTGAGCATAAAACCAGCGCTACTGCTAGGGTTTTCCCTAGTAGTGCATGCCAGTGCCATCGACCGGCCTCTGTAGTAACTACGGGAGAAATCATGCCTCCTAGTGAGATCTTCATATTCTTCAGGCTCATAATGAGGTTGCATCTCCAGGTATGGAACCGTTCGGTCCACCACATCCAGGATATGAATTGTGAGCGGATGAATGAGCGTGATCCTCTCTGTTGGCGGCGCCGGGGGTGGCTGTGGTATGGGGTAGTCTGGACCGGTCAAGTTTGGAACCCCCACAGGCTCCGGGACTTCGAAATCATAAATTTTGGGGACACCCGATGGATTCCGCAGCCAGACAGTGACATCCAGTTGCCAGCGATCCTTTGGTGGAAGGATTTCCACCAACTGGTCGTTGAGGTTGTTGACGAGTTGACTCACCGCGCCCCACTCCCATGCATTTGTCGGCAGACCTTCGATCCCAAGCTTGTAGAAGAACTCCAGGCGGCCACTTGATGCCTGGTCGCTCCTATGCCAGTGATGAAATGCAATTGGAGCCCCCGCGCAGCGAAACTGACCATTGCTGGTGAGAACCCTGTCACAGTCCGCAACGGAGGCGAAGGTAACGAATAAATCGGTTGGGTGTGTGACCTCAACCCGGACATGCCTCCTCTCCACCCCGCAGATCCGCCCCAAGGACTGGACCAGAGCTTCTGGCGAGATTGCGGGCCTCCTTCCCTGCACCGTGGCAAGAAGGGCGCGATTGCGGAAATCCACCTCCAGGGCGTCCATTCCGGCGGTGCGCGAGATGATGCCCCCCCCCCCTCCTCCCGCTCCGGCCTCAGATCTGGGTCTCCATGAGCGGGAGCCCCACCCGGGAAGCAAGCGTGGCCCAGAGGGGGGTAATGCTCCATGTCAAGAAGGGGCGGAGGATGCCGAGGCAGGCAATCTTCCTTGTGAGAACAGTGGGTGGCGGCGCGATTGGGGTGGACTTCGCGAGATCTGGTGTGGGAAGAAGCAGAGCGCGCCAGGGTGGGCAGAGAAGAGCAGTCACGAGCAATATGACCCGTGGTCCAGCAGCGATGGCAACGAATCTCGCCGGAGCACTTAGCCTTAAGATGCCCCGTCTCCAGGCATTTAAAGCATCGGCCTTCCAACCACTGTGGGATCCTAGGCTTGGGGCCAGCTGGCTGATTGACGGCGGGGGCAGCGGCTTCACAAGGGCGCTGGCGACGACGGTTGCGAACTTCTATCCATCCATCACTATCTGGTTCGAGATCCACTGAAGCAGGATGGGACCGCCCAGGGAGCGACTCACTTGTGGATGAAACAGTAGCAACTGGCAGACGGGAGGACCTGGGCGGGAGGAGTGGGGCGTTATCTGGCCACCGGGGATCAGGGCGATCCACCGACAGGTGAGGCTGTGGAAGGGTGGCGCGGCGGCCGTGGATTGGGACGTCTGGGACGGTGGGAGCATGGGAGCGAGCGTACCGTTGGGGAGCCATCGCTGTTTTAGAATAAGTTATAGAGACTGGTTAGATCTGGTTTTTTTTTCTGATTCCATTTTCGTTTAAAAACCAAAATTAGAGAAAATTGGGTCGCGGTCGTTGTCGTTGAACCCTTGAATAAATCTAAAGCAATTGACATCAAATGTTATCATCTCACACAAAGGAGACTACAAGAATCTAAGCTCTGTCGACTATATCCAGATGAACGAACTCGAGGAGGATCGGGTGACTGAAAAATTGCACCATTTGAGCCTTTTTTCATGCTATATTTATTGATGGAAGCGGAAGAAAAGAAGGAGAAACTTATTAGTTTGTCGTAGCCAACTTACCATTTAAATGAGAGGTAGAAGTACAATAGAAGTTATTGATATCAATTCAGCTGAGCAGCATAGCCTGAAGGAAGAAGTTTGTCTTGTTAGCGAGTAGTTCTTTTAGACAATTTTCACGAGCATATAGTGGAGAAAGAAAACCAACCAACAAGGACAACTAACTACCGATCCTCCTATTGAATCCAGTAGTCATTTTGGTTGATGTCCCTATGATAATTGGTAACTTCGCATTTTCAGTTGACTAGAGCTAGGGCTGCAAACGAGTCGAGCTCGAGTGAGTTAGAGTTGGCTCAGTTTAACTCATATGAAAATTCGAGCGAGCTCAAACTGAGTGAAGCTCATGATCAAGCTGTAGAATATGACTGTGCTCAGCTTGTAATGATCTCGAGTCGATCTCAAGCTAGTTTTGAACTAAATGAGATGCTAAAAATTATAAATCTCTGGATAAAAAACAAAAAAATTAAGGTGAATATGCTGGAAACCTTTGCCAAAAATATAGGATATTGAACACATAGTCGACCACTTGCCATAATTAGGCCTAAATTCTCTCTGCACTTGTTTTCATGTTCGTTGGTAAATAAAATAGAGACAAATTATGGACAACATATATGATAATACATTATCTTATCCGTTAACATATGACATGATCATTCAACATAATGATATTCTGTCGAGCTATCGAGTTAAAATCGAGCGAGCCAACATTGGCTCAAGATCGGCTCATTTCTCGATCGAGCTACATAAAATGTTCAAACTCAGCTTTTTTTTGGGTCGATCTCGAGTCGAGTTAAAAAATAAGTCGATCTCAAGCGGCTCACGAGCCTCGAGCTTTTCTTGCAGCCCTAACTAGAGCCGGTGAAAACATTGGAATACATTGCATTAACCTCGGAGCATTAGTCCGTTGTTGTGCCTATGCCGTGTCCAACTTTGCTAATTTTCCCTTTTCTACCTGTATCTTGAGCTCAAAACTCCCCAACAGATAAGACAGAATAAGCTCGAAACTCCTAAAAAAGACAGAATGAACAATAAGTAAGGATGACGGTTGAAGCGGATCCATTCCATCCTATGCCTCATTTGGAAACTCAAAGCCCGAAAGACAACCTGAAAAAAAGCACGATCATCCACTCAAACGTCACACTGAAAACAACAACCTTACTATAAGCTTCTATGCAAGGACAAAACGGTAACATAATCATCTAGCCGAAGCAAAGGCATTGGAGTTTCTGTCGCCTTTTGTCGAAGCAATATCCAAAGGAGAAACGAATCCACGGGCTTGCTATCAAGTCTGAAGAGAAGAGTTTGTCCTCGCGGAGAATAAAGAAAATCAAATTGTTCTATCTACACGAATCAACATGTGGTTAGATAGTTAATCCATTAGTGTTAAAAGTTACAGACTTCGAATCAACATGTGGTTAGATAGTTAATCCATTAGTATTAAAAGTTACAAACTTGACATTATGCTTGCATTATTCCTGTATAGCCTAGCCCAGTGTTAAAGTTGTAGACTTGTGATTAGATAGTTAACCTGATGAGTTAAACTTGTAAATTTGGCATTGTGGATAGCTGTTAAAATTGTAGACTTAGTATTATTCAAAGTTGTAGACTTGTGATTAGATAGTTAGCTCATCAGTATTAAAGTTGTAGACTTGACATTGTGGATAAGACCATCAGTGTTAAAGTTGTAGACTTGATATTTTTCTTGCATTATTCCTGGATAGTCCCACCGGTGTTAAAGTTGTATACTTGATGTTGTGCTCGCATTATTCTTAAATCCTTTTCACACTTCCAGCGATATTCGTTTAGCATGAGGAGACGTCTCAATCAACTGCATGATCCCAAAATGCTATGCCGGCTTGAAGGTGGTCATAGTATGTGTGCGTGCGTTTCCAGAGGAGATATGGGAGCGACTTTCATTGTACTGTGTTAAAAAATTGCTCTATCTAATATAAAATATATTTACAAATAAGAAAAAAGAGGGGAGAAAATGGATAGAGCCACATTAACCATCGGATCGCTGGGTCCAGTGTGCATTTTTTTTTTTTTTGCGGGGGGTGTGCATTAACCCACGGAGCGATTCATTCCATCTCAGCTCGATGGGTTAGGCACGGTTCAGACCTCACCGCTCCATACCCAACCCGGATCAATTCAGCGCGCCAGCACCGCAAAGCAATCCGAAAGGTAGCACGAGGACGGGACGAGCCATGTCTTGACGACACGGTTCCTCGCGCCCTTGCCGAACTCCCACGCCGCGCCGGTGATCTCTCGCTTGCCCAGGTCGTACTCGACGACCTTCCACGGCGACCATACGTAGACCACCGCCTGATTCTCCGGGTGCATCGCCAGGAACCTCACCTCGCCACCGCCGCCCTCCACGACGTCGCCGACTCTCACGGCGTGCTTCAGCCGCCACAGCTGGCGCGGGCCGTCGTCCTCGAGCGACCAGACCTTGAGCAGCCCGCCGTCGCTGCAGAAGTAGTGCAGCCTGCCGCCGGAGTGCGCGACGCGGCCGTCGCCGTCCGCCGGCTCGGGGAGGTCGATGACCGTGCACGCGAGCCCGGCCCCGGCGGCGAGGTCCACGCGGACGACGCAGTCCGGGTCGGAGGCGAGGAAGTACACAGCGCCCCCGTGGCAGTGCACCGAGCCGGAGAGGGAGCCCGCGGGGACGTCGCCGAACTCCACGTCGCGCGTGGCCCATGCCCGCGTCTCCGACGAGAACACCTCCACGGCCGCGCCGTGGTCGCGCCACCCGGTGAAGTTGATCACGTGGTAGCAGTGCTGCCCGCCGAGCGGGTCGAACGCCAGCACGGAGAGCCGCGCCTCCTTGGCCGGCCTCGGGAGCGCCACCCAGCTCCTGGTGACCGGGCTCACGACGTAGAACTCCGGCGCGCCGGGGGCGCGGCAGAGGAGCAGGCCGTTGCACCCGTCGCAGAAGATGACGCTGTCGTGCAGCGGGAAGAAGCCGAGGTCCCGGGCCTCGAGCCGGCGGCCCTCGCCTGCGCACGCGTACACGGGCCTGCTACCGCCGCCGCCGCCAAGCGCGTCGCCGTCGTCGTCGGGGAAGCAGATCATGGACATGTGCAGGGGGAGCCGGCGGCGGAGGTAGCCGGCCGCGATGGCGGTGCACCAGTTCTTGGAGACGCACCTGGAGCGCGCGACGGAGTCCAGGGGCAGCCGCAGGATGATCTCGGCGAGCACGTCGTCGCCCAGGTCGATCTCTTCCGGAGCATAGCCCCTGGCACTCGCGTCGCTGTCGAGGGAACAGCTCTTGAGGATCGCCATATATATTCTTCCTGGCACGTACACTGCGCTCTTTACTGAATATACAGACCGAGTAGAGGGAATCGGAGGAAGAAACAGCAGCAGGAAGTTTCAGATAAGATGACGACGATGGATGTAAACAGAAATGCAATGCTAAGATTAGAAGGGATGGATGGGCTATAAATAGATGGATCTCCAACCTTACGTATACGGTTGGATGAGGATACTCGGGTACTATTAGCTGGTCGGCAGAAATGGAATGATTGGAGCCCGCGTGTACGCCGACGTGTATCTTGTTGCCCAGTCGACTAGAAACGAGGACTTGCAGGACCGTGACACGTAGCCGTCTCGAACTGGACCTGGGAGCTCCAGTGATTCGTTCGGGTTTGTCTCGTCGCCACGAGCTGACACCGCATCACCGCGCAAAGAAAAGGTGGCGCCCGCGATCCGAGCAGCGTTTTCCGGTCCGCGGCGGTGGCGCACCGCTGCGAAGTGCGAACCGATCGGTGGTCGTGGCCGGTGAAAAATTAATCGAGACCGCCGCGCTGGGCTGAACTTCACGGTTCCGATTCTAGGATCACTCCTTCTCTTCAACATTGTGGCATCACGTTTCTTTTCTTTTTCCGATGAAACTTGAACCCTGTGGGCCATCGCAGCAATGATCAAACATCGTGGTCGGTAGATCAGCCAAGAGCATCTCTAATTAATAGAAGATGTAGATATAAAGATAACTAACTGGTATATCTCCGAGTTAAAACCCCCCCAATAAATGATATGGATGAAAAAAAATCACATCTCCGCTTTTAGAAAATGTAAAATATAGTACTTCGCGATACAAACATCACCAACCACAGAAGATGTAAATCTAGATGCAAAACGGCCGGCCGCGCGTTAACACAACCGTCACAATGAAAGTTCGCAACTGTCTGATCCCCTTTCCAGCGTCGCCACTGCTGACCAATTCCGACCAGCTCGAGCACTGCCCAGCCGCCCCGAATAGCTCCGACACCTACTCTACCCATTCCAGTTTGCCGCCGCCACGAGCAGAGGAGGCATGTAGCTGCTCGAGGGCGCACCGAGGAGGGCCACTGCTGCTCGAGGTTGGCCACCATGGCCCGAGCTCGGCTCACGGGGCTCTGCCGCCACTCGGATCTGCCGCTGGTTGTGGCTAACAGCGATTTCTTGCTACCTGCTAGCTCCCACGCCTCTATCGTGCGGCCACCGGCCGTTTTACATCTTCAAATTTACATCATCTGTTGGAGTTGGATTTTACATACCAAGGCCGCGTACGGTTTCCCTCGGCTCCCTGGCTCCACTCCTGGAGCGGTAGTTCAAATCCTTGGAGCCAGCAAACAGCTGCTCTACAGATTCTAGAATTTGAAGAAGTTGGTGGACTGCCGAACGCGCCTCAAATATACATCATCTGTTGGAGTTACTTTTTTTAATGTAAAATGCATTCTTTTGATGATGTAAAATTTACATTTTTTAATTTTACATCTTCAAATTTGCATCGTCTATTAAAGATGCTCTAATGCCCAACATCGTCGTTATCATGTTTTCATTTTCATCGTGGTCATCACGCTAATTCCCAGTATCCTCTGGCCCATTTGCGTATGGCCTGCCCGGGTGTGGCAATGATCGTGGAGCTGGCGGTGGTCATGCGTGCACGTCAACCGAAACAACTGCCGGGACGCATTAGCATATGATGAACAAAGCGTAATTGCGTAAACTAATCCCCCAGATTGTCTAACATGATTGGAACGTACGCCAGCTGCAAGCATGCTCTGTTTGGAGTCGAGACCAAGGAAACGAGCGTGCACTTGACCTGGACAATTGCGTGTTGCCGCTCTTGAATATAATCTCTCTATTATTATTATTTTTTTCAAGAAAATTTTCAATCTATTCATCTTCTATCACGGCAGTACAACGAACATCAGAAATAATAAAAATTGTATCCAGATACGTAGACCACCTAGCGACAACTGCAATCACTGAAGTGAGCCGACGTCATCACCCCTCCTTCACCGGAGTCGGGCACAACTTATTGTAGTAGACAGTCGGGAAGTCGTCGTGCTAAGGCCCCGTAGGACCAACGCACCAGAACAGCAACCACCGCTGATGAAGAATAACATAGATCGAAAGGATCCAACCTGAAGACACACGAACATAAACGAACCACAACCAGATCCAAGCAAATCGACCGAGGATAGATCTGCCGGAGACACACCTGCACACGCCCACCAACGATGCTAGACGCACCACCGGAACGGGCAGGGGCGGAGCTGGGCCCTGGGCACCCAGGACCCAGGCCCGGGGCGTGGGATTTTTTCGCAGCTAGTATCTGTAGAGATTTTTTCTTGGGCCCGGGGTTTAGCCCAGTGAAAGGAGGCCCAAAGCTAGCGATCCCAAACGCACGGGAAGCAGCGATATCCACGCGGGCAGATCCTACAGGCCAACACGCACGAGCCACGAGCCCACGACCGCTGATCGCATGACCTAACTCATACGCACAGGAAACACTTGTCTCCAGCGCTAGCATCGCCGCCTCCATGCACGGCCGCTGTGGCGCCGTCGCCGTCCACGGACCGTTGTCGTCCACTTCCCCAGGCACGCCCCTGCTCCCCTGATCCCGCCCCAACGCCCAGCTCCATCGCTGTCTGCGTCGTTCGCCGCCGCACGCCACCCCCGTTCTTCCCCTGCCTTGCCTAACCTTGATTAATTTCTTTGATTCTTTGCAGTTTGCACATGTACCGTGTTCTACAATTTAACCTACTAACCTTTGTGTATGAGTTGCATTGAACTAAATTTAATTGAAAAAAAATGTGTGTGTTTGTGTGTTCTCTACCTAGTCTATACCTACTAATAAAGCAAGAATAAAGCAAGGAGCATTTCGCCAACTTTTTCATCCGTTCACTGTTGAAAAAAAAATAAATTGCTAAAATAAATACATTCCTATTCGAGGTGGTACTAAAATTTTATGTGTTTGTCTGCTGGAAAAAGAATTTTCGTACGTGGGCCACGCGCTAAGGCCCAGCCAAGCCAGCCCCCTTATTTTTCTGCCCACGCAAACAGGAAAAAAATCTATTTTCTGCAATGGGCGACAAATAGTCAAGTTTCGCATCGGACAACGAATATTGGGCTGGCTCAGTTTTTCCTTTGTTTATGTGTTTTCCTTCTATTTTTATTCTTATTATTCTCCTATATCTCTTTTTTACCTTCCATTTTAATTTTAATTTTAGAATTAATTTCGTAAATTAAAATTTCTAAAAAACATTCAGAATTAAAAACCAATTTTTGGAAACTGTTCAGAATTCCAAAATTTAGTTGCTATTCTGAAAAATATCGGAACTTGCAAAAGTTTCCACTCTTTCATAAAATATTTTTAAAATATTGTTAGCGATATCTAAAAGGAAAATGGCATTTCAAAAAATGATATAAATTCGAAAGAAATTCTTGTTTTAGTTAAATCTTCACAACTAAAATTAATATCCCTGTATAAAAGATCAATATTCTGAAAAATCT
>LR880972.1:388954098-388966914 GCA_904067115.1 Aegilops sharonensis | reverse complement strand
TGTATAGTTGAGGTCCGTGGCCCACCTTTGTACTCATATATGCATGCCTATGCACGAAGAGCAATACATCGTGCAATTCACATATTCTATAGGAGGGACAGGTGATGCAACCTAGTATTTCCATTATTGAGGCGATATCATTATCAGGTCCAGGATATGAAGATGATAACGACCAACTATACATCTTTTGCAAGTTGATTGCATTGTGCCTGCAGCATCAGCGAGCTCATTTTTACATTCGCTGCGTGCAAGATAGGCCCCTCAACCGTCACGGCACTTCTGTCGTCCGAGGTGGCAGGTGATGCGCGGGGCGGCTCATTAGAATGGGTAGGGGTGGCAAAATGGCAAATGGGAGGTGGTGAGTTATTTACGGGAACAAAATCACCACACTTGGGTTAGGATAACAACTTGATATCACATTTGTGTCACGGCAAAAAACAAATGAAAACTGCGTCTAACCTGTAACGTGGAGAACTGATGCTCGGATTTGATCATGAAAACAGCCAAACCACATGTAGGGCCCACCTGTCGGGCTGAGGTGGAAAATTGAGCAATTGTGGTGGCAGAGGAGGCATGGATCCCACCTGTCATCCACCCTTCTCCTTCCTCCTCCCATCTCTCTCTCCCCTCCCCCTCACACCTTCCTTCGCCACCGCACTGCATCCGTCATCTCCTTCCCTCCCTTCCCTGCTTGCCTCCTCTTTAAAGTTAGCCATCAACGCCGGTCGTGGAGGGGATCTGGACCATCTAGCAGCCACACACCTCCATCGCGTTCACCAGGAGCAACTCCTCCCTGATCAGCGGTCACCGTCGGCCATCATTCTCGTGGTCAGAGACCAGCCAAGCCACACCATTTTGTCTGTAAACTCTGGAAGTCCTCCTTGAGAAACCCTATCAAAGTACTTGGACCCAGATGTCCAGAATAGGCCGCGCTTCGGTCGTCTTCTCCACCTCCGACCACACACCACCGCGCCTCAATCTCCCGCTCCAGCGAATCTCCGTGCCTTGAATCTGGTCTATGGGCTTCGACACGTCCTCCTGATGCCTCCGCCGCCAACTCCGACAAGCCGCGGGTCCTCAAGCTATCTTCCCCGCCTCACCATGCTCCGTTGGCCGCTGCCACTGATGAGGACGTCGCTCCAGTGCTACCTCGTCGCGTCCGAGCACGCATAAATGCTCAAGGTGAGCCCCTCACCACTTCCTCACGAGGTCACAGCCTGGCTCGACCGACGCACTGCCCGTGCCGCCGCGTACACCAGCTTCGACAAAGGTGGTCACAACCTTGGTAGGAGGACAGGAAGAGCTCGCGCAACTGGGATGAGGGTGCCTTCTCACCCACGCCGGGTGGGCTTCAGTGCTGAAGCGTGTGTCTGACGGCGTGCCACTGTGTGTTGGCCTTTTTCAGTGACCAGAAGATGAACGCACGAAAGGTGCTCGATGGAATGCTCCATAGATAGATTGTTGTGACTTGTGGAGAAGATGACCCTCTGGTCATTGATGAGTGGGGCTCACACCTTATTTGTCACATTAGGCGGTTAAAGTTTTTAGTCTTCGCCACGTCAACCAGACAAGTGGGGTTAACTTGCCAGTTTCGTTGTTTTTGTGTGCTTATCAGACAATCAGTGCTCGGCGTTATAGGCTGGTCCCATTTTCGATGATTTTTTATGCCCTGGCCCAAATATGATACAAAAATTATTACCCTAGCCTCAACTGTGATGGTTTTGAGTAAATAACTCGAGGCGGACGAAATCACCTGAAAGATTGCATTGTGCACAGAGGGTGGAAGCTACAAATGCTAACACCGAAATAGGAACTGCAGTAGCAAATGGAACTCCTAACGTGCCTCTTCAACCCATTCTGGTGGCGTTGACTCGTTAGCTGGGCAGCTGGATTAGCTACCAGCCCACCCGCGTTTGAGCCTCGGCTCTAGCGCGTGGTGCTCGCGGCGGTGGTGGCATGATCATGTCCAGTCTAGGTAGGGGCCAAGGCAACCAGGGACTTTGGCAAAGTACAATAGAAGCACACATGTAGGCATGCGGCTAGATGTGAATTGGTGCGTTGATCTCTCTCCTAGGCACGTAGTCGGGCTAATTGATTCTTCATGTAAAATAGGCGTGCGTGATCACTATTTATGATTATATGTTATTTTTTCGAAAATGAGGATTACCCCGATCTTTGCATCAGCATGATGCACACATTCACCTTTATTAATTGTTCACCAGAGCCTGACAAAATGAATACAAGGATCAACCTAAATCCACCTGTTAGGCGGACAAAGTCGCTACACCTACAAGCAGCGGCGTATCCAGGCCCCAGGCTAGCATGGCAGTGACCTGGGGCGTGAAAGTAAAGTTCTTCGTGTACTGTAAATACAGTAGAGCACCGTAGCTACAGTACCTACTGTAGCAACACGGCTGGCCCGTGGCGTAGCGATTTCCTAGCTATGACACTGCCTATAAGTATACAAATGTGCGCTATCCGCATAACAGACAAATCTAATCCAGTGGCCTTAAGACCATCCAGTCTAGGCGTCCCATATCGTCCACCGCCTGCGCACGTTGTAGGATCCGCCGCCACCATATTCTGACATCCCGTCTTCAGGTGGAAACACTGCATAGATCTTGCCAACCGCCGACGTCATCACAACAACACACATCACCACCTGTCTACGCGCGTCGATCAAACCGCGTCAAACTCTAAGACTCCACTACTCCACGACGTCAAGACCCACCGTCTTCATTGCGGTTGATGTAACACCACTCAACTTTTTGGCCTCTCCAGTGAACCTCTGCTCCAAGACGATGCCCCCAGGAGGGAGAACGGCACAAAGTCTCCATCATCATTCGATCCCGGAGACCCAGATCCAGGGTTTCCCCCAGAACAAGTGCTGCCTGGAGGAAGAGGGGCACGCCATCTGCAACTGCTCACGCACCCAAGCGGCGCCCACCGCCACATAGCTCTCACGATGTCGCCTTCAAGAAGGACAGGACGCCATGAGCGCCGTTGCCGCCCTATGGTTTTCACCTGAGAGACCGTGGGGTGGGAAAAGGTAGGACGGACCCGAACGACGTCTCCAAGAAGAAAAACGTCACCCTCAGGTGTCATTGCCTGCGCGGCGGACAGGAGCCGACCTGGGAATTATCCCAATCCAGATCTCCACCTCCCGCTCCATCCCAACCCGATAACCAGTTAGCAGCACGAGCATGTAAGACAGGGTGCATGCAACATGGGTTGGAGGAAGGAGCAGCTCGATGCCGTTGGCCGCTGGGAAAGCAAGTCGCGGCTCCAACCCGCCGTTGAATCGCCGGTCACCCGATTTGATCACCGACAACCCACCCGTCCCACCGTGTCACTGGACACGGGGTTCATCCTAGGGGCCGCCGCCCCTAATCCAGGGCCCTCCGCCCCCAGGTCGGGAAGGGGCTACGCCAGCCTTGCCACCAAGGCCACCGCTGGGACACCGGCTTGCCGCCGCGCCGTCGTTGTCCATCAGGGCGCCTTGGACCTGATCGGCGCCGCCATGATCTAGATCAGGATCACACCCTCGAGTTAAGGCATCCCGCGCCACCCTATGGCCCAACAGGAGCGGCAGTACCTCTGCCGCCGCCGTCAAACGGACGGGCTTTACCCGGCACCGAGCACCGACGGCGGCGGCTGGGAGGAAGGGGAAGGGGGACTGGCGGTTGGGGTTGGTGCCCCTCGGTCGCTCGCGTAGGGGGCGACTGAAGGGAGGGGAGGGGAGCTAGCGATTTCTGATTGCATGTGTGTGTGATCACTTGGCTGTGAAGTAAAAACGTAATTATTACATGGACGGTCAATGTGTTGATTACTGTTATAGAATCCATTTGATTTAGAATCAACGGTTATATATGCTTACGTAAAATTTTTTGAGCATCTACTGGCTACTATGTTCGCCACGGTCCAGAAATGTCCAGCACGCACCAATTCATCTGAAAAACATGTGAAACAGTGCACTCTTTGTCACACACACTCACCGCCTCCTCCGCGCCACCAACTCACCCTGTGCGTTCGGTTTATTCGGTTTACATGGTTCAGTTTATTTGGTTTTTCGGTTTGTACGGTATTAATACTTCGATGTATACGGTATAAAATTAAAATACGGTTTGGTTTCGGTATATACCAAATTATTTCGGTATGGTTTCGGTATATACCATAAAAATCAAAGTTGACGCGAATTTGAAAATGACGTAATAATAATTAGCAAATTTATGACTTAAAACACATACTATTTTACACAAATAATATATGACTATATATATAAGTATATATGCATGCATTAATTCATCTATTGATGGTTATGGACATGCTTAGCATTTTAAAAAGAGAAAAATGACTATGTTACAAGAAAATTTTACATGCTTATTAGTGAATTGGACTCATGTACAAGAAAATGACAACTTGTATGATTGTTCATCTCAAGAAACATAAATTTATTTTTACTTCGGTTTATTCGCTTAACCGTCCGGTTTTTCGGTATATACCATAAAAACCAAAGTTCAAATCGGTATGAAAAGTTCATACCATACCGAAACCAGAAACCATAAAAACCATAAAATCGGTTCGGTTCGGTTTATTTTCGGTATGGTTTTTCAGTTCGGTTTTGAAATGCACAAAGTGACCACCAATCTCAAGCACCGTCGCCACGGCCGCTAGCTGCTGGCCGTGACGAGGTCGAGCAGCACCACACATTCTCCGGTGCTCGCCCTTGCCCACCGTACATAATTCACAGCCGAGTAGATAGAACAGTATAGACCTTGTTTGGTTCAGTTTTTATCAATGGATTCCGCTGCCACGCAGCAGAATCTGAACCAAAGGGCGAACCCAGCAGAATCCGATTCCAGAAATCTGCTGCCAAAATCTGAACCAAAAGCAGAAGCAGCCCAGGATGTGCTTTCCAAAATCTGATTCCTCAGCGGGTCAAAATCTGAAAAAGCTTTATCAACTGGTTTGCCAAATGACCTACATATTTTTCACATCAAATTTTTCACAGCAGATTTTTCACTGTTTTTAGAAATTCACAACCGAACCAAACAGGGCCATAGAAAGGGATTTTGTTGTCGGCGTGATTCAGGGAAAACGATAGCGTTTTTCTACTTTTTGCTACGGTAGGAATAATGTTTCCCTATCACCCACATGGACAAACAACACGTCCTTATAATAAACCTACAAGTGAGAAATACGATGCGTGGAAAACAACACTGGAAACTGAAGGATATGAAAAAAAATCATACATACAGAAACATGTTTAGGACAAAAAAAGAGTTGAATTGCCAGACCAATGGCAACTCAAATAATAATATAGTAGCATTCATTTTCTATTCTAAATACAATGTTTTTGTTTTTGAACTCCGAACGCGGAACACCGCCTCTTCAACGGCATGATGCCAGCACGCCGGCCGGATGCGTGGACGCCATGCATCGCCGCTACGACGATTAGGCTCCTTGACACGGCATCATCGCTGCGCTTTATCTTAATCACACGAAGAGGACACGTGTGGGCGCTCTCCTGCAAACCCTGCGCCCGGCCGCCCGGTTTCAGACGTCGTCGTCAAACGCGACAGGACAGGAAAGGAATGGCGACCCCACCAGAACGAGAGGTCAGCATCGCCCGTAGGGGATGGCCCACATCGTCTTCCTCCGCGCGGCAGCCGCCGACCTCACCGCCGGCAAGCCGTCGCTCGCGGGCGTGCCGTCCTCCGCGCCGCTCTCCGCGGCCGCCGCGGCCATACCGTCGTCGCCGGAGGCCGCCGTGGCCGTCTGGCGCGACGGCGCCTCCCCGCTGGCGCCCCTCGCCGCCACCGTCGTCGGGCTGCTCAGCTCGCTCGACGTCGTCGCCTTCGTCGCCTCCCATGCCAGAGGAGGAGGCGCCGAGGCGGACGCAATGAGAACTCCGGTTGGTGACGTGGTGCCGCGGGAGCTGGCGCTGGTCCGCGAGGTCGAGCCCGACGCCAGGTTGATAGAGATAATGGACCTGATGAAGCAGGGGGCGAGGCGAGTCCTCGTCCGCAAGAACTTCACGGAAGGATGCCCCATCAACAAGCAGCCCTTCGCGCCGTTCTACAAGGCCGCGCCCAAGATCACCGGCACGCCGCGCGCCGCCGCGACCCAGACGGTCAGCCGGTCATGGTCGTCGACGTTTGGCTGCGACAAGTACTGCTGCCTGACGCGGGAGGACATCGTTCGCTTCCTCATCAACTGCCTGGGCGCCCTCGCGCCGATCCCGCTGCAGTCGATCTCCTCCCTCGGAGCCATCAGCCACGGCTACTGCCACGTCGACGCCTCCTCGCCGGCCATGGAGGTCGTCTGGAAGATACCCTCCGACCCGCGCGCGGTGGCCGTCGTGCGGACGAACCGCGACGGGTCGCATGTGATTCTCGGGGAGATATCCGCTCACAAGCTGTGGAAGCGCGACCATGTGGCCGCTGCGGACGCGATGGCGAGGCTGTCGGCGCTGCACTTCGCCACCGGCATTGACGAGAATGGGGCGGCGCCGGCTGCTGCTAATGGCGTCAGTGCCGGCGCACGACGGGGTGAGGTGGAGAATGATATCGTGCCTTCTCCAAGGTCTATGAGATTCAGCAGCAGGAGAATCGGGTTCTCGGCGTGCCTTGCCAGCCAAATGGTCCCGAGTCACCGGGAGAACACGGTGCTCACCTGCAAGACCACGAGCTCTCTCGCTGCCGTCATGGCGCAGATGCTGGCGCACAGGGCCACGCACCTCTGGGTCGTCCAAGGCGGCGACACGGAGGAAGCCATCTTGGTTGGCATGGTTGGCTACATGGACATCTTCAACGCAGTCACCAGCGGTGTTCTTGTTCTTCCGGCTTGATCGCGGGCAAATTTTGCAGAAGGAATCCGCTGCTTTCTTGATTGATTTCTGTTAAGATCGAGGAGGGAACTTAGAGCAAGACAGGTAGGAGCAGAGCTGTTGGCACTGAGTAGAAAGGAACTCAAAACTCAAGCACTATTGGCTGGTGAGAGTACATTGCAATTTGCAAGTCACGGTATGTTTGGATTGTAGCCAAAATGCACAATACCAAATTTTTACCCACGTCCAAAATTTTTGTCATTGTTTGGATGGTGGCCAGTTTTTTTTGGCATGTCAATGCCTCCTCACTAGTTCAATTTCCTTGCCAATGTTCACCAACTCATGGGCCAATCTTCACTGGTTAGAGGCTAGAAGTATATTGTTTCAGTGTATAGTTCTGCCAATGTTTTTCATACTAAAGTCAGCTCTTCGAAAATACAAAGGCGAACATGGTTCACAAAATACGTGTCCCTCTGCTCTCCCTCCATCTTTTTAAGAGAGGAAGTAGTAGCGGTGTATAATATTATGACAAAATACACTGTCCATCTAACCAGCCTTGCAGCAGTGAGCAAACAGGTAATGAAATGCATCTGACAGAAGAAAACTATAATTATCGTTCTGCTTGTGAAGGAGGCATGTGGCAAAGTAATGTTTTGTTGTAAACTTGTAATGATAGAGTGATGGCAAAGTTGTTTCAATGCCACTAAACTTTCCTTAGATCAATGCCATATCAAGTAAATAACATGTTTAGGTATGGAGGCAATCTAGCAGCTACATTGCCATTGCACTCGTGATGGAACTGAACAAAGAAGGACAATGTAAGAATAGACAATCTTCAACCTCATGATAATTCAAGTTAACACAAAAGCAGTGCTCCTGCCAGTTGCTCGAAAAGCAATACTGAAGGCACAACTTTGGATATTTGGATCACAATTACCAGATGATTTATGATAGGATATAGCAAATTTGCTATAAAAATGACTGAAAGAGTGACTAACTGTGAGCAAGTCTTGAGAGCTCAGTCAGCCATTACACTTACTAAATCCTTTGCACTGCAAAGCTTTGATATCACCTTGAAATCCTGGCGAGGCCAACAAGCATTTGTCTGCCGTAATTGAAGATAAGCGGAGAGAACAACACGTGCATACTCATCTACCAAATTTGCAAGTCTTCACATTGGAATACACATAATAGTCCGCGATAACACAAGCGAAACAGTAGCACAGAAAATGAACCGATTTTCTTGATTTGATCGCTACTTAATGGGCGTGCGCTCGCACCCAGCGTCGCCTTCATTAGGCGGCGCGGGCAACCGTCACCTACCCCCCCCCCCCCCCCCCCCCGCCCCCCCCCCCCCCCCCCCCCGCCCCCCCCCCCCCCCCCCCCCGCCCCCCCCCCCCCCCCCCCCCGCCCCCCCCCCCCCCCCCCCCCGCCCCCCCCCCCCCCCCCCCCCGCCCCCCCCCCCCCCCCCCCCCGCCCCCCCCCCCCCCCCCCCCCGCCCCCCCCCCCCCCCCCCCCCGCCCCCCCCCCCCCCCCCCCCCGCCCCCCCCCCCCCCCCCCCCCGCCCCCCCCCCCCCCCCCCCCCGCCCCCCCCCCCCCCCCCCCCCGCCCCCCCCCCCCCCCCCCCCCGCCCCCCCCCCCCCCCCCCCCCGCCCCCCCCCCCCCCCCCCCCCGCCCCCCCCCCCCCCCCCCCCCGCCCCCCCCCCCCCCCCCCCCCGCCCCCCCCCCCCCCCCCCCCCGCCCCCCCCCCCCCCCCCCCCCGCCCCCCCCCCCCCCCCCCCCCTCCTCCTCACACACACGTCTCGCTGCCACCGGAGGAGCTGCCAACGAATCCCGCGCCGGCTCCAGGGAAAGTGGTGGCGGAGCTCATGAGACGAGGCAGATCGACAATGTCACCTACGGGATGCAGGAACCCTAGAGGCGTTTCTCCTTGGGAGGAGAGACGTGCAGCATCAGTGAACATTTTTAAAGTGATAGTTTTTTGAGACCTAACCCGTAATGGTGATAGTTTTATGTTATTTACTCGGAAACTGCTGATAGTAGCCATACATTGAAATAATTGTTGTAATTATTCTAAAAGAGCTCAAAAAAATTGATTTTCAAATGCTTAGGGAAAAGGTTAATTTTATATACTCCAAATGAATTTTGGAGGGGCGCAACACTACTAGGAAAACCTCTATAGGCAACCACCTAATAGCAGCGTCGGGTAAAGGGCCTAAGCTACTGGTAAGTAGCAGTAGCGCAGGGTGAAACTCCGCACTGCAGGTAAAGTTTAGCAGTAGCGCTGACACAGTGACCCCGCGCTACTGCTAAGTGATCCCCATAGTGCCCCCCCGGTATAGGCCACAGCAACAACGTCGGGTCTAAAACCCGCGCTACAGTTAATAAGATAGTAGCAGCATGGGGCATACCACCGACGCTACTACTACAGATACACGGGAGGCAGCTGGTGGACCCCACTTAGTAGCAGCGCCAGCTACGCGCTCCGCACTACAACTAATGGGCTTAGTAATAGCGTTGGTTCGTGCCTCGTGCTACTACTAAGCCTGACACCCTATTATCCTCTCCCTGCTCGTTCATCAACCCCTCTCCTCACTCTTGCTCTCTCGTTGTCGCTCCTCCTCCCGCCGCCGCCCGTCGCCCGCCGCCGCTCCTTCCGCTGCTGCTGCGGTGGCCTATCGTCGCTCCTCCTCCCGCCGTCGCCCCCTCCTCCCTCCTTCCTCCACTTCCTCCCCTTCATCCACTCCTCCCGCCTGCACTCCCTCCCATATTGCCGTTGTGGCCCTCTTCATCCCTCCCACACCGCCTCCGCCCTCTCCCTCCCTCACGTCGACGTCGCCCGCTCCCTCCCTCCCACACCGCCGCCACCGGAGCAAGGTGAGGAGCGGCTTCACTTTTTTTTTCAAATGTTGGCTTGTAGTATTGATTTATTTTTCAAATGTCGCTTGTAGTATTGATTTTTTTTTTCAAATGTTGGCATGTGGTAGTATTAATATGTGACCATAGCATGTGAATTCATTGCTAAACATGACCAAGGAAGAAAGGACTGCCAAATATGCGAGTTTGAATAGAGTACATATACTTCATACACTAGTGCGTACAATTCGTTAAAAAATGTGTGCCCGAGGTGCGATTCGGTCGGTCGGTCGTTCGTTAGGTCGGTTGTATTGCATGCATGGGTACCGTCGGCTACCGACAAGTTGAAGTGAGCTTTGGTGGCAATAAAGACATCACGGTTCGGCCGAGCCGCGATGTGTTGCGATCAATGTGTGTGGTCATTGATGTAGCGATGAATGTGTGTGCCCATGATACATGATTTTGGAGTGAACACCTCCGAATGACCTATGTTTTGCCGGAATGTTGATTCATTCTCGTTCTAGAAAATTTCAAACACTCGATATGTTCTATTTTAGCAAAGGTCATGCCGAAATTTTTTGTCGATTTCGGCATGACTTGTGCTGGAAAGTAGGATATATATAGTTCCCTACCTTAGAAGTAACTAGGAGTAGTTCTAGTATAGATAGGAGTACCTATACTAGGAAAACGATAATAGAAAGAAAACGTTGCCACGACAGCGAAAAATGATGATCTATGAAAACGCTGCCACATGTATGAAAAATGATGGTCCATTTGTTTTGTGTGCATTCTGTTACATGTAATGTTGATCGATGCTTAGGGTTGACTTTCAGTCTGATGGCTCCCTGTGTGATAGATTGATGTTCTTGGAGGAAGGATCCTGACTGTCGTCGTGGGGGCCGCTTCTCCTTCTTTTTCTTGTGCTAGACATTTTGGTAATGCACTAGGGAAAGGAGGAGCAACGACCATCACCGACGGTCGAAATATCAATAAAAGAGTGTCCACCATATATACCATCACTTGAGAGATGAGAGTTGTTCAAGGGAGACTCGGCAGACCGAAAGTCAACCCATGCTGAATAGTGATTCGTGTGTTGACTTTAACTTTCAATTATGAACACAACAAATGGATGAGGATGATAGGATCTCCGAGTGTGATGACTGTACCGTCGACGCGTATGTGCGACAATTCTCACTTGGAAAATGATAAGTGCTTCTCCCTCACGCTTAAGGAGGCCTTCGAATATTTTACGGTATGTAACTTCAGCGGCACCAATTTCTTCTTAATTAAGCATGGCTTAAGACTTTTTGCTTTAACGTGTAATTTCTGTTTTTTATAATTCAACTAGCGCATCCCTGCTACGCAAGACATTATGTCCTAGAGAAGCTCTCTTACGATGACTGGGAAGGGGTGGATACAAAAAAACTTACCTTACGACGAAACATGGTTCCATTTTTTAGGTTAAGGTCTTAATTGAAGTAGGTCACGCACATTTTGGTTGTGCAAATTGGAGAGGATTATGCAAGGTTTATGGATTTGAGGAGGGTCTGAGAATAACCTTCGATATTGGCATTCATCAATATGATCCAGTCACCGGTCCTTAGAATGATAAAAGACATTTAGGTGGATCTGGACATGATTCCAGTTCTACCTCCGTGTGAGTTTGTTAAACAAATTTGTTAAATAATCTATATTGCTTGTCTAAAAATAATTATTATTCACCCCTACTTAACTTGTCTATTTATAATTGACAGCTTATTTCCTTTCTTCGAGAGATACACAGAATATAGTAAACGAGACCTATTACACTTCTTCCTCAAAGCTAACTTGGGAGGAGAAGAATTCATGATGCGGAGCATCCTTTGGTCATCCCCATGGACACCACACCGACTCATCAAGCACCGTACCAAGTGGACCAATGACAAGAGGTCGCGCATGTGCCATCGAAAGCGATGTGAACTCACCCCTCTTCAAGCTTGACATGAATATGTATGGGACTTGGAACATTGTGTATCATTAGGTACGAGGACGACCTCCACCATGGAGCTAAGGAGCCTCGCCAAGTCCAAGAAGAAGGATGAGAAGACTGCACAGAAGACAGAGGCCAGCAGCAAGAAGAAGAAGACGCACCCAGGCGACCCCCTTGTTCACAGCCTCTATTGGACCCTGTGCGCACGACCTATCCATAGAGTTTTTGGATACCCCCATGCGCACAGGCCTCTAGGACCCCGTGCACACGGGCCCTCCACTGTAGCTGCTGGGCACCCCGTGCGCATGGGCGTGTACCGTGCCCGTGGGGTCCACTTAGCCCATGTGCACGGGCTCTCCAGCGAGTTGGCTGAGATTTGTCTCTTTTACTCCCCCGCTTTGCCCCTCGCCTCCAACTACCTATATATTTCGTACCTAGACCATTTGTTAGGGTTAGCAAAGTATATGGGATCATTTGAGAGAGCTTTTCTCCTTGTACCTCCCCATTAGAGGATCAAGACCTCCTAAGGTAGAAGGATCCCCATCATACGATCATCAAGACCTCCCAAGGGAGAAGGATCTGAAGGAAATATGCCCTAGAGGCAATAATAAAGTTATTATTTATTTCCTTATTTCATGATAAATGTTTATTATTCATGCTAGAATTGTATTAACCGGAAACATAATACATGTGTGAATACATAGACAAACAGAGTGTCACTAGTATGCCTCTACTTGACTAGCTCGTTAATCAAAGATGGTTATGTTTCCTAACCATAGACATGAGTTGTCATTTGATTAACGGGATCACATCATTAGGAGAATGATGTGATTGACATGACCCATTCCGTTAGCCTAGCACTTGATCGTTTAGTATGTTGCTAATGCTTTCTTCATGACTCATACATGTTCCTGTAACTATGAGATTATGCAACTCCCGTTTACCGGAGGAACACTTTGGGTACTACCAAACGTCACAACGTAACTGGGTGATTATAAAGGAGTACTACAGGTGTCTCCAAAGGTACTTGTTGGGTTGGCGTATTTCGAGATTAGGTTTTGTCACTCCGATTGTCGGAGAGGTATCTCTAGGCCTTCTCGGTGATACACATCACTTAAGCCTTGCAAGCATTACAACTAATGAGTTAGTTGTGAGATGATGT
>LR880972.1:388913297-388938082 GCA_904067115.1 Aegilops sharonensis | reverse complement strand
TGGGAGGTCTCGCCAAGAAGTTATTCCTCATGCTTGAAGGTAATCCCTCCTATCCGACTGACTTGTTATCACAGACTCATCATAGACCCATTAGCTTGAACTTGAATTGCATTTACAGAATTCTGTCAGAACTTCGAGGAGGAGACTAGTCGAGTGGAGAGAGGCTTGGATCCCATCAACTCCCCTGTGAAGGATGAAGCCGCTATGAACATCCTCCGACTGGAGTCTCGTGTCGCTGCTGTAGTAGACTACCTCGCTCGATCGAAGGTTGCGGTGTCGCGCATTGACTCAACACTCTGGCCAGACGAGACGCTTCAAAATGACCTCGAGTCTTTAATGACTCGACTGAATGACGTTCCAAGTCGAGTGCAGGAATGGAAAAAATCTTCTGCCAGGTGTGGCGCTGATGTTGCTCTGTCCCTGGTCCGCGTTCACTGCAAGGAGGGGCGAGAGGAAAAGCTGGCGTCCATCAAAGTTGCCAATACCAAGAAGTACAACTTCCAATCTTTCATGGAGACTTTCATTGCTGCTGCCACTCGGATCGCTGACGGGATCGACCTGGACCAGTTTGTCGCGCCTTCCAGTCCTCCACCTGAGGAGTAAAAAACTTCTATGCTTCGTCTTAAATTTGCCTCGGAATGCCGAGTGGTCTTGTAACCGATAAACTTTAACAGGCTTGATGCCTGGGTACTTCTGCATCCGTAGGATGTTATTCGAACTTTACTTATCGTTGAATACGCTTTCATTTGCCTTCGAGCGAACCTTGTTCTTCACTCGGAATATACTTCAGTGCTTGAGATGCGGCCCTGAGGTGAGAAGTCTAGTCGACCTACACTTCATTGTTCTTGCAGGTAGGGATGGAGTTCGGATTGTACTTATGGCGCAGCTCCGCAGGANCGAGTGGTCTTGTAACCGATAAACTTTAACAGGCTTGATGCCTGGGTACTTCTGCATCCGTAGGATGTTATTCGAACTTTACTTATCGTTGAATACGCTTTCATTTGCCTTCGAGCGAACCTTGTTCTTCACTCGGAATATACTTCAGTGCTTGAGATGCGGCCCTGAGGTGAGAAGTCTAGTCGACCTACACTTCATTGTTCTTGCAGGTAGGGATGGAGTTCGGATTGTACTTATGGCGCAGCTCCGCAGGAGAAGGTAACAGTCGACCTACACCTCGTAGTCCTTGCGGATCGGGATGGAGCGCACGTTGTACTTGTGGTGCAGCTCCGAAGGAGAAGGTAGCAGTCGACTTGCACCTCGTCGTCCTTGCAGATTGGAATGGAGCGCACGTTGCACTTGTGGCGCAGCCCCGAAGGAGAAGGTAGCAGTCGACCTGCACCTCATCGTCCTTGTAGATTGGAATGGATTTCGTACTTAGGCGAGTACTGGACTGCAGCTAAGCCTCCGAGTGGGAGGGTTGCTCTCCACTCGGTAGGATTTTCAGATACTTAGGCGAGTACTGGACTGCAGCTAAGCCCCCGAGTGGGAGGTTCACTCTCCACTCGGTAGGATTTTTCAAACTTAGGCGAGTACTGGACTGCTGCTAAGCCCCCGAGTGGGAGGTTCGCTCTCCACTCGGTAGGATTTTTTCAAACTTAGGCGAGTACTGGACTGCTGCTAAGCCCCCGAGTGGGAGGTTTGCTCACCACTCGGTAGGATTTTTCAAACTTAGGCGAGTACTGGACTGCTGCTAAGCCCCCGAGTGGGAGGTTTGCTCTCCACTCGGTAGACTTTTTCAAACTTAGGCAAGTACTGGACTGCAGCTAAGCCTCCGAGGAGGATTTTTTGTGTCGTAGCTCTAAAGGGGAAGGCAACAGTCGACATGTACCTCGTCGTCCTTGCAAAGCGCACATTGTATTAAATACTTAGGCGAGTACTTGGACTGCAGCTAAGCCTCCGAGTGGGAGGCTGGCTCCTCACTCGGTAGGATTTTCAACACTTAGGCGAGTACTTGGACTGCAGCTAAGCCCCCGAGTGGGAGGCTGGCTCACCACTCGGTAGGATTTTAAACACTTAGGCGAGTACTTGGACTGCAGCTAAGCCCCCGAGTGGGAGGCTGGCTCACCACTCGGTAGGATTTTTAACACTTAGGCGAGTACTTGGACTGCCTAAGCCCCCGAGTGGGAGGCTGGCTCACCACTCGATAGGATTTTAAACACTTAGGCGAGTACTTGGACTGCAGCTAAGCCCCCGAGTAGGAGGCTGGCTCACCACTCGGTAGGATTTTAAACACTTAGGCGAGTACTTGGACTGCAGCTAAGCCCCTGAGTGGGAGGCCGGCTCACCACTCGGTAGGATTTTCAGATACTTAGGCGAAACGGATTCACAGCTAAGCCCTCGAGTGGGAGGCTGGCTCTCCACTCGGCAGGGATTTTTTTTACAAACTTAGGCGAAACGGGTTCGCGGCTAAGCCACCGAGTGGGAGGCTGGCTCTCCACTCGGCAGGGATTTTTTTACAAACTTAGGCGAAACGGGTTAGCGGCTAAGCCACCGAGTGGGAGGCTGGCTCTCCACTCGGCAGGGATTTTTTTTACAAAGTTAGAAACGGGTTCATGGCTAAGCCACCCACTGGGGGAAATTTCTCATGTAAACAAAAAGTAATAACAATCACTGGGAATATTATAACATTCTTGTCTTTGGTAAACAAACTACAGAGGTACTTTTATTACATCTCACCCGAGTGAGTACTTAAGTGTAAAAGGGGCGGAGCAGCTCCGCATTCCAAGCTCGAGGCTCATCAATATGGCGATCGACGTTGTAAAGATGGTATGCTCCATTGTGGAGAACTCTGGTGACGATGAAGGGGCCTTCCCAAGTGGGAGCGAGCTTGTGTGGTTTCTGTTGATCCACTCGGAGGACCAAGTCTCCTTCTTGAAAGGTTCGACTCTTCACATTTCTAGCATGGAATCGATGCAAGTCCTGCTGATAGATGGTCGAGCGGATCAGGGCCATCTCTCTCTCTCCTCTTCAAGGAGGTCGACTGCATCTTGTCGGGCTTGCTCCGCTTCATCTTCAGAGTAGAGTTCGACTCGGGATGCATTGTGAAGCAGGTCACTCGGCAGAACTGCTTCAGCTCCATAGACCAGAAAGAATGGAGTTCTCCCAGTCGACCGATTAGGAGTGGTCCTCAATCCCCAAAGAACCGACGGAAGTTCGTTGACCCATGCTCCTGCTGCATGCTTGAGATCGCGCATCAGCCGAGGTTTCAGTCCTTTGAGAATTAGACCGTTTGCTCGTTCTGCTTGTCCATTCGACTGGGGGTGAGCAACTGAAGCATAGTCGACTCGCGTGCCCTGAGAGGCGCAAAAGGCTTTGAACTTGTCAGAATCGAAGTTTGACCCATTGTCAGTGATGATGCTATGCGGAACTTCATATCTGAATATCAACTCTCTGATGAAACTGATAGCAGTGCATGTATCGAGGTTCTTGATAGGTTTAGCTTCGATCCACTTTGTAAACTTGTCGACTGCCACTAGCAAGTGAGTGAAACCGCTTCTGCCAGTTCTCAGTGGTCCAATCATATCCAACCCCCAAACAATGAAGGGCTAGACGAGTGGAATGGTCTTCAAGGATGAGGCGGGTTTGTGTGACATATTCGAATAGAACTGACACCCTTCACACTTGTCGACTATTTCTTTCGCCATTTCATTTGCTTTCGGCCAGTAAAATCCCGCTCGGTATGCTTTAGCCACAATGGTCCGAGAGGACGCATGATGACCACAGGTCCCCGAGTGGTATCATCAAGAATTATCTGACCTTCTT
The DNA here is from genome assembly GCA_904067115.1 of Aegilops sharonensis. Classification (NCBI taxonomy): domain Eukaryota; kingdom Viridiplantae; phylum Streptophyta; class Magnoliopsida; order Poales; family Poaceae; genus Aegilops; species Aegilops sharonensis. Next base: position 388,934,320 of record LR880972.1, on the reverse strand, counting down.
CTGGTGTTATGCACTTCTGGCCGACTCCAGTCGCGCTTTCTCTGTACAACTGTCCCTTGATCACAGTAAAGGCCTTGGATCGGCGGACGATCTGTCGAGCCTCTTCTTCGTTCTCCGGGAGCTCTTTCCTTAGGATATACGTGATGTACGGCACTGTCCAGTCGGGAGTGATGACCACGACTTCCATGACCAGGTCGACCACAGCTGGGGCCTCAACTTCAGTCGGATCGGTGGCACTTTTTGGCTGTGGGGCTTCTTCGGTGAAAGGATCCTCTTGAATTGACGGTGTGTGGATGTGCTCCGAAAACACATCACTGGGAATGGCTTCCCTCTTGGACCCTATTTTCGCCAAATCATCAGCAGCTTGATTTTTCAGTCGGGGTACATGATGAAGCTCTAACCCCTCAAACTTCTTCTCTAGCTTCCTCACTGCATTGCAATAACTAGTCATGGCCGGACTTCTGACATCCCACTCCTTCATCACCTGATTAACCACTAGATCTGAGTCGCCATAAACCATGAGGCGACGGACGCCGAGTGAAATGGCCATACGCAACCCATACAACAGTGCTTCGTATTCTGCTTCATTGTTGGAAGAATCAAAGTGAATCTGGAGCACATATCTGAGCTTATCTCCTCGGGGGAAAACCAACACTACCCCAGCACGGGAACCATTCAGCATCTTGGAACCATCAAAGAACATGGAATAGTGCTCCGAGTGAACTTGAGTCGGCAACTGTTGTTCAATCCACTCGGCGATGAAATCTGCTATTGCTTGGGACTTGATGGCTTTCTTTGCCTCAAACTTGATATCAAGGGGAAGGAGTTCAATTGTCCATTTCGCTACTCGACCAGTTGCATCTCTGTTGTGCAGAATCTCTGACAATGGGGCGTCGCTGACGACTATAATGGAATGGTCAGAGAAGTAATGAGCAACCTTCTTCGTGGTCATGTAAATCCCATAAACAAGCTTCTGATAATGAGGGTATCTTTGCTTTGATGGGGTCAATACTTCAGAAATATAATATACTGGGCGCTGAACTTTGAAGTCTTTTCCTTCTTCTTCCCGCTCGACCGTAAGTACTGTACTGACGACTTGTCCTGTGGCTGCGATGTAAAGTAGCAAAGGCTCTTTGCTGATTGGGGCAGCAAGCACCGGCTGGGTGGAGAGCAGAGCTTTTAGCTCTGCAAACGCTGCATCAGCTTCGAGAGTCCACTCGAACTTGTCCGACTTCTTCATCAGCCGGTAAAGAGGCAATGCCTTTTCACCGAGACGAGAGATGAATCGACCTAAAGCGGCCAAGCATCTAGTAAGCTTCTGGACATCATGCACACGCACAGGGCGTTTCATTCGGAGTATAGTGCCAACTTTTTCTGGGTTGGCGTCGATTCCTTGTTCGGAAACGAGAAAACCGAGTAACTTTCCGCCAGGAACTCTGAATGTGCACTTTGATGGATTAAGCTTGATATCATACCTCCTGAGATTGGCAAATGTTTCAGCAAGGTCAGTCAACAGGTCGGAACCTTTCCGTGACTTGACCACAATATCATCCATGTATGCTTCCACATTCCGACTGATTTGAGTGAGCAAACACTTCTGAATCATCCTCATGAACGTGGCTCCGGTATTCTTGAGGCCGAATGGCATGGTGACATAACAGAAGCACCCAAATGGAGTGATGAAAGCTGTTTTGATCTCGTCGGGTCCATACAGACGGATCTGATGGTAACCGGAATAGGCGTCTAAGAAAGACAACCGCTCACATCCCGCAGTCGAGTCGACTATTTGGTCGATGCGGGGGAGAGGAAAATGATCTTTCAGGCAGGCCCGATTGATATGTTTGAAGTCGATGCACATGCAAAGTGACTTGTCCTTCTTAGGGACCATGACAACATTGGCGAGCCACTCGGAGTGGTAAATCTCCCGGATAAACTCTGCTGCTAAGAGCCGAGCCACCTCCTCGCCAATGGCCTTTCTCTTCTGGACGGCGGACCGTCGAAGATGTTCTTTGACAGGTTTAACTTTTGAGTCGACTCGTAGACGATGCTCAGCTAGTCCCCTGGGAACACCCGGCATGTCAGCGGGCTTCCACGCGAAGATGTCCCAGTTCTCACGGAGGAACTGGATGAGCGCTTCTTCCTATTTGGAGTCGAGTGTTGTTGAGATGTGAGTCGGAGTAGCATTGGGATCAGTCGGGTGAATATGAATTGGTTTCGTCTCACCGGATGACTGAAATGCTGACTCCGTGGCGGGCTTCTTGGCTCGCAACAAATCACTCGGGTCTGCAGTTTTCTGGTACTCTTGCAACTCTACCACTGCCATATGAGCATCAGCGATCTTAGAGCCTTTCTGAAAACACTCTTCTGCTTTCTTCCGATTGCCAGTGACAGTGATCACACCTTTGGGGCCTGACATCTTCAGTTTGAGGTATACATAACATGGTCGAGCCATGAAACGTGCATTCGTCGGCCTTCCCAGAATAGCGTGATAAGCGCTCTGGAAAGCCACGACCTCAAAGGTCAACTTTTCCTTACGAAAATCTTGTAATCACCAAAAACCACATCGAGAGCAATTTGGCCGAGTGACTCAGCCTTCTTTCCAGGAATGACTCCATGGAAGCTCATATTGCTGGTGCTGAGTCTGGACATAGGAATGCCCATCCCTTTCAACGTCTTTGCATACAGTATGTTCAGGCCACTGCCACCATCCATCAAAACCTTAGTTAGTCGAGTGCCTTCGACGACTGGGTCGACCATCAAAGCTTGCCTCCCATGGGTGGCTATGTGTGTCGGGTGATCAGACTGGTCGAATGTGATGGCGGTCTGCGACCATTTCAGATAACTGGGTGTCGCCGGAGCGACCATGTTCACTTCCCGGTTGATAACTTTCAATCGACTTTTGCTTTCAACGTCAACAAAAATCATCAGGGTGGAATTGACCTGGGGGTATCCACCGTCACTATCTTCTTTGTGCTCAACTTTGTCCGACTCCTCCTTATCCTTGGGCTGCTTCCCCTGGAACTGCTGAATCAAGAGCCGACACTGTCGAGTGGTATGCTTTGGGTAAATGAGTTTACCCTCTTCGTCCTTCTTCGTATGAATGTGACACGGCAAGTACAATACATCATTTCCATCTTGGTCTTTCACCTTCTTGGGGTTCCAAGGTCCCTTGGATTTCCCCTTGAACTTTCCTGGAGTCACGGCCAAGGCTTCTCCAGGAGCAGCTGGCTCGGCTTTCCGCTTCTGCTTCCGACTGGAGTTCCCTCCCCGGGTTTCATTAGCGGCTGACTTGTACTTGCCATTCCGGAGCCGATCCTCTTCTTCACCATTGGCGTACTTGGTGGCAATCTCCATCATTCGACTCAGGGTCATGTCTCCGGTCCGACCGAATTTCAAACTTAACTCTCTGTTCTTAACACCTTCCTTGAAGGCACAGACTGCCTGATGATCAGATACATTCTCTACTATGTGATGCAAAGTGATCCATCTCTGAATGTAATCCCTTAGAGTTTCATTCGACTTTTGCACACACGACTGCAACTCTGTCAACCCTGCTGGCCGTTTGCAAGTTCCTTCAAATGTCCTGACAAACACTCTGGCAAGATCTTCCCAAGTGTAAATGCTGCTGGGTGCTAACTGATTCAACCATGCTCTGGCCGAGCCCTCCAACATAAGAGGCAGGTGTTTCATGGCCACTTCATCATTGCCACCACCAATCTGAACAGCCACTCGGTAGTCTTCAAGCCAAGTATCTGGCTTGGACTCACCGGTGAACTTACTGACTCCAGTCGCCAACCTGAAGTTGGGAGGAATCACCGCGGCCCTGATGGCTCTGCTAAAACACTCTGGTCCTGAGACGTGTACTCCGCTGCTGGTGGGCACATTTCGGTCATGGCCTTCTCGGTGAGCTCTATTCCTGTCGACCAAGCCTTGAACGATGATGGATCTCGCATCAAAGCCTGATTCCCTGGGGTCGACTGGAATCCTTCGCCCAACACTGTGTTGGCGTCTGTCATCTTGCTGTCGAGGCGCATATGACCCACCCCTTGGGGGAGGAGTGGGCACTCGACGTCGATCATTACGATCGAATCGGTCCTCATACTGATCACGCCGGCCTCCATGTCCCTCACGCCTCGGGGGCGATCTTAGGCTATGAGCCGACTAGACTGTATTCGCAGCGACGGATCTGCTGTGAATCCTGTTCCGCGACTGCGATACATCTGAATTTTGATCTCCTGCTGCCCGGAGCAAATCTCTGATCTGTAGCAAGCCTCTGCCAGCCTCTGACTGGGAAGGCTGAATGGACTCTGCTATACGGGCTGCAGCTGCTAGATTCTGAATTGGAGTTCGGTATACCTGAGTCGGTTGTGGAAAGAGTTGACATTGACTGGACGACGGGACCCGTTGTTGCGCTCGTTCGTCGAGCACTCGCTGGAGATTTTCCAGTCGAGTGCGCTCAACCAAGTTGGCCAAACGCGCATCTTCTAAGGCACGGGCCTCGGGGGTTTATGCAACGATAGGAGTGTGAAGCGCATCCATGTTCCGGCGACGAAGCTCCTCCCTCTGCAGCAAAGTGAGGGGCTCGGGTTGATACTCTTCGTGAACCTGCGTCGGCTCTCCTCCGCCAACGCCTCCGTCAGCGCGGGGTAAACCAGGAGGACTACGTGGTTCGTCGACCATCAGAACCTCCACCGCTGGATTGCTGCTATCGCACTCAGATGCAGTCTCTGCAGAGCCAGTCGAACAGGCCGTAGAGAGATTCGTCGGGCTCGATTGCCGCGACTTGGGGAGTGGCCGACTGGCGGGCCACCGCGTGCCTCACCCACCGTTGAAGCATCGACCGACCGGAGCGCTTGCGCCGGCGAGAGACTGGGAGGGAGGACGGAACAGGAGCCGACCGATACTGGGTCGACGGCTGCCGTAGGAGGACACCGCGGACGCACGCGCGAAAGTGCGTTGCCCCGCGGACGGGGAGTGTGTCGACGTCGAGTGGAGCCTCCTGCAACCAAGCGGAGTCGTCGGCGATGAACGTGAGCGCGCCGAGACGGATCTCGCGGCCCTCAACCAAAACTCCACCTGAAACCATGATGAATGGGATCGGAAAAACTGCAACTTCTCCAACAAGTCGCTAAGACACCTGCCCCACGGTGGGCGCCAACTGTCGTGGTTCTAGGTCTGACAGTAGAATGGGGGTAGGTATGGAGAGGCAAGATCCTAGCTATGGAGTAGTTGTATACGCAAGATGTTTTACGAATTCAGGCCCTTCTCGGAGGAAGTAACAGCCCTACGTCTCGGAGCCCTGAGGCGGTCGACTGTATTATGTGCGTATGAGTTACAAGGGTGCGAACCCTTTACACTGAGGAGGGGGGTGGCTTATATAGAGTTCGCCAGACCCCTCCGACCCTCAGTTATGTAGGGATTAAGGTACATTAAGAGAGGGAGTTACTGGTAACGTCCCACATAAAGTGCTATGATGACCATAAAGCCACTTAATGACCGACCGTTTGCGTGCAGACTGACTGTAGAACTTCTGGCGGTCGAGTGGTTGGCTGATGGTCGAGTGTCCTCAAGTCCGTCGAGTGGAATCCTTCCAGGTCGACTGAAAGGTGTTTTCTTCAAGAGATGTCCTTGGGGAGGGTATCTTGGACAGGTCCATGACCCTACCCTAGGTACATGACTTCATCAGTAGTCCTTCAGATCTGGACTTCCTTTGCGACAAGTCGGCCATTGGTAGTGTAGCCTTGTGTGGTGGTTCACCGGGTAGATTGCCCTTTGGTTCGAAAAGGGCTCAGCTTTGCTTGTACTTAGCAGCGCGGGGGAGTTTGGATTCAAGGTGGCTGCCTTGTCTGGTTGGATTTGCGGTCCTTGTGGGCAGAACCTGCGTCTATAGTGTTGTTTGGCTTGCATGGCTGTAAGGGCGGCGTGTTGCCCGATGTGTGGTGTTTGGTGGTTGCCAGTGGTGTGTTCCATCCCCCGATCGTCTTCATGGTGGCTTGCGGCACCAAATACCGCCGGTCCAGGTGTTGGCGGTGGGGAGCTATGTCTGGGAGAAATTGCTGATCGGCTTTGCTGATCTTGCCTAAGGCGACACCTACAGGCATCGTTTCCCTCCCAAAGGAATGGGGTTCGACATGTCTCCCCCCTCCCTCCTCCTCCGTGCTCCTGGGTGAAAACCTAAACCGACAATTTGGATGGCGGTGGCGTTTTCAGGCCTCGTGATCTTCTTGAAGACACCATCTTGGGAGTGGTGGTCGGTTGTGGACGTCCCATGAGGAGCTTCGCTTCTGGTCTCCATCGATGCTGATGACAGCTTCTTCTCTTAGCTGTTACAGTTTTGTGGCTTCGACGGTGGTTCTCGCATGGTGAGCTTGGCGCAGCGTGGTACTTGTGTTCGGAGGCCTCCCGCTGGGGTCCCACTAGCCAGACTCAGGGGAGCATCCTCTTCGTCCGATGATACGGCGCCTTTCGATCCAAGGCGAAGGGGAAGGGTGGGCTCCTTTCGACGAGGGGACTGGATGGTGTTGTTTGATCATGTTTGGACGCCTAGGTGAAGATACTACCTCCCGTGTCGGCTAGTGTCCTCGTCCGAATGACCACTTTCTTTGCTCCAGGCTCTTGATCGCGCATGAGGACTCTGATGACTCCAAGCCATGCTCCTTGTTTCACTTGTTGTTTGCTTGGTGTAATCTGGGTTGTGCTGTTGTCATGCAGCATCCTGTATCCTGCCCATTTCCTTTTCTTTCGTATGGTATTGTACTGGTTTGCAAGGGTGTCATTAATTTAATGCCAGGCCATAGGCGATCTTTCCAAAAGTATGTAAGGTAGTAATTATTTAGAGTAAGTTCTTCATGTAATAAACTAAGATTGACACCTAACCCAGGGGCGGAGCCCATTGGGCTGGCTCGTATGGATAGGAATACGGGTGAAAAAATTCGCTAGCAGCACCTATTAGTTAAAAAGGCCTAGTGCATCAGGGTGGCCCAAGAGCTGTGCATCAGGGTGAGCCCGTTCCAGCCACTCCTGACTCCTCCGGACTGGCCTAACGCAGCAGGACGCGTGCGTACACGCACGCACGACGGTTCGCTTGCGCATCCATCTCCTCACGTAGTTTTTTTCTATAAAAAAAGGAGAATCTCCTCACGTAGTCACGTACGCAAACCTAATCTATCCACTTTTTTTCCACTAGAAAAAAACTAATCAATCCATCGATAGATTTCTGCGTTACGCGGACGAACCCAGCCTACCATACTCCACGCGCCCTGCGCGTCGCCGTCCCGCACAGCCGCCGGAGACTGCAGCGGCAGCGCGCCGGACGTCGGATGCCACACAGCCTGAGTCCTTACACGGTGATGAAGCGACGCACACGAGCAACAACGCTGCACGTCGTCCGGTGCTCGGTAATTTCGCATCCTTTCCAAATTCCAATCTTGAATGTTTGTCTCTGTGTCCGTCCATAGATGATAAATTACAAAAGGCCACAATTATGGTAGGGCCTTTGTCTTGCTTTTCCTAGTTTTGTTAAACTTCAACAATCATGTATAGACTTGTAGTGAATATAGTAAATCACTATGTTTTGGTAAAAGCGTGGAGTATTTTCTAGGGTTATAACTTCTAGTTAGGTTATATTTTATTTGCCTATACAATTCTCCATGTCTCATTATAATTTATATTTGTCAAATACAGATACTATGGACAAGTTTCTTCTCAAAAGAAATGCACCATCACATGCCAGAAGACATAAATTGGTAAGAGGACATTCAATATGATCAGGGCAATCGCGTCAATGATGAAAGTTTGAGTGATGATATTATTTGTTATTTGGAGAAGGAAGAAATGAAAAGGGTCACCAATGCTCAAATCGTTAAGTATTTCATGGCTGGAGGGATAGAAACATACTAAGGTAATTTTCAATTTTTAGCAATCTCAGTACTTTCATTTGGGCTACATTTTAAGTAGTTATGTCACTTGTTTTATCATTATAGTAAGCAATTTGATGGCTACATTTCGCTTTTACAAATCACTTCTATTATATCCAATAATGTGTGCTAAACCTATTAAACACACATTTATTTAATACATCCACGCTTGAAAATTTTATGCCTTGTTAAAGTGGTGCATCGGGTAAGATTTGCTCCAGCTCCGCCCCTGACCTAACTTGTACTTTGAGTTGGTCTATTGTGGACACTGAATGATATACTCCCTCCGTTCCTAAATATAAGTCTTTATAGAAATTCCACTAGGTGGACTACACATGGAGCAAAATGAATGAATCTACACTTAAGATGCATCTGTATAAATCCGTATGTGGTTCATAGTAATATCTCTACAAAGACTTCTCCTAAATATAAGTCTTTATAGAAATTCCACTAGGTGGACTACACACGGAGCAAAATGAATGAATCTACACGTAAGATGCATCTATATACATCTGTATGTGGTTCATAGTAAAATCTCTACAAAGACTTTTTTTTGAGGGTATGCCAATGGCGTACCTTAGCTTTATAGAAGGGAGAATAATATTTACAAGAGATTACATTTTCGCTAGGTAGGCATGATAGACCAGCCTACCATAGCCTCCACACACACAACCCTAGCCAACTACTCACAAAACGTAGCTACTATGGTGGCCCCGGCCCTAGTCCACATTTCAAGCTCTTGCCAGATTAGGTCCACTGTGCCCCGTAAGTCCGTTCTGCGAAACACCCTGCCATTGCGTTGTTTCCATAGGTTCCAGCATATCAACGTGACCACGGAATCAAACCCCTTCTGGTGCAATCTTGGCATACGCTTCCTCCGTTCTGACCACCATCCTCCAAATGTAGCTTGGGCCGAGGGGCATAGAGCCAGATCAATTCCCACTCGGGCAACGCACATGCACCAAACTTGTCGAGAGAAAATGCACTGCATCGTAATGTGGTCCACCGTGTCTTCCTCCTGCTCACATAGAAAACACGATGATTTCTCCTCCTCAGCCCATGTCTCCATCTCCTGTCCGAGGTCCAAATCCTGTACTGGATGGCAAACCACATGAACAATTTGCAGACTAGTGGGGCCCAACACTTCCAAATTGCAGCAGAATGTTGGAATCTAATCCCACCGATACACATCATTTTATATGCAGATGAGGCCGTGTATTTTCCTTCCCTATTCCAGTCCCAAACTGCCTTATCCTCCGTGTCCGGAACCAATTGCACCTCCATCAGAATCTCCCACAACCTAATGAATTGTGTCAACCCATCTGTGTCAAGTTCTCCTCTAATATCCTCCATCCAGGCTTGCATCCATAATGCATCCCTAACACATCTACTATTGGCAATATGTGTCCTTACACGACTGAAAACAAGTGGAGCCAGCTCCCTAATTGTTTCCCCATTGATCCAATGATCCGTCCAGAACAACACCTTTGTGCTGGCACCTAGTTGCCACTTCACCAGACTGCCAAACGCCGCACATACTTGCTTATCAGGTCTCCGGTTTAGCCCCTGCCACGACCTTGATTTGTCAGTTCTCCATAGCCAGGCCCATCTCAACCTTAGGGCAATCCCTTGCTTACATAGGTAAATGACACCCAGCCCTTCAAGCTCTTTAGGTCGGCAAACTCTGTTCCAGGATACCAAGCATCTGCCCCCATGCACCTCTTCTGATCCGGCCCAAAAAAATGCTCGACATCCTTTGTCAATTCTATCAAGAGCCCACTTCGGTGCCTCTACCACAATCAGATGGTGCGTCGCCCTAGCTCTCATGACTTGGTTCACCAAAATCAGTCTCCCTGGCCGTGTCACCAATCCTCTTTGCCATCCCGGAAGGATGTGTAGCGCCGCATCGACTATTGGTTGCCACTCCAATCGCTTAAGCTGCTTGATGCTCAACTGCAAGCCAAGATATTTACACCGAAACGATTCCATCTTCCATGGAAATGCATCCCTGACCAACTGCTCATCCTCAGGTTCAGCCCTGATCGTGGTTGCGGCACACTTCGAATAGTTTATTTTCAGCCTTGAAGCTTCTCCAAAAAAGCCGAGCACTTCTCTCACAAAGTGCAAGTCCGATATGGTCGGCTTTATAAACAGGATCACGTCATCCGCGTATAAGGACAGTCCCTGCAGAGAGCTGCATCCATTCATATTACTTAAAACCTCGGAGTCATGCGCCTTGATCACAATGTCCATGAGAAAATCCATGGCAATGACAAAAAGCAAGGGCGAAATAGAATCACCTCGTCTTAATCCCTTTACATGCATGAACTTAGCTCTTGCCGATCCATTCACAATCACTCTTGAGCTAGCTGAATTAAGAAGGGTGGCAACCCAAGCAATCCATCGCTCTGAGAACCCTTTTGCTCTCAACACCTCAAAAAGGAAAGGCCATGAGAGTGAGTCAAACCCCTAGATATGTCCAGCTTGAGCAGCACACCCTTGCTCTTCCTCTTGTGCAGCCTACGTGCCATTTGTCGTACCAGCAGAAAGTTATCATGAATGTTTCTGCCCTTTATAAACGCTGACTGGTTAATATGGACCAACTCTCCCATCCTTGGAAGCAGGCTTTGGCATACTGTGAACCAGACTGATCGGCCTAAAGTGATTAATGTTGCATGCCTCCGGTGACTTGGGAATAAGGGTTATAAGCGCTTGGTTTAACCTCCCAAATCCAACCCCATTACCAATGAACAGCTTATGCAGAGCAACAATCAGATCTCCCTTAACAATCTCCCAAGCTTTTTGAAAAAACAGCCCAATGAAACCGTCCGGCCCTGGTGCCTTGTCCGAAGGCATCTCTTTGATTACCACCCATATTTCCTCCTCTTAAAAGACTAGATCTTGCTCAGATAAATCCACGGCGGCGATATCTAGAGCTTCTAAGTCCAGGGTATGCTCCCAAGCCTCGTCCCTGCCTAGGATGGCCTTATAAGCATTAAGGAAAGCCTCCTCCTTGCCAGCTTGATCTGTAATGACTTTCCCATCCATGTGTAAAGCTGGGATGTAGTTCTTCATCCTCCTCCCATTGGCCACTAGATGGAATAGTTTAGAATTAGCATCTCCTTCGTGCAGCCAAGTAATCCGAGACCTTTGGCGGGATATTGCTCTTTCCAATGAAGCAAGCCCGAGCACCAAGTGCTTAAGCATTCCTCTCACCCCGCGTTCCTCCCTTGTCAGCAAACGATTCTCTTGTGTGTAATCAAACTGCAAAATGACAAGATTTGCGACAGCAATCTGAAGCTTAATGTTCCCAACTCTTTTCTGACCCCAGATCGCTAGGCTTCTGGCAGTGTTCCTGAGCAGCACATCTAGCCGGTGGAAAGGATCCGTAATCTCCGGGTCACAAACCCAGGCCTCCTTCACAACATCCAGGAATCCATCCAACTTGACCCAAAACTTCTCGAATTTGAATCTCTTCTTGTAGTGCATATGCTCTTCTAGAGATAGAAACGGAGGGCAATGATCGGATGTTGATGTAGAGAGAGCCTGCAGTAAATACTCTGGGTGGTCCAGCTCCCAATCGATCGAGACAAAAGTTCTGTCAATCTTAGTTAGCGTCGGCACCTCCCGTTCACTACTCCACGTAAATCTGCGCCCATGCAAGAAGAGCTCCTTGAGAGCATTGTCCTCCACAAACCTTTTAAACTTGCTCATCATCCTCCGATCCAATAACATATTATTCTTGTCTGCGGCATACAGAATCATGTTAAAGTCTCCCCATACTAGCCAAGGTCCAGGACAAAGTTGTCGCCTTGCCGCGAGCTTCTCCATAAACATGATCTTTTGGGCATCCTCTTGTGGGCCATAGACCACAGTGAGCCACCAAGACGGCCCCTCCAACGAAGACACATAATCAGTAGTAAAGTTCGTGTCATTGACGAAGTTAGTCAATTGCACCTTCGTGGAGTCCCATGCCACAAAAATTCCACCACGCGTGTCCGAGGCCGGCAAGTAATAAAAGCCATCATAGGCTGGCCCAACACATTGCATTATTACAAATTGATCCACCGACTCCAGCTTAGTTTCTAGGATACAAATGATAGCAACCCGGACTGAATCAACAAATTCTCTAAGAGCATCTCCAGCCGCGCCCCCAACAGGCCCTCCCCAGGCGTTTTTTCCGCGCCGGCGCCGAAAAAACGGCCCATTCGCGCCTCCATAAGCCCGTTTTTCACCGGCTCGGGCCAAAACTGGTGCCGGCGGACCCAGGCCGAACCCTGCGCCCTGGGGGGCGCCTGGGGAGCCGGCACAAGCGAAAAGGGTGTGTGGGTCCGCCCTGGCGGCGACTCGAGGGCCTCTTCCTGCCGTTTCTTGTCGCTTTTTCCCCACTTCCCTCCCGCTCGCTCGCCTTCCTCCCGCCATTCTCTTCCTTCCTCCCGCCAAACTCCCTCCTGCTCGCCTTCCAGTCGGCCGCCATGCCACCGAGGAAGTACGCCGCCCCACGCGCGGTGGCAACCGCGACCGGCACTGTGGCCCAGCCAAAGCAGAGGAAGCCGAGGGCGCCGCCGTCCAAGCCACCGGGCATGCCAAATGCCGAGTGGAGGGTGGAAGTTCAGCGACGCGAGGCTGTCACTGCCGACCGGCGGAACAGGGCCATCGCCAAGAAGGCCCGCGACAACACGGCACGCGCGGCTGCGGCTGCGGCTGCCTCCTCATCGGCGGACTAGGCGGGGATGATGAACCCACCCGGCAGCCACGCCCAGTACATGCCCTGGGGACAGCAAGGCGTCGGTTCTCCGCAACCGTGGGGGTCGCCCTCGCCGGGCTACGCCGACGGCGACGCGCACGGTTGGTTCAACCCAAACGTGACCTTCCCCCATGGCCACCCGGCCCAGCGCACCCCTCGCCCGCCTTCGCCGGCGTGCAGTACCCTCCATACAACTATTCGCCGCCCGCCTACGCGTCCTCACCGACGCCTCCTTTCCGCCATGGGCCGCTGCCCTTCTCGCACCTCGGCGACACCGACGAGACAGAAGCCGACATGGACGACATCATCGCGGCAGGTTCGACCGCGGCCGCCGCGTCTCCCGGGTTCGTCACCCAGGACGAGACGGTGGATCTCAGCGGTGGCATGGACGGCGAGCTCGGATACGTCTACGGCGAGGAAGAGCAGGAGGTGCAGGAGCCGGAGGAGGACGAAGAGGAGGAGGAGCCGGCGCCTGTTCCGACGAAGGGGCGCAAGAAGAAGAAGCGGGCGGCCAGGCCAGGCGAGCCGCGCATCAAGTGGACGTCCAAGGAGGAGGAATGCCTTACCGAAGCATGGAAAGTCGTCTGCCTCGACCCGACCACCGGCACGAACCAGAGCTTCGAGACGTACTGGGAGCGCATCAAGGCCGAGTTCGACGAGCGGAAGCTCGTCGACCCCTACTTCAAAGGCGTCTACATGCAGCGTGGCTCCAAGGCGATGGCGAACGATTGGGGGCGTATCCAGGGGTCGTGCAACAAACAGCATGGTATCGTCGAGGAGGTCGCGGCTCGCCCGGAGAGCGGCGCCGGCGTCGAGGATCAGGTATGCCACGCCGTTCTCCCGCCTCTTTTCGTCGTCTACGCCCGCCAACTGTTTGTTCCTCCGCGCAGTTGCTGCGCATGTTCGCCCTGTATCGGCGTGACAACCGCGGCGTCGACTTCAAGTACCTCCATGTTTACAAGCGCATTGATAAGTGCGAGAAGTGGGCGAAAGTCCGGCGCACCCACGACAAGGCCAAGGAGACATACAAGCCGGACGCACCGCCTCCGGGCGCGTCAGAGGGGCGGCCGGACGGCAACAAAGGGGCCAAGAAGGGGAAACATGCCGACGCAGCTACCGCGCGAGTGCAGGAGTCCATCGAGCATTGCCTCGCCGACGCACAGGCCCGGGCTGTCCTGCGTGAAGAGAAAACTGCGGCGCGGTGGTCGTCGTTGATGACGAACAGCGCCATCAAGCTCGACCTGCTCCGGACCAACGTCGCCGCGAAGAAGAGGAACACCGACCTGGCTTTTCTGATGGGCGGGGCGGACATGCTCCAGAGCAACGACGAGAAGCTCAAGGCGTGGTACATGGTGGAGCGCGGCCTCATCCTGAACCAGCTGCCGACGACGCCAACTCCCGCGCCCACGGCCACGCCGACGCCAAGCTCGAGTGATGACGCCTCCATGACGCCGCCCAGCAGCGCCGAAGCCGCGCCGACACCGCCCAGCACCGAAGCAGCTCCGACACCGCCGAGCCCGCGCACGCGACTCTGCCGACGCCTGAAGTCGACCCCGCCGAGTGATTCGTTGCACATGCGAACTTGCGGCGCCCTGTTTTTGTACACCAGACTACATTCGATCGCCGAACTGTGACTTGTGATCGCCGGATTTATGGTGTCTTTTGTGATGAGCGGGAACAACCAAGTTCGAATTTTCCGCATCTTGGGGCCGGCGTCTGGGGGCGTGACTGGGAGCTAGGTCGCCCCAGAGGCCGAGCTAGCGCCGGCTCGCCCCCAGACCGCTTTTTTTAGGCGTCCTGGGGGACCGAACGGCTGAAGATGCTCTAAGAGCTTTCTTCCTAACGGGGCTATTCAGTCCCCTGACGTTCCAGCACACCAACTCCTGCGGGTTGTACGACATGGAAAAGGAGCGCTCCATGTCCGTACCCACATTCCCGCTAGCGACCTAGACAGCCACCAGCTCGGTGCTCTCCTGTGAACGGAGGGGGTATATATAAGCTAGAGACAGAAAAGACTCACTCCACCTCTGCTAAGCAATACCAAACAGGATTACTCCTGCTATGGGAGCTTCCCTAACCATGACATCAAGTGCGTTTCTTTTAGCGTTCAGAAAGAAGTGCGCCGTGCTTTCCTGTACTATTTTAGTTACCGGGTTTACCTTTGCCCCCGACGTCGGCGGTCGAGTACGTAGCATCCGGCGATGGTGTGCTGCATGTGGTATCACCACTACTGCTAGTGCCAATTGCTTCGTCCACGGCTAAGCTTCTCCTTTCTTCATGACCGTCCGCTCCGATGCTGCATATATATAGCTGAAAGTAGTATTAATCGTTGTTAAGCACTTAAGCTTGTCCTATGTAGGAATTGGTGGTGACACACGATGGCTGTCTGGCAAAAGGATGTTTTTTCTTTCTTTCTTTCTTGCGAATGCATGGCAAAAAGGTTAATCCGAAAGCGATGGTTACAAGCACAGCGCGGGGCAGAGTGGAGCCGGGAGAGAACCGGGGCGCGGAGCCGTGGTATCGCGCATACGTGCATGCAAGGTGGCCACTGGACAGCGATCGGTCTCCGCGTGTACATGCATGTTTAGCTAGGTAGGTCACTCGATCGCAAGCAAAGCATCGATGGATGGACGCGCGTCCAGCTGAACAACGCTGTAGGAAAATATCTACTGCTTGTACTCGCTTAACTTTACGTGCATGAGCACCGAGGAGGACGGTGGTGATCAATCAGAATGGACGTGTTTGATAGACTGTATATACCTCAATCAGACCCATACGAGAAGAAAATGTCCCGTTTAATAATCTGCACTTACTGGTGAGCCTGCATAGCACGAACATTAAAACACCTTCGGACCTGCATCCAGAGGAACGTTTAAATCGAACGTTTTTGGAGCCAGGCCCGCGCGGTGCAATCCTAGGCACGTGGGCATGGGCGGTTGCACGTGTGAATGTGGTCCCGAGAAATCGCGTTGTTTCCCGACGCGTTGTCATAAATTACCCCCACCATTCTCTCTCCCTACTCACACCGGCGTCGGCGACCACCGAAGCTCTAGTGAGAATTAATCCAAGACGGCGGCAACCACCGGAGCAACTGCAGACCTCCACCGGAGCGCATCGGCCATGGCGGTAAGTCCTCGTCCTCTCTGTAGATTTACTGCTTTTGACTCGGGCTAGATTAGATTTGAGCACACGATTGGAGGGTTAGGGAGGGGATTGAACACATCGGAGGTGAAGGATTGCCATCCATCGATTCTGCATCGACGGCTACTAGGGTTTATAGGTTATTTTTCGATTACATCGGGGGTGGGATTGAAGTACAAACTTTCTTGTCTAGCTGCGACGATCCTGAAGTCGAATCGAGGGGGGCGGGTAGCCATCTTCTTTTCTTCCTCATCGTCTTCGTCGAGAATGATGGGTCTTGCACGGTCGGCTGTCGCGGGTGGTCTGGCCACCATTTGCACCTCATCATTGTCGGCCTCTGGGGACACGAACATCCTACTCCAGTACGGCGCGGCACGCTGGTCTTGAGGCGCCTTGTACTGGCTATACTTGGCCCATCTTGCCCGCTGGCCCGCGTCGCCGGAGTCTGCCTGATTCATGGCCCAGCGCAAGATGTCCACTGACATTGCGTCCTTGGCTGGGTCCGGAATCAGTGTCTTCAACTCGTCCGACATAGCCTTCCTCATCACAACATCGACCTCCGTGTGCATGTCATCGATGCCGCTGAAGTTCGAGAACACTTTCATGGTGTGCTCGAACTTGTTGTGGTCACCAAGCGAGCACCCAAGGAAGAAGGCCCTCCATCCAATGCCTTAGGAGAAAGGATTGGGGTTGGAGTTGGAGTTCATGGCGAGGGAGAGGTGGTGAAATAGAGAGGTGGAAGAGGAGAGGTGCTGAACGGAAAGGGTTTGAGTGCGGTGCTGGGTTAGTAGGGTGGGTTAATATAGGAACGTTCGGCCGATATGAATGAATGTTGACCATTAAACTGTGTGTTGTTCATAATGTAGATGGACAAGGGCAACGAGGTCATATGCCACCATTGGAAAAGGGCAAGGAGATCGTGTCGCCATTGGTTGAAGTGCCGGTGTAGGATCACCCAAGCGCCAAGCGGAGGAACTATGGCCACTACCATTAGAAGTCAGGACCAAGCCACTTCTGCAAGGTTATCCTTGCTCCAAAGCTGGAGAGTCTGCCATTGCCTCTGGACTTCACGAAGTACTTCCCCACTGTCCCTATAGAGTTCAAGCTCACACCGGCTACGCATGAAGGGTGACTGTGAGGGTGATCAACGGTAGGGTCATCCTTGATCAGGGTTGGGCCACCTTCACCGCCGTTTATCAGGTCATGATTGGGTACATGCTGACGTTCAAGCTGCTGACCCCCGACACCATGAAGGTGATCATCTTCAACGACGACGGTGTGGAGATGGTCACCAAGTGCAAGGAGCACGACAACGCCTTCGCCGTGACCGTCCGAGCTCCTGTTGCTCATCCCTTGTAGGTTGTTGTTTAAGACTTATGTTTCGTTTAAAACTTATCGTACTATGTTGGCTTAAAACTTATGATGTATGGTTAAGACTTGTGTTTGTGCCTAAGTTTGTTGTGTCTAGTTTAGTTCTTTGCATGTGTGCCTCTGGTAACCTCACCACATCGAGGAGGAGGTTACCACACAACTGTCCTGAATATAAGCAAACAACCGGACTTGTGTTTTCCTTCAAACAAGGCTGCAACCAAACAGCAGGCTTTCGGTTTCGGCACATGCAAGCTAGAGGGGATGCAAACAACCAATCAACATACAGATGTTGATTTTTTTGCCTGCATATGCTCAACCAGGCTCAGTTGGGACAAGATGCAAAGGTCCAGACGAGACAAGTATGCAAAGTTGGGACAAATATGTTTGCGGTTTTGGGTTCTCAAAAAAGAAAATGTTTGCGTTTTTTTCCCTCATGTTTGCTAAACACCGGTTGCTTGACCTGTGTAGCGCCCGAGTCAGGACGACGCATTGTAGAGCATACACAAGATCCCCCACGGCTAGGTGGTTCGTAGTGCTAATGAAAGTCATGGCAGTCACCCAGTGCTAACAACAAAGCTTCCGAGTAATCATGCTTCATTGTATTGTATGGATGTTGTCACATGGGTTCATTGTCAATCCAACGTGGCACACTGAGTTAACCCCTACTCTCTCCGTTTTTAAAAGAGTATACTTCCAATTTTATTAAAAAATCAAACATTTTTATGTTTGACTGAATTTATACAATAGTACACCAACATTTATGCCATCAAATTAGTAACATTAAATCCATGATAAAATGTATTTTCATCATACTCCTATTTGGTTTCACAAACATTGATATATTTCTGCACAAACTTGATCAAAGTTTAAGATAGTTTAACCTTCCAATAAAGTTGGAAGTACATTTTTTAAAGGATGGAGGGAGTAAACCACATGTAGGTTCCACCTAGGAACCATTGATGCGACAAACGGTGTGGAGTGACCTGGTTAAGCCATGTCGAGTCCTCCAACTTGGAACATGACTATCCGTCATTGTCCTTCCATTGGGCGAAAGTTTGGGAGTAACTATAGACAGCAAGGCGGACGATTGGGTTTTGCGTTGTGCATCGGGGGTGGGGTGTAATAGGACAAACAACCCTAATTTTGAGAGCATACACAAGGCCCAACTAAGTGGGAACCCTAATTTTGAGAGCATACACAAGGCATAACTAAGTGGGAAGGTGGGGAAGAATTTATCTTACCAGTATACCTACTCTTACTCTTGTGATCTCGAGAGATCACCCGTGCAGAAGTCTGGTGTGGTAAAACAGGGGAAACAATTGTAGCCTTAGCCAGGGAGCCAGCCTGGCTTAACCAAGTTGCCCACACAGTTTGCCACCCGTAAGGATTGCACCTCAAATGTGGATGTTGACTCATTTTTTTTAGAAAAGGAGGAAAAATCCCGACCTCTGCATCTGAACGATGCATACAACCATTTTATTAATTATTAACACAAGACTTTACAAAATCATACAACAGGAAGACTAGAGCCATCGTCTAAGCAACATCTGTCGCTACTACTATTCAGTTGATGGAGGGGCACTGATAGTCTGGGCCTAATACCAAACAGACCTCGCAGCCAAACCTAACATCTAAGACCTGAGGTCCCAACCAGGACACCTGCCGAGTATAGGACCCACCAATCCGGAGTGCTCCTCAACCACAACGCCTGCCGGATATGGGGCCGCCGCAGCCACCTGCCATCAGTCCATCTTCAGAGCTGTATTGTTGCATCTACCTTGCCCGGTCTAGCTGCCGCCAACGCCACCACAACGCCAAACAGCGTCATCCTCCTGCGCGAGTCCATCTCCACGCATCGGGCGCCGAGTCTCCACTGCGCCACGCCGTCGAGATCCACCGTCATCAATGGGCAAGATAAAGGCCACAAACTGACTAAAACTGGTAAACTAAAAAGGGTTAACATCCAAAGGAACTTGCTTAA
Organism: Aegilops sharonensis; assembly: GCA_904067115.1. NCBI lineage: Eukaryota > Viridiplantae > Streptophyta > Magnoliopsida > Poales > Poaceae > Aegilops > Aegilops sharonensis. The sequence goes on along the minus strand of LR880972.1, from coordinate 388,915,164 downwards.
ATGATGTACTTTGAAGTTTTCTTTTTCTAAACTGGGTACAAAATTGTCACACACAGGGGTAAAAAGTGGAATCTATTCAAAATAATTAGTCTCTTGGTTTTTGAAAAAGATGTAGATCAATTATAAAAGTTAATCAGAGGTACAAAGCATCTCAAACATAATAAATATGACACCAAGGTCTCTAGACCATTAAAAATGGCCTACCGCCTGCAGAACGAGTCATGGTCGTACCGAAACAGCGCGAATGTTTTCATACACATGCCTCTAAGGACCCATAAGGACCAAAGCCCGGGAGCTTAGGCACGCTGACAAGACAATCCATGTTCATTAATTCTTGAGAACCCAATTCGCCACAGATTCCACCGATTGATCTCCTGTGCAGTGCTTGTCCTCTCCGATTCCATGTTCTCGGGCTATATTTATAGCCGCAGAAATGGCAGCATACAAGAACTCGTCCCAGCTCGTTCAGAGAGCCAGAGGTACTCACACAGATACAGACATACTACTCGAGAGTGGCAATAGAGCACACGAGCTCGCTTGCTCCTGTTAGCTGCACCAATTGAACAATCACACGTGGGTAAATGTATTAAGTGTGGGTGTGGAAAACAGTTAAGGATACACAGCATACACAGCAGCATACGGTGACAGGTTTCGTTCAATGTGACGGCACAAAGACGGTAGGACATGCAACGGAAGATGCACATATGTTCCGTCGGTACAACATGCTACTTATTATATATTTTTTCAAGAAATACTATTTATTATAATTAGAGAAAAGTATATTTTTCGTTCCTCAACTTTTGTCGGATTCTAAAATTGGTCCCGTAACTTCGAAACCGGACAACTTGCACCCTCAACTATTGAAACCGGACAAATTTCACCCCGGTTTTAACTGTGTTGACTCCAATTCACGTATTATTTTCAAATCAGTGAATATTTTTAAATTCACATACTTTATTCAAATTTGCTTAATTTTCTAAGTTTTCACAAGCTTTCCAAATTCACGTTGTTTTTTCTTTCAAATCCATGTTTTTTTAAAATCCCTATACTTTTCAAATCCATGTACTTTTTCCAAATCTGAGTATTTTTTTTAAAGAATCACATACCTTTTTTTCAAATGCATGAACTTTTTAAAAAAATCATGAACTTTTTCAAATCATGTACTGTTTTCAAGTTCAAATACTTTTTTCAAGTTCACGTACTTTATTTGGAAAATTCATGATTTTTTTTTTAAATCTGAACTTAAAAAAGGTATGTGGATATGAGAAAGTATGCAAATTTGGAAAAAATACGCGGGTTTGAAAATTTAGATGCACTTCAGAGAAGTATGCGAATTTTAAAAAAAATGACTTGAACTTGAAAAAGTTAAGTGGATTTAAAAACAGTTCATGGATTTGAAAAAAAGTACGCGGATTTGGAAACTTGTGCAAACTTGAAGAAAGAATGCAAATTTGAAAAAAAAATATGCAAACTTAAAAGTACGTGAATTGAAAAAAAAGGCCGCTCGACATTACCATCGGTTCACACCTAGGACACTTACGTTGCACATACCGATATATAAAAACGAAAAAGCGTCTCTGATGCATGGACGTCCCTCGCACTATGATGTACTAACGGTGCTTCTTCGGTCCATAGTATACGCATTAAATAAGCCCACGACCCCAAGCGAACCGACGCTTCATGATTCCATGATCAGGTGAGCTCGTCCACGCATGTGAATATTCGACCAATCATGCTCTTATGTCTGCATGAATTTAATCTGCCTGTGGAAATTTATGCAATGTGACAATGTGTTAGAACAGACTAGTTTTCAGTTGTTGATGTGTTGGGTAAGGTGTCATGAAACGAAATGGAATTCAGACATATA
>LR880972.1:388897101-388912870 GCA_904067115.1 Aegilops sharonensis | reverse complement strand
ACATTACCATCGGTTCACACCTAGGACACTTACGTTGCACATACCGATATATAAAAACGAAAAAGCGTCTCTGATGCATGGACGTCCGTCGCACTATGATGTACTAACGGTGCTTCTTCGGTCCATAGTATACGCATTAAATAAGCCCACGACCCCAAGCGAACCGACGCTTCATGATTCCATGATCAGGTGAGCTCGTCCACGCATGTGAATATTCGACCAATCATGCTCTTATGTCTGCATGAATTTAATCTGCCTGTGGAAATTTATGCAATGTGACAATGTGTTAGAACAGACTAGTTTTCAGTTGTTGATGTGTTGGGTAAGGTGTCATGAAACGAAATGGAATTCAGACATATAGTGGGTGACGACGAGTTGATGTTTAAAATTAAAATGAATGAAGGGTCGGCTGATGATTCATGAAGTGTTGCAGCAATTCAAACGAAAGTGTGTTTCAGATGCACTAATGCTTGATTATTCTCCTTCCGTTTGCATTGTTCAGCACGCACAAACAAGCATGCATCTGTAAGTGGAGGCTCTATCCGTGCATGACTCGGTGGAAGGCAGAGCTGACGGGACATCGATGGCGAATGAAGCTGACCAAGACGAGGCAGAACTCCAATCCCGTTTCGCAGTGTTCCAGAAAATCAAAGTCCCGCCACCGCTGCCGATGTCAACTCATCTGAGACCGGTAGATGGGAGGGAGCGGTCTTAAATTGGGCTTGGCAGACCGACCACACCCGTTTTCGGTCCAACGGCACTGCACCTCCGGTACTACGATGGGTTGCTACAGGATACAAACGTCTCCGCTGTTACTTGGACGGCCGTCTTCCCGCACCATACAAACGTCGTATCTCGCAGCCCACGTCTCACATTAATTAGCCTGTCGTCTACGCCCTAAAATACCTCGCGCTCTCTACATCCCGACGCTGGTCGACGCCTGTCGATACCGCGAGCAAGCGAGCCCGGGCGCGCCATCGAATTTTCGCATACTACTCCATCAAATAAGATGATAGCGTTGGGCGACATCTACAAGGTGGTGGAGGCGATGGCGCCGCTCTACTTCGCACTGGGGCTCGGGTACGGGTCAGTACGGTGGTGGCGGTTCTTCACGGCGGAGCAGTGCGGCGCCATCAACAAGCTGGTTGTCTGCTTCTCCATGCCCTTCTTCACCTTCGACTTCGTGGTCCGCGCCGACCCCTACGCCATGAATTACCGCGTCATCGCCGCCGACGCCGTCGCCAAACTTCTCGCCGTGCTCGCCGCGGCCGTCTGGGCGCGCTGCGCCAAGGCCAAGGCCGGCGCCTACTCGTGGTCCATCACGGGGTTCTCTCTGGGCGCGTACAACAACACGCTCGTCGTGGGCGTGCCGCTGCTGGACGCCATGTACGGCAAGTGGGCGCAGGACCTGATCGTGCAGATCGCCGTCGTGCAGGCCATCGTGTGGTTCCCGCTCCTTCTGCTCGCCTTCGAGCTGCGGAAAGCCTGGGTCGTCTGCGGCGCCTCTTCTTTGAGTGCCACAACGGCCCGCGACGACGGATCCACCACTAGCGACGACGACCGAGCACAGCACGTCGAGATGGACGTGGAAGCGGCGCCGCCCACCGGTGGAAGTAGGATCCGGTTGTGGCCGATGGCAAGCACCGTGGGGATGAAGCTGGCGAGGAACCCCAACGTGTACGCCAGCGTCCTCGGCGTCGCCTGGGCGTGCATCGCCTACAGGTACGTGCGGACTCCTCCGCCGCCCTTCGTACCTACCGCCGTACATGCGTGGCGTATGCGTGTGCCATCGAACGCCAGGAAAGGTGACGAGTGTTTTACGTGCGTGCACATGCATGCAGGTGGCGCATCGGCATGCCGGGCATCGTGACGGGCTCGCTGCAGGTCATGTCCAGGACCGGCACCGGGATGTCCATGTTCAGCATGGGTACGTACGTATGATAAACTTACACAGTGCATGCGCGAGTCGTACGTACGTAGTCATAGTATATGTAACTAACTATGTCAGCACAGACGTAGTGTGCAACAAACAGATTGTTTGTTGAAGCAGAGCTCATGCATGCATGCATGTATGCAGGGTTATTCATGGCGCAGCAGGAGAGAATCGTGGCGTGCGGCGGGGGCCTGGCGGCGCTGGGGATGGTGCTGCGCTTCGTTGCGGGCCCACTCGCGGCGCTCGCCGGAGCCGCGGCGTTCGGCCTCCGCGACGACGTGCTACGCTTCGCCATCATACAGGTTCGTTTGTGTAAACACGTACTACTACTATACTCACTCTTCTCGCCTAGCTGCGCGCGACCCATAGGAGACAAATTAATAGTGTTCACGTCACGCGCTCCCAGTCCCATCCATGGCTGGATCGCCCGTACTGTACTCGCCACTACAAGGGTTGCTGCTACGTATACTCGTCTAGTCGTCTAGGAAAGAATGTAGGAATACTGGAGCAGTGGAGCTTGTCTTTTTTGCGTCCGTCGTCAGATGATGAGCTTCTTAGTGCCACAAGTGCTCATTGACTTTGCTGGTCGATTTCAAGAAGTGTCGTTTCTCGGTCACGCGGAGTGCAGAACTGTATGCGATTGCTTTTTTGCTTTACAGATCCGTCCGCCGAATAAAAAATGTAAACGAACTAGTAACAATGAAGCTGCTCTTTTCATGCGTGCTCTCGTTAGACAGGAAAGATAGATAGGCTTGAGTTAGAAGAGAAATACACTTTGGTTCCTGGTTGGAGTATATGCATCCTATATAGGATTTTTTAAATATTTTAATAAAAAGTCAAAATAGGTTAGAACTATTTTGACAAAACACTTGAATTACTTTTGCACTGATATATAAATGTCAACGAAAAAAAAAGTTGACCTCATAGCAAAAAAAACAAAATTTATTTGCTATTATAGGTCACTATTCACACTATTTTAGCTAAAAAATTGTTTTTTTTTAAAAGAAGTCAAAAGGATTTTTTTTTGTGGATTTTATTTCTCACGAGTACAATAGAAGGTCAAGTTTATTTCAAAAAAAATTTCATGAATTTTTTACTTTTTATTGAATTACTAATTTTTTTCCCATATAGGGTGCGTATGTCCCCATAGACCAAAAGTTCCCCTCCTGAGTTAGAAGAGTAATATAGGCGTCTGGCTTCTTTAGCACACTCAACTTAGAGCATGTACAATGCATAGTCTCAGAGTGATGTTTCACATGCCATGTAGGATCGGATAATAGGTACAGTAGGTTCGGATAGTAAAGTGGGATCCTCTGTAGTAGGCGGATGCTTGAAGAAAAAAAATGTGACCCGGTGTCAAAAGCTGAAAAGGTTTGAGTGAAAAGTATAGATGCATGTGTATCAGAGTCTTTAATTTTTATTTCTTAACGAGGCCCACTAGTGGCAGCGTGCATTGGGGAGAAAAAATAAATGTAGATGCCTCAAACTACTTTTTGTCATGGGGCAACTGTATGCATATGCCACCATTGTACATGTTCTTGGGCCTTGTTTGTTTAGGCTTTTGCTTTTGCTTTTGCAGCTTTTTCACTTTGCCCAAAAAGCCATAGAAGCTCTTAAATAGGTACTTTGGGAGGTTTTAAGGCTTTTGAAGCTCAATATTGTCACATTGATTCATCAAAAGCCAAAAAAGCTCTAAAAACACCTATTTAGGATCTTTTATGATTTTTTGGCCAAAGTGAAAAAGCTGCAAAAATAAAGCAAAAGCCTAAACAAACATGGCTTTAGTCAAATTAGAACCAGAGGAAGACCCCTTGTTTTTTCCAAACGATCGACCGAAAACAAGTGCGAAGGTATGAGAGAAAAATTGAAATGAACATTTCGCTCTTCGCATGCAGGCAGCACTACCGCAATCAATTGCCTCCTTCGTCTTCGCAAAGGAGTATGGCCTCCACGCCGATGTACTTAGCACGGCGTAAGCACCTCCTCTCACTAGTGTTATGACATAATTAGTTATCATGTGTTCTCATTTTTGTGTTATTATGAAGGGCTGATGAATTTCCCAACACGCAGGGTTATATTTGGAACCTTGGTTTCTTTGCCGGTACTCATCGGGTATTACGGAGTTCTTGACATCGTGTGACAAACAAGTGTTTCTTACAAACTACACTGGGATGTAACTGTTGTATCCATGTAGAATTGATTTCTAGTGCTAATGTGTTTTCCCATTTTTAGCCCCTCAATGGGACAATACTTTAAAACAACTAAAAATTTGCCAAACATGTTTAGCAAGCCTCTATATATTATATTATTTCTTAATTCTCAAAAATGCAGTTGTACTTTTTTGGATGTCTTGAGCACATACCTAAAAGCGAAAACAAAGTCAAATTGTTCTAATACCTTCTGCACATGCGAATCACATGACTTCACATACATTGTTAGAATAATCTGAGGCATGTGGTTGATCTATCGTGGAACAAACAATCGCAACATGATGATGACACCAAGATTTGTTAACGAGGTTAATCGAACTTGCCTACTCTCCGGAGCAATGACTACGCGCCTCCTTCCCGAGATATCGCAACACCGATCGTCCAGGAGCCGGCACACGGTGCCAACTCCACTTGTGTGTTTGTTCCCTATCTAGTCGTCATGGGTTTATAACTTGGGGTGCCCCCTCATTATATAGGAGGCCAATGGTGGAAAGTCACAGGGGCACGCGGGTGTGGAGGCACGCACCTGCACAGCCGTGTCGGCCGCCTGATTGCCTCATGATCCACAAAGTCATTGGATCCCGCATGAGGCAGGACAAGTTTTAAGTTTTAGTTTCTGAAACTTATGATATTGTCGGTCGTAGGTTCTCAACCTTGTGATTTTGTCGGTCGCTCATACCAAGTCTCAGAAGTTAAAACTTAATGAAGTTTTACTCGTAAACATATTTCTCATTTGAAAGCTCACGTCACCAGAAACAAATATGCAAATAAAACTGAATTTGAACTTATGGTTCAAAAGATATGAAAGGTTAAAAATCGAAAGCCAAAAGAAAAAAAGGGGGTTGCGTGCTACCTATCCCCTCCTAGGCCAAGGGTACAACATGTCTAACACTGACATTAACCGTATCCTACCCATGCTAGTACAATATCAAGTCCAAATGTAACCCAACTCGACAAAAACTCAACATGCATTGCATTTGTATCACTATTCAACTAGTCATGAAATTTACAATCCATCCTCATCGTTGAAACCCTCGCGACAAGCTCTTTGCATTTGACCCCATATGAATATGTTTTGACAAGTTTTTTTCGTAAGCAACTTTGATACTATACGAAGCAGCTTACTATATGAAGCAACTTCCAAGGAGGGAATGGGAAGAAGGGCACAGCCACGCCATCAAACCGATCAAGGATACTCCGGCATCAACCTTCATCATTATCATCCACATCTTCATCACCAACACCCAATTCATTTCTCTGTAATACCAAGGCCTAGTGTGGATTCATACGTTTGTTACACTAATCCTTCATCTATTATTGTCCTGACCACTTTGATGATGCTTGTTGTCTCCTTGTCTGAGTAAGCCCCAAAGTTTTCTGGGATATGGAGTTATGTGAAGTCGGCCACACAATATTTGCCTTTATGGACGAGAAGGATATTACTATTGTTAGGATGGTGGGTTGAGCAGGTATTACGATGACAGAAGCTGCCTCCCTCCTTCCTTGATCTCTGATAGGGGAATAACGGAGACCACATTTATTCGCATCCACGGGGAAACTTTTAATCTTATCTATGTAACCTGAATGTGGGGAGAAACGGTGGTGACGTATGTGATACGGAGCTGCTAGATGTATGCATGTATCTATGTTGGCTCCACTCGCTAATAAAAACATATGAGGTGGATTCTAAACCTAAAATTATGTATTTGCATAATCATGTAACATACATACTAGTGGTGGACCCGAATTCCCTGAGAACGCGTTAGCCTTATTACAGATTTCATCATTTCCATTATCTTTTGTCCTTTTACTTTATTCTTGCGTACTTGATTTTCAGTCACAACACCCTTACAATATTTCAACTTCTGCATTCGCTATTGATTTGGACCACAACTAACTTGCAGGCACATTCGCTATTTGCTTATAGCATTTCCACTCATCATCACATCCCGTCATTTGAACTGTCTCCCTGATGGCCGTCATCACGAATTTGAGACCCCTCATGGACATAATTGGCACTTCCCATGAATCTTGTGTTGGCACCATTGCAAATCAAATGTTTCAACATGTAACACTAATGAATCCAATGGTTGCTATTATAAAAGTAGCATGACTCAACAAGGTATTAGAAGTCGATTTTAGACCGAAAATGTTAAACTCACCTTGATTTAAAAAAAAGACCTTTCAGGTCTATCCCTTCAAGGCATTTTTTAATAGAAGAGAAATCATTAAGCACCATGCGCCAACTGAGGCTCAAAGATGTGCAGGCTGGCCGGACGCCTAGCCAACAGGGGCACGCCTTGTTCTCAACTCCACTTGATTTTCACTATGAGGCTGGTCACAGCGGGGAGTAACTTAGACTAGTAACATGCATATGTTACTAGTCTATGTTACCACCTTCATAGTGGGGAGTAACATGTAAGTAGTATCATGCAAGCCATCATTTATTAAGATGTAGACTCATTTTGCCTTGAGATGTGTTATGTTACAGTAACATATTATGTTACTCCAACCATCTCTCTCCTCATTAAATACATGCCATGTAAGCAAATTTTTCTTGGGATGTGTTATGTTACTTGCTAAGTTACTCCCACTATGGCCAGCCTGAGCCAACCAACCAACTATACCTGGCCATCCGTCGGGCCGGGCCTACCAAAGCCCGACGCAGGAAACCTAAGCCTGAGCCCTTCCTGGCCAAGCCGCCGGGCCTAAAAATCAGGCCCAAGCCTGGCCCATCATGCAAAAAGACCGTCGGGGCCTCCTCCATAAACTACAAATATGATGAGCCCGAGCCCGGCCTGACTCGGCCATCAGACTCAAAATCTAGGCCCAGGCCCAGGCCATGGGCAAGGTCAGGTCGGGCCGGGTCAGGCTTTTTCGGGCCGGGTCGGGTCAGGCCGTCCGGGCCGGGCTGCCCATGGCCAGGTATACAACCAACTGATCCCGTAAATTCAGTCCGTAAGAAATTTCCTTAGATATAGCATTATTACACAAAAAAAGAGAGAATAAGGAAGGGTTTAGCAACTGTGGTCCGCAAGGAAACTTTAGAACAAAGAAGGATTTAGCAAGTGTAAATTTCGGCCCTCCTAGTTTTACTTTTTTTTAGCAAAAAGCTAGGCATTATTCATTCGTTGGTATTGCTACCGGTATTACAGCAGTATCATGTGGTAGCCCCAACCATATGTGGCAGCCATGAACCAACTTTACAGCATGCCTAGCTAATTTATGAGGCTCGAAATTTGAGACTCTAGATTCAAACTTAAAACAACAAGAATTAAAAGAAGTTTGCCATGAAATTATTTCTTTTACTACTCCACCGTAGTTTCCGCCTGTTTTATCTTTAATATGCTTCACCACCTCTTGACAATCCGACGCAATCACCAGCTTCCGGAGCCCCAGATCTTCCACAAGGGATAATCCTTCTCTGCATGCAATAGCTTCGAGTAGGTGGATCTACCAGCCCTCTAATGACAAACACCGAGGACCCCAGGTATTGTCCATTGTTGTCCCTGCACACCGCTGCAACTGCACCAACTTCGCGTGAGACAGCAGCATGAACATGGATCTTTGCAAAATCACCATTAGCCGGAATCCATCTCCTTGGTGCTGCAGCCACTGGGTTATTCCTACGGCTCGGGATTTGGTTCTCCTCCTCATCCAACTCTGAGATTGAATGAGTGATGAACATGTACATCGATAAAGGGCTTTGATTTATCCCTTCATGGATCAGCTTACGCCTCGCCCACCATATGGCCCAAAGGGTAACTGCTACCTTGGTAAACTTGTCATGCGGAAGTTTTTCGATCATAGTGAATAACCATCTCTTTGCGTTACTTTCAGTGTTACTCCGCAGATCATCGATTAGCTCTTGGTATCTTTTTTTTAAGGCAAACTCGCAAAGCTTTTTATCAACCCGTCACAACGTTTACAGGGACGAAACTAAGCTCTTCAGGGTGGCCTAACCAAACATGGCGGCCGGTCCCTAGAGTTAATGCATGCTTTGCAAGTTTGTGGGCCTTGACATTCGAGATTCTAAACTCATGAGAGAAAATACAAGAATTGAAATCTCTAGATAACTGTTGAATCTCCAACACTACTGCTCCATACTCAGCTGAAGTACCCTTGGCAATTGCCTCCACTGCCACTCTGCAATCTGAAGCCACCGCCACCTTTTGGATGTATAGATCATGAGCTAGTGCTAAGCTTTCTCGGATGCCAAGTACCTCCAACACCTCCGGGTCTTCAATGTTCCTGAATACCATGGCTGACGCCCCCTGATAGAGTCCCTCTTCATCGCGGCAAATCACCCCAACAGCACCATAACGCCCAGCCCTTGCAACAGCAGCGTCGGAGTTGATCTTTGAGTGGTAACCAACCCCGTGGTCGAGGCACGACCTCACGAGCAGCGGGCGATGGAGGCCATCTGGTACACCCCAGCCCCAAGAGAAAATAAAAGTATAGAGTAGTAAAACTAGGTACCAAGATTGCCTCCACTCCCACGGCCCATGCTCGACAACACGAGTTTGCCATTCACTCCCACCAAACCACCAGAACTTGTCTCAAAAAAAAAACTTGTCTCAGGAAAAAAAACACCACAGCGATGGAGCAGCATGCTAGGCACGGCAAATAACAGGGCTGCATCCTGCGTGCCACACGGCTGCTGCTGGGAACAATGGCGTGACGGTCCCAGCATCAGTGTCGCTGCCACCGACCACCGTGTCGCGCAAAAAGGACGCCCTAAGTTCTGTAGTTCAAAGAGGCAACAGTAAACCTGAAGAGATGCGAACTGAAAACTACTTATAAGTCCTGTTTCCGCACAATATTCTCGACACTACAGAGGTATAGGTAAAAACACGGAGGAAACCAGCCAGGTGTACAGTACATTACAGCAAAGTTCATTTAACTGATGCAAAACTGCAGAGGCAAATCAGGAAGCCACTCGACCTTCCGGACACGAACGAACTGATGGCGACGGCAAGGATGCAGAACAAAACCCAAGCAAAGCTTTGGAGACAGCCTCACCTCGCTGGTCAGGAGAGCAAGGAAACCAGCGAGACGAACTCCGAGATCGCCCTGCCCTTGGATTTCGTGTTGATGACGAAGTGCTCCGGGTACTTCCTGAGCAGCCCCAGCAGCCCGTACCATGGCCTCCCCTTGGCTTCTATCACCGACCAGTCATCAGCCGTCAGGTACTTCCGCACCCTGCTGTGGTGCCACACGTTGCCAAACTGGTCCATAAGCTGCGAGTAGCCAAACAAACGGTTAAGAGATTGCAAACGCTGATTGTAACTGTAACAGTTTGCTAAGCTTTTACATGGCTGGGTGAGTGAAGAAAAAGGAGATCATCAGAAAAGGGAAACTAAAACAAGGGGGTTCTGAATTGACAGCCGGTGGTAAGCAGAACAACATCAGTAATGATGATACTGTTGTGACCTGAACCAGAATAGGGAGGACATCCAAAGTATGTAGCACTAGTATTAATCAATTTAAAAGTGCAAAATTTAAGATAGCTATAACAAGATATACTTGCAAGTCTTTCCCATTACTTGTACAAGATTATGTAAGTATCAGTACAAAATCTTCTGCCGCGAGTCACAGCTCCACAAATCCCAAGCGAGAACATTCAGTGCAAAACATGTTCGGAGTGACAACTGACAAATGAGGGATGCTACCAGGCAGAGTCGTACATTAACATGCTAAAAGCCCTATTATAGCCTGTGCGCCTGCAACTGCATGCCTTCATGAATTTATATGGTAGATTTGATAAGCTATTGTACATACACCTACGGGATACAACTAAGCTACTCCCTTAATTCACTATTATAAGATGTTTTGGATATTTCAACATGGACTACATACGGACTGAAATGAGTGAACAAACATTCTAAAATGCGTCCATATACATCTAATTCAGAAAAAGTTAGAACATCTTATAATAGTGAACGGAGGGAGTATTAGACAGGCAGGGATGCTAGCACCTGACTTCTATCCCTAGATGATATTCTCAGAATGCAGTTTAGGTTATTATCCTTTTGAATCAATATAAGTCATTTTTTAATGTCGTCAGTTGTAATGATATTCTATTTCAAAAAATTAAACTGTGATGATATCGCCTATCCCTTTAATGTATCAAAAGAGTAAGCTACTTTCTGTACATTTAAATTTTCCAAGCCTGAGTTAGATCCAGTTGTTTCACAGAAGACGGGTTGGACTAATTTGGGGTAATATACTAATATAGCATACTTTAACTTCAGCATAGAAGTGGGATACGAAATATGTGTGTTTTTCCATGACAAACCTCTGTATGGAGTGTTTTCATAGGCATCCATTCTCCAGGGCCACAGAGGTCAGATAACACAGTCGCAACAGATGACACGACTTCCTTCTCTTCCGTTTGAAGGTGCTGGTTGTCCACATCCTTGTCACCCCTTGATCTTATTTCTGATCTATTGTCTGCACAAAAAAGAAGTCAGTTCAGTTCAGATCAAACAAATACTTCCTCACATGTTAAAAGGTAATGAATTTGGTCTTTAAATGGACAAAGCTGAAATAAACAGAAAGCAGTAACAGCTTTGGAATCGAGGTCCAGAACTGGAAACAGGAACAAAGTTCACCAACAGCTTCTAAACTTATATCATGGAACGGAGGGAGTACAATTTACTAATTCATAGTTCTTGATAAGTATAGTATGTCAGCTGCTATAGTGATAGAAATAGCCAAGATAATGTACTTTAATTTATCTCTAGACACCAAGAATGGAAAACGTCAAGACATTCAGATTGAAGCATCTGGATGTGTATCTTTTAATGTGCAAATATAACTGCATCTCTGCTTCCTTTTCTCTTAGAAAGGTAACAACATGAAAGATGTAGTTATGTTTACACATCATGATAAAGCATAATGTTCTTACATAATAACACTTGCAATAGCAACTAATAATGTATGCTCACCTGCAGTAAACGTCTAATCAGAGTTTTTTTTTTCTTTTGCATGGTAATACGTGTCTCATTTATATCATAAGGATCAGAGTACAAGTACACACTGACCTGACAAAAGTGAAAAATAAGCAGAACGCTAGTCTTTGCACAAAGGAACATCAGCCAAGAAGGAAAAATATAATCAAGGCCGAAAAACCCTCTTAAGCTTGACACCAACGCCCATCACATGCCTCTAGCACCACCACAATAGCCACCAAAGGACACAATGACAGATCACCTCCTCACCCGAGCTCCACGCGGCTCCATCGCTAACATGCAGCTTTGCGGACCTCCAAGGTGGCTCACCAAAGGCGAAGCCATTACCGTTGAACGAATCAGACCGGGGCAACACCACGGACACACCATCGAACTCCAGATTTGGCACCCCCGCACGACTAAAACGTCGAAGGAGGAAACCATACCTGCCACCCACGAACCACGAACCCAGCACACGATCCACCATCTTCCAGATGTCGTCGATGCAGACCACAATCTGCATCCGCTCCAGGACTACCTCCCACGCTCCGTGCCGGTGCTGGAGCAAACGCCATCGCAACAGCGGAGCCCAAGGACACAAGTCCACCACGAGGATGCCTCTGCCGCCACACCATCCTTACTTGAACAGACTGGTTTCCAAATCCATCCCCAATCATAGGACGGACCGCCTCAATGGGAAAGGATCTGAAGCTTCTTTATTAAGCGCCGCCATCGCCACCGCCGAAGCCAAGACGATGAACAACCCAAAAAAACATATGCTACTAGGGTCTAACCTAAAGCTACACGATCCACACGCGTAGATCCGGCGACCCCCCTCACCGCCGACGACCAAGTCGTCGGCGGAGGGGAGCCGCCGAAGAAAGGTGGCGGATGAGCTCTCCTAGCGGCGGCTAGGTTTAGTCGCCCAAGCCCGAGAGAGAAAAACAGCTAGCCTCTAACTGATTAACGCCTAATCAGAGTTCCATAAGAGAATTATACAGATAGATAGTTCCCATAACAGTACATTTATATGTTATAATGTGTATATCTGTCTCTAATATGAATGTTGGCGTATCATCTTTAATCATTATATTACTATAACCGCATGAAAAGGTACAGCTAAATGTGAGTGCAAAATCATCATCAACTCTGCATATCTTTTAGAAGAAAAACAAGATGATGAGCAAGGAGAAGTATATACAGTAAAAATGCAGAGCAAGGATAATGTATCACCTTCACCCAATGTTCCTATTGCTTCAACATTGATTCTGTGCCCACCATAGATGTCCATATCTCCGGAAGACTTCTTGGTTCTCTTCAGCTTGCCCTTCATTCCACCTTCCCCAACACCATTCCCAATGTCATCACTGTCCCGGCCATAATCACCTTCAGAGAAGCGGTCATGGAAATCGGACACACGAGGGTGCCCTGGCCGCGCATAAGCTGGCGGCGGGATCTGTGGAGGAATAACAGGGGCTTGCCGAGCAGCGAACGAGGCAAAGATAGACCTCGTGGGCAAGAGGAAATAAAACTTCTTGTCCCCAATCTGAAGGAGGTCCTGCGAGTCAAGCTTGACAGGAGGGTTCCCAGGGAGGTGCAGGACACCCTCAACCAGGCAGCCGTTCTTGCCGATGACGTCGAGCGCGAAGCGGCGACGCTGGAAGTCGTAGAATATCCGCGCGTGGTGGCGCGAGATGTTCATCCCCCCACCAAGGCTGGAGAGATCCACATCAACCGTGGATTTCTTGCTGTTGCGGCCCAGCATGATGGAGTAGGTCTGCATGTAGTACTCGAAATCCTCACCCTGCAGCTTGGCGAACCCTGCCTCCACTTCCCCGTCGCCGACCGAGGATCCGGCAGGGATGGCACCGGCACCAGCGGCGGACTTGACGTTGGGCATATTGGCTTCAGTTGAGCCCTCGATTTTCCGACGAAATTAGCCGCCGCGCCTCAGACCGATCTTGCGCGCGGAAGTAGAGGAACCTAATCGGACCAAAGAACAGAATTAATTAGTATGGCAGAAAGAAGCAAGCAATCGGCGATTAGCTGGTTTTGATTTTGATTTTGATTCTGATTGCTCACTGGCATAGCAAGGAAAGAATCCCCAAAAACAAATCAATACCCTAGAACAGTTCGTCCGTCAAGCTAGGGTTTCCTTACCAAGAACAAAAGAGGAAATTAATCGACGCTAATCCAGTGCCAGTAGGCAGTTGCCCTTTGCTTTATGCGCCCCGCCCCCGCCCCCGCCCCCGTCGCCGTCGGCCCGGGAAATTGCGGGGAAGAGAAGAACAACGAATGGGCGTGAGAGTTGGGAAGGAGGCGTCCGACGGGGAGAAATCAGTGACGATGAATAAGGGAGAGGGGAACTTTTTTTACAAGATGGTGATGAACACCGTCGACATGGAGATGCCGGAATTCTAAGCGGTGCACCATCACCTGAATCCTCACAGATCAAGGCCCGATACTAATTCAATTTGCGAGATTCTAAAAGGAATCTTGAGTAAATTTCTCAGAACCAGCGAGTACGAGCTAGGACGTCAAAAAAAAAACGAGTACGAGCTAGTGTTTGGTGGACAACAATGAGGATGGAGTTATCTTTGTCCGCTCATGAGAAAACGTGCTCACACCTGAATCCAACGGCAGCTAATGCTCGACGGATACTCTGGGCAAATAACAAATCAACATTCATCACAATAACAAATCAATATATTTTTCTCCTATTATTATTAGAGAAAATAATAAATCAGTATCATCAGATACATCATAGAATATGATAAATAAGGCCAGAAAAGGAAAAGAATAAATAGAAAAAAAGAGGAACAACCAAAAACAACCGTAGGAAAACCGAAAAGAACATAAAAGGGAAAATTGGTACATGGGTTAGCCAAATGAAAATTAACTTCCAATTCACCAGATCTACGTTTGGCCAAATGACAATTTAACTTCAAATTCACCAGATCTACTTTTAGCCAAACTTCCCGTTCATCATGACTACTCTCAACCAAATAAAAAACTAACCTTTGATTCACCGGATCTACTTTCAACAAATGAACATGTAACTTTCAGTTCACCAGATCTGAACTTTCAACGCAATCAAGTTCCAAGCCCGAAGGTAAAATCTCCAATTTGAAGAACAACTTACGAGAAAAGAAGAAAAATATTTTATAACCTTGAGATCAGATTTACTACCTGGCCCTTGTTATGTCCCGAATCAGGTACTAGCAGAGAACTGTGGTGTCAATGGATGGGAGAATAGTTTGAAAGGCATTCGTTGGATAGAAAATGGGAGAGAAGACTACAAGGAGCGGGGCTTGGGTGGAATCGAGAACTAATAAAGGGCAGAGGGTTAGGGTAAAACGATGAAGGACATGACTATGAAAGAAAATATTTTGATGCCCCCCGCCGCTGCCAACACCCACCCCACCCCAACTAAAAAATTAGCGGACGAGCATTGTTATGCTTACGTTACTTTTCCATCATATTTATATACGGTAGTCCAAACCACTGTTAGATTCTTGTCATATTATCAGTGACATTCAAAGGCAGTGTGGTACAAAATCGGACATCCGTCGTCATAAGAGTACTTCCATTAGCAGACACCAAAACGCACAAAAGCATGGCTTTATGGTGTACTCGTGGCTAGTCAAATACTGGCAAAACTAGCATCTCCACTAACAACCCAAGCCATAGCCCCTACTCCAAGCAGTTGACTAAGTGACATGCACCGTTTTTTACCATATATCTTTCCACCTAATACTACAACACATATAGTGCACTACAACAAAAATGTGCTTCTATGACAAAATGGCCCAACGGAAAAGATAAAGTGCCATAGCAGTGACCACATCCATGATGAAAAAAGGACTTTTTATCATACATGCGTCAACACTCTACTACGCACACAAAAATCTATGACAATGTATCAAAAGATTTCCCTGGAAGTGCGCTTGTGCCCTACCGGGGCACTTCTATGAGATCCTTTGGACCTTTTATGACAAGGTTGTTCGTGATCGATGTGAGGGCGATGTTTTTACCTGGTTGCAAAGGTCAGTTGCACCTCATTCGCTCCACATGAGGTAGCTTCGACCTGGCAGGGTTCGGATGTCAGCCTCCCAATACAGGAGCCAATAGTTGCATGCTGCCGAGATTGTGGGAGACTCGCATTTACACCACCGGGAGAGGACTTTGTAACAAGTTGGATCCTAGATGTCAACCTCTCAATACAAGAGCCAAATGACGTGTATTTGGCACGACCTTTGGAGACTTGTATGTAAACGGCTAGGAAAGGACTTTGTAACAAGCTAGGTCCCGCATATCAGCCTCTCAGTACAAGAGCCAAATGATACATACTTGACGTGGTTGTTGGAGACCCGTATGTACATGATTGGGAGAAGACTTTGTAACAAGCTTGGTCCCAGATGCCAGCTTCTCAGTACATGAACCAAATGATGTGTACTTGGCATGTGCGTTGGAGACCTGTATGTACTTGAGTGAGACCGGACTTTGTAACCTGCTGGATCTTAGGTGTGAGCCTCTTAGTAAATGAACTAAATTCTTAAACTAACATTGCATTTTCCCTATTCTCATGGTCGGCTGAGTTTAGTCTTGTGCTTTATCCATGAACCGTGCACTCATGACAAGACAAGATCTTAAAATTTGTTAGTTGTGTGTGT
>LR880972.1:388859140-388883881 GCA_904067115.1 Aegilops sharonensis | reverse complement strand
TGGGATTCCAGAACTATTAGGTCTGAGGGGAAAACATAGTGTCCAATCCTTAGTGGCAGTCGATCACACCATTTACTAGCCATGTACTCTGCTCCGGGTGAGGTTACTAGCATGGGTGACCTAAGGGCTTGGGTTGGTAACTTGTACTTATCCACAAATCCCCTTGATATGTATGAATGCGATGCACCAGTATCAAAAAGAACAACTGCAGTAAAAGACTTACCAAAAACTTACCGATTACTGCATCGGGCTGATCTTCAACCTCCTCCACATCAATGTGGTTCACCTGTCCCCTGTTAAAAGGGTTGGGCTTCTTTCCAGAGCTTCCATTGCCATTTCCATTCTGGCCTTCTGGACAATCATTTGCATAATGCCCAGTCTTGCGGCACTTAAAGCAAGTAATGTGACTCAGGTCTACCTTGGATGGTGTAGACGGGTTGGTGCGGTTCTGTCCGTTGCTTCCTCCATTCCCGTTCCCATTCTTGGTGCCATTATGGTTGTGCGAATTACCTCCTCCATGGGTATGCTGAAACTGAATTCCTGATTTAGGGGTATAACGAGGCTTCTGCTGGGATCCAGAGTTATACTTCCCTTGTCCATACTTCCGCTTGCGGTTCTCAATTTGCTGCTGCTTTCCTTCAATCATGANTAGTTCCTTAATCTGCTTCTTAATTTCTGCCAAATCCTTTGCGGGCATCCTGTACGGTCGCTTCGATATCGGGCCTGTTCCTGGCAACAGCTCGATCAAAAACTCAATGTCTCTATCCGGTGGCATTCCTGGTAACTCTTCCGGAAATACATCAGGATAATCTTTCACCACTGGTACTTCTTCCTGTACCACTCCTGATAAACAATTAACTTGTGCTCTCCTCAGCTCGTGCCGTGATACATACTTAATCCTTCTTCCTTCTGGTGTGGTGAGCAAAATTGACCTTGCGGTACAATCTATGTTTCCTCCATACTTTGATAACCAATCCATTCCTAATATCACATCCAATCCTTGGGATTCCAGAACTATTAGGTCTGAGGGGAAAACATAGTGTCCAATCCTTAGTGGCAGTCGATCACACCATTTACTAGCCATGTACTCTGCTCCGGGTGAGGTTACTAGCATGGGTGACCTAAGGGCTTGGGTTGGTAACTTGTACTTATCCACAAATCCCCTTGATATGTATGAATGCGATGCACCAGTATCAAAAAGAACAACTGCAGTAAAAGACTTACCAAAAACTTACCGATTACNTGTCCGTTGCTTCCTCCATTCCCGTTCCCATTCTTGGTGCCATTATGGTTGTGCGAATTACCTCCTCCATGGGTATGCTGAAACTGAATTCCTGATTTAGGGGTATAACGAGGCTTCTGCTGGGATCCAGAGTTATACTTCCCTTGTCCATACTTCCGCTTGCGGTTCTCAATTTGCTGCTGCTTTCCTTCAATCATGAGAGCTCGGTCTACTAACTCCTGGTAGTTGTTGAAACTTGCTACCATCAACGGCATGCTGAGCTCATCATTTAGTCCTTCTAGAAACTTCTCCTGTTTAGCTGCATCTGTAGCAACGTCATCTGGGGCATAACGTGCTAATTTGCTAAAGTCATCCACGTACTGGCCAACAGTCCTTCCTCCTTGGCGTAAGTTGCGAAACTCACGCTTCTTCATGGCCATGGCTCCTGCTGAAACATGGGCTGTGCGAAAAGCTTGCTGAAACTGGTCCCATGTGACAGTGTCTACGAGATAAGTGGCTGTGAAATTCTCCCACCATGCTGCTGCGGGTCCTTCAAGCTGATGCGCTGCAAACTTCACTCTTTCACCATCTGTGCATCCTGCAGTGGTCAGCTCCCTTCCTATCTTGCGGAGCCAGTCATCTGCTACAATTGGCTCGGTGCTACTGGAATACACCGGCGGGTTCAGTCTAAGGAAACGAGTCAGATGATCCGCAGGTGGTGGTGGTGGTGGTGGGTTGTTGTTGTTGTTGTTGTTGTTGTTCTGCACCAATGTTTGAATCAGGGTATTCTGCTGCTGGATCAATTGGGTGATCTCTGGCGGAAAAACGAATCCGGGGTCGCGTCTCGGAGGCATCTGATGGGTTTAGAAAAGAAGAGGAATGTAGAATAGAATGAGGTCTAAGGGGAATCACTACCCAAATGCACATGAGCAAATGCACACAAAATCACTTCATTCAATCAAACAAGGGTTACAACGATCTATCTATCGCAAAAGTGCGTGTACTATAATGTTTACATGGAGGGAATACTACTAATATGTGGGGGACTTCTACTAATTTGAACCGGTGGAAGACTCCATGATGTCTGCTCCAGCTTCGTCTTCAAAGTCGGGTTCACTTGGATCCGAATCTGTGTCGTCGATGTTGATGTAGTCGATTGGGTGTTCGACATACTGGTCTTCATTCCTGAGCGCCAACTTCTTCTTGAGTTCTTCGATCTCGTACTTAAGATCGTTATTGTGTCTTGCCAGAGCTACGATCTCGTCCATGTAGTCTTTGCGTGTAGTCTTTAGTTCTTCTTCCAATTCGATGATCCTTTCCTTCGTCTTCTGCAACTCCAACATGTCATTGCACATTTGATTCTCCTGGCGTCGAATGTGCTGATTTAACTCCTGGATGAAACCTGCAATGGACCTATCCTTCTTGGTGTTGACGACGTCCCAGTTGTCGTCTCGGCGTCCGCAAATTTGGTAGATGGTGTCCTTGAGATCTTCTTGATAAACTTCTCCAATGCGTCCCATAGTGATGTGAGCTGCCATGCTCTTTCCCAGACTCCAAGTGGGTGCACTGAAAACACTATCTATAGGCTTGGTGATTGGGGCGAATGTCCTTCCTGGAACGTGAGCATGAATCTTCCAGCGCTCCTCTTCAGGCAGAGTGGCGTTGAAAGTCCCGGTGAAGCTTGGTAATCCAATGTTCAGGTACTTAGTAACTTCCTTCAAGTGAAATCCAAAAGGTGTGCCTTCATCCGGTTGGGTGTACTTGATCTTCGCGTCCGTCATCCTAAAGAGAGTAGAAAAGATGAGGAGTTGGAAAATGAGAAGAGAGAGTGTTCTATGGCTTTAACTTAGTGGTCGTGTCCTACAGTCAGCGTGTGCTCTGATACCATTCTCTGTAGCGACCAGACCCAAATGGATCAAGTCTCTGTGCTCAGTGTCATCCCTGGATCAGTAATGCTGACACCACACAGTACTTTGAAGGATTTATAGCAGAGTAGCAATCACACACTTATTACATCGTTGTCCACAAGGGAACTGAATACAATAATATGGCTTAAGGCCATCTAATAATAACAGCGGAAGGCTTGGAAGATAAGCGAGTCCATCAACTCCAACGGCATCACTGAGTATAGAACCACGACCTAACACCTTACTCGTCGTCTGAGAAGTCTGCAACGTGAAAAGTTGCAGCCCGAAACGGGTCAGCACATGGAATATGCTGGCAATGTAACACATAAAGAGCAATGAAAGAATAAGCCTATACTACATGCATATTTGGCTGGTGGTAAGGCTCTACGGTTACATTTGCATAAAGCTGATTTTTCCCTACATCAAAGGAATAATTTTATTTAACTATCATGGTGGTTGTTAAACATTGAGAATGGTTGACAGCATCCTCAATCCCAATTAAAAAGTACTCATCAAAACCCAATAACTTTTATTTAGAAGTAACATGTTGAGATTCACATGATAATCAAGTACCGGATACTCAAATTGTCCATAACCGGGGACACGGCTAATCATGATTAGTTTATACACTCTGCAGAGGTTTGCGCACTTTTCCCCACAAGACTCGATCGCCTCCGCTTGGTTCTCGCACTACGTGGTGTTTGAGAAACGGATGACCGAGACATAGTCTTTCAGAAGCGCTAGCACCTTACATGTGGGTAGACCGTACCAACCTACATCCCCTACATCAGCTAGCCTACCCGTAAGAGTTCGCACGACTTAGTCAACTACGCCAGAGCCCATAATTGGCTTGTGGCTGCACACGGAAGTTTCCAGTTTGAATAATCTTATGATCCCTTAGAGCCTGGGTGGCGGTCCGAAGAAATACAGGCAAGTCCTGATAGAAACCAGGTGCCTCAATCCACCCAGATGTGTGTTAGGTTGCCACCTTAGATAAACCATTAATTAACAATCTCACATCTGTCATGGATATTCACTCACCCAATCCACGTCTACTAGCATAGCATGGCATGAACAAGCAAACGTAGAAGTAACTCCCAGGGTTTCATAAGTAAAACAGGTAATAGGTACTACCTCAATCTACTTCCCAATACCCACAATTTAATTAGATCCTAATCATGCAAGTGTTTGAGGGTTTGATCTAATGCATAAAAACTGGGTATGAGAAAAGGTATGATCAAGTGTTACTTGCCTTGCTGATGATCCGCGAGTCCTAGAGATTCGAAGTAACAAGCGGCGCACTCCGGGTGATCTAACGCAGACAAACAACAAGCATACAATAAGTACTCATCTAATGCACATGGAAATCTCGAATAAAAGATCTAACCAGAAAGTTCAACTTAAGAACCCTGGTTGCAAAAGAATCGAATCAAAACAAACTCCGAAAGTCGAAACTCGAGAGAGAACGTCTCGGTTTAACGAACTGAAATTAGGTCAAAATTTCACAGTAGCAAAACTCTGTGAAAGTAGGGTAATCGGAACGGCGGTTTCGTTACGAAACTCCAGGCGTTTGAATCACCTGATTCCGATAAACGAGCGAGAAATAAAACAGTTTTGAAAATCAGATCTGAAATCAAATCAGAAAATAACGGATTAAATCCGATTAAAAAGAAAAATGACGAACGAGTTAAATAGTGAACGTTCGTTAACAGAACGAATCCAACGAACGCGTTCATTGAAACGAACGGTTCGGTGAACGTTCGTTAAATAAGAAAACCGAAAAAAAATAAAACCAATCTAGGTTTTTTTTAAAAAAACCGAACATATATATATTTTTTTAAATAAACCGGACGGTTCACGGGGAAAAACTGAATCGGCGCGGGGCGGCGGTGGCTACCTCCGGCGATCGCCGGCGAGGTCCGGCGGGGTCCGGCGGGGCTCGGCGGGGTTCGGCGTCGGGGGCGGCGAGGTCCACGGCGTCGGCGGCGGCGGGCTTCGGCGTCGGGCGCGGGGCGGCGGTTGGCTCCGGCGGGTTGGGTTTGGGGAGAGGGAGAGGGGGTCCGGGGGGGTTTATAAAGGGGAGGGGGGCGGCGGTGGCTTGGGGAGGGGGTCAAGGGGGGCGCCGGGTCCGGGCAGGACTCGGGGCGGCGGGGCGCTCGTGCGGCGGCGGGACACCGAGCGGCGGCGGCCGCGCGCGAGGGAGGAGGCGGGGTGGGCCGGGGCGCTGGCCTGGGCCTGGCTGGCTTGGGCCGGCTGGGCCTCGGTCCAGGGGGGGGGCGCTGTTTTTTTTTTAAATAAAAATTAAACCAAAACAAATAAAAAAAAATACCAAACGATCTCGGATTTAAATAAAACAAATTTTCCCCGACTCCTAAAAATGAGTCGAACAAAATGAACTTTAAAAACAATATACATGCATAAAAAAATTTTAAAATGCTCATTTTTGCCTAAGCAAAATAAATCTTTCAAAAACCAAATTTGGTTTATTTATAATATCTTCGTTTTTCCTAATTGTTTGGGAAGTCATATTATTCCCTCTCGAAATATTTTTTTATAGGAAAAACTTTATGAAGATAATTTAAACAAATCCAATGATCCTATTTTCAAAATTTGGAAAATCCCAAATATGAAAATAATGAAACTTCCAACTCTCTCCGAGGGTCCTTGAGTTGCGTGAAATTTCTAGGATCGGAAAAATGCGAGAAAATATGATATGCATGATGACCTAATGTATAACATTCCAAATTGAAAATTTGGGATGTTACACGTATGTTGTCATTACGGTACGACCGATAAAGATCTTTGTAGAATATGTGGGAACCAATATGAGCATCCAGGTTCCGCTGTTGGTTATTGACCGGAGAGGTGTCTCGGTCATGTCTACATAGTTCTCGAACCCGTAGGGTCCGAACGCTTAACGTTCGATGACGATTTTGTATTATATGAGTTATGTGATTTGGTGACTGAATGTTGTTCGGAGTCCCGGATGAGATCACGGACATGACGATGAGTCTCGAAATGGTTGAGAGGTAAAGATTCATATATAGGGCGGTGATATTCGGACACCGGAAGTGTTCTGGGGGTACTGGATACATATCGGGTCACCGGAAGGGGTTCCGGGCATCCCCCCGGCAACTACATGGGCCTAATGGGCCAAAAAGGGGACAGACCAGCCCCTAGAGGGCTGGTGCGCCCCATGTAGGCCAAAATAAGGGGGAAGGAAAGAGGATACGAGGGAAAGGAAGGCGAGGGATTCGGCCTCCCCCTTCCTTCTCTCCTCCCTCCTCCTTCCTCCCCCCTCCGGATGAATATGGAAGGGGGCGAATTGGGAGGCGCCCAAGTAGGATTCCTCCTACTTGGGGCGCCCCCTTGGCTGCCTCTCCTCCCNGTTCCGCTGTTGGTTATTGACCGGAGAGGTGTCTCGGTCATGTCTACATAGTTCTCGAACCCGTAGGGTCCGAACGCTTAACGTTCGATGACGATTTTGTATTATATGAGTTATGTGATTTGGTGACTGAATGTTGTTCGGAGTCCCGGATGAGATCACGGACATGACGATGAGTCTCGAAATGGTTGAGAGGTAAAGATTCATATATAGGGCGGTGATATTCGGACACCGGAAGTGTTCTGGGGGTACTGGATACATATCGGGTCACCGGAAGGGGTTCCGGGCATCCCCCCGGCAACTACATGGGCCTAATGGGCCAAAAAGGGGACAGACCAGCCCCTAGAGGGCTGGTGCGCCCCATGTAGGCCAAAATAAGGGGGAAGGAAAGAGGATACGAGGGAAAGGAAGGCGAGGGATTCGGCCTCCCCCTTCCTTCTCTCCTCCCTCCTCCTTCCTCCCCCCTCCGGATGAATATGGAAGGGGGCGAATTGGGAGGCGCCCAAGTAGGATTCCTCCTACTTGGGGCGCCCCCTTGGCTGCCTCTCCTCCCCTCCAACCTATATATATGAGGGGGGGAGGCACCGCTAGAACACACAACATTGATTCCTAGCCGTGTGCGGTGCCCCCTCCACACTTTACGCCTCCGGTCATATTGTCGTAGTGCTTAGGCGAAGCCCTGCGCGGATCACTTCACCATCAACGTCACCACGCCGTCGTGCTAACGAAACACTCCCTCGACACTTTGCTGGATCAAGAGTTCGAGGGATGCCATCGAGCTGAACGTGTGCAGAACTCGGAGGTGCCGTACGTTCGGTGCTTGATCGGTCAGAACGAGAAGAAGTTCGACTACATCAACCGCGTTGTCAAACGCTTACGCTTTCGTTCTACGAGGGTAAATGGACACACTCTCCCCCTCTCGTTGCTATGCATCTCCTAGATAGATCTTGCGTGAGCGTAGGATTTTTTTTGAAATTTCATGCTACGTTTCCCAACAGTTCCCACATATTCTAGGGAGATCTTTATCGGTCGTACCGTAATGACGACATACGTTATTCCCTTTGTCATTGGTATGTTACTTGCCCGAGATTCGATCGTCGGTATCTTCATACCTAGTTCAATCTCGTTACCGGCAAGTCTCTTTACTCGTTCCGTAATACATCATCCCACAACTAACTCATTAGTTGCATTGCTTGCAAGGCTTCTTATGATGTGCATTACCGAGAGGGCCCAGAGATACCTCTCCGATACTCGGAGTGAGAAATTATAATCTCGATCTATGCCAACCCAACAAACACCTTCAGAGATACCTGTAGAGCATCTTTATAATCACCCAATTATGTTGTGATGTTTGATAGCACACAAGGTATTCCTTCGGTATTCGGGAGTTGCATAATCTTATAGTCGAAGGAATGTGTATTTGACACGAAGAAAGCAATAGCAATAAAACTGAACGATCAATATGTTAAGCTAATGGATGGGTCTTTTCCATCACATCATCTACTATATCTAAATAGCTATTCCCCACTACTAGGAATTCTCTAGCTTCTCCTTGAGCCACATCATCCAAGTTAATTTAGCCCTTGGATATACTAGATCAATCAACAATATCCATCAAATCAACACACTAAGAGCTACTGCAGCTACCATATGTAGTAACTGCCGCATGCATGCAAATGCATGCGGTAACTCCCACCTATAAATATTTTACTCAAGGAACGCATGCAGCTCATAGCCTCATACTGAGTGCTCTATATGAAGAAAAAGTGAGTCGTGCATACATATTTTGTTTTGATTTGGTCTAACTTTGAATTATAGATAGAAATATTTTTTTACTTATTTCTTTGTAAAATGATGATAAAGAAATTATCTTACTTTAGGAGAAGCTATGAAGACAGTAGCTAAATGGTTAATTCAACGCAGTTTTTATTTCATACAAAATCTCGCTGCAACGCGCGAGGCATCGTATAGTTCTCCTAATGATGTGATCCCGTTCATCAAATGACAACACATGTCCATGGTTAGGAAACTTAACCATCTTCGATTAACGAGCTAGTCTAGTAGAGGCTTACTAGGGACACGTTGTTTTGTCCATGTATCCACACATGTATCAAGTTTCCGGTTAATACAATTCTAGCATGAATAATAAACATTTATCATGATATAAGGAAATACTTCCTCCGTTCCTAAATATAAGTCTTTTTAGAGATTGCAATAAGGGACTACATTCGGAACAAAATGAGTGAATCTACACTCTAAATATGTCTACATACATCCGTATGTAGTCCATAGTGCAATCTCTAGAAAGACTTATATTTAGGAACGGAGGGAGTATAAAATAACAACTTTATTATTGCCTCTAGGGCATATTTCCTTCAGTCTCCCACTTGCACTAGAGTCAATAATCTAGATTACATTGTAATGATTCTAACACCCATGGAGTCTTGGTGTTGATCATGTTTTGCTTGTGGAAGAGGCTTAGTCAACGGGTCTGCCATATACAGATCCGTATGTATTTTGCAAATCTCTATGTCTCCCTCCTTGACTCGATCACATATGGAGTTGAAGCGTCTCTTGATGTGTTTGGTTCTTTTGTGAAATCTGGATTCCTTCCCCAAGGCAATTGCTCCAGTATTGTCACAAAATATTTTCATTGGATCCGATGCACTAGGTATTACACCTATATCGGATATGAACTCCTTCATCCAGACTCCTTCATTCGCTACTTCCGAAGCAGCTATGTACTTTGGTTCACACATAGATCCCGCCACGACGCTTTGCTTGGAACTGCACCAACTGACAGCTCCACCATTCAATATAAATACATATCCGGTTTGTGAATTACAGTCATCCGGATCTGTGTCAAAGCTAGCATCGACGTAAACATTTACAACGAGCTCTTTGTCACCTTCATAAACGAGAAAAATATCCTTAGTCCTTTTCAGGTACTTCGGGATGTTCTTGACCGTTGTCCAGTGATCCACTCCTGGATTACTTTGGTACCTCCCTGCTAGACTTATAGCAAGGCACCCATCAGGTCTGGTACACCGCATAGCATACATGATAGAACCTATGGCTGAGGCATAGGGAATGACTTTCATTTTCTCTCTATCTTCTGCAGTGGACGGGCATTGAGTCTAAGTCAATTTCACACCTTATAACACAGGCAAGAACCCTTTCTTTGACTGATCCATTTTGAACTTCTTCAAAACTTTATCAAGGTATGTGCTTTGTGAAAGTCCAATTAAGCATCTTGATCTATCTCTATAGATCTTGATGCCCAATATATAAGAAGCTTCACCGAGGTCTTCCATTGAAAAACTTTTATTCAAATATCCTTTTATGCTATCCAAAAATTCTATATCATTTCCAATCAACAATATGTCATCCAGATATAATATTAGAAATGCTATAGAGCTCCCACTCACTTTCTTGTAAATACAGGCTTCTCCAAAAGTCTGTATAAAACCATATGCTTTGATCACCTCATCAAAGCGTATATTCCAACTCCGAGTGCTTGCACCAGTCCATAAATGGATCGCTGGAGCTTGCACACTTTGTTAGCACCTTTAGGATCGAAAAAACCTTCTGGTTGCATCGTATACAACTCTTCTTTAAGAAATCCTTTAAGGAATGTAGTTTTGACGTCCATTTCCCAAATTTCATAATCATAAAATGCGGCAATTGCTAACATGATTCAGACAGACTTAAGCATCGCTACAGGTGAGAAAGTCTCATCATAGTCAACTCCTTGAACTTGTCGAAAACCTTTTGCGACAAGTCGAGCTTTGTAGACAGTAACATTACCATCAGCGTCAGTCTTCTTCTGGAAGATCCATTTATTCTCTATGGCTCGCCGATCATCGGTCAAGTCAACCAAAGTCCATACTTTGTTCTCTTACATGGATCCTATCTCAAATTTCATGGCCTCAAGCCATTTTATGGAATCTAGGCTCATCATAGCTTCTTCATAGTTCGTAGGTTCGTCATGGTCTAGTAACATGACTTCCAGAACAGGATTACCGTACCACTCTGGTGCGGAACGTGCTCTAGTTGACCTATGAGGTTCGGTAGTAACTTGATCTGTAGTTTCATGATCATTAACATTAGCTTCCTCTCTAGTTGGTGTAGGCATCACGGGAACAGTTCTCTGTGATGAGCTACTTTCCAATTCGATAAAAGGTACAATAACCTCATCAAGTTCTACTTTCCTCCCATTCACTTGTTTCGAGAGAAACTCCTTCTCTAGAGAGGATCCATTCTTAGCAACAAAGATCTTGCCTTCGGATCTGTGGTGGAAGGTGTACCCAACAGTTTCTTTTGGGTATCCTTTGAAGACGCACTTCTCCGATTTGGGTTCGAACTTATCAGGCTGAAGCATTTTCACATAAGTATGGCAACCCCAAACTTTAAGAAATGGCAGGTTAGGTTTCTTGTCAAACCACAGTTCATATGGTGTCATCTCAACGGTTTTAGACGGTGCCCTATTTAACGTGAATGCAACTGTCTGTAATGCATAACCCCAAAATGATAGTGGTAAATCGATAAGAGACATCATAGATCGCACCATATTTAATAAAGTACGGTTACGACGTTCGGACACACCATTACGCTGTGGTGTTCCAGGTGGCGTGAGTTGTGAAACTATTCCACATTGTTTTAAATGAAGGCCAAACTCGTAACTCAAATATTCGCCTCCGCAATCAGACTGTAGAAACTTTATTTTCTTTTTACGATGATTCTCTACTTCACTCTGAAATTCTTTGAACTTTTCAAATGTTTCAGACTTGTGTTTCATTAAGTAGATATACCCATATCTGCTCTAATCATCTGTGAAGGTCAGAAAATAACAATACCCGCTGCGAGCCTCAACACTCATCGGACCGCATACATCGATATGTATTATTTCCAATAAGTCAGTGGCTCGCTCCATTGTTTCAGAGAACGGAGTCTTAGTCATCTTGCCCATGAGGCATGGTTCGCAAGCATCAAATGATTCATAATCAAGTGATTCCAAAAGTCCATGCGCATGGAGTTTCTTCATGTGCTTTACACCAATATGACCTAAACGACAGTGCCATAAATATGTTGCACTATCATTATCAACTTTGCATCTTTTGGCATCAATATTATGAATACGTGTATCACCACGATCGAGATTCAACAAAAATAGACCACTCTTCAAGGGTGCATGACCATAAAAGATATTACTCGTATAAATAGAACAACCATTATTCTCTGATTTAAATGAATAACCGTCTCGCATTAAACAAGATCCAGATATAATGTTCATGCTCAACGCTGGCACCAAATAACAATTATTCAGGTCTACAACTAATCCCGAAGGTAGATGTAGAGGTAGCATGCCGACGGCGATCACATCGACCTTGGAACTATTCCTGACGTGCATCATCACCTCGTCCTTAGCCAATCTTCCTTTAATTTGTAGCCCCTGTTTCGAGTTACAAATATGAGCAACCGAACCAGTATCAAATACCCAAGTGCTACTACGAGCATTAGTAAGGTACACATCAATAATATGTATATCACATATACTTTTCACTTTGCCATCCTTCTTATCCGCCAAATACTTGGGGCAGCTCCACTTCCAGTGACCAATCCCTTTGCAATAGAAGCACTCAATTTCAGGCTTAGGTCCAAACTTGGGCTTCTTCCCTAGAGTGGCAACTTGCTTGCCATTCTTCTTGAAGTTCCCCTTCTTACTTTGTCCTTTTTCTTGAAACTAGTGGTCTTGTTAACCATCAACACTTGATGCTCCTTCTTGATTTCTACCTCTGCAGCTTTGAGCATAGTGAAGCGCTCGGGAATTGTCTTATCCATCCCTTGCATATTATAGTTCATCATGAAGCCTTTGTAGCTTGGTGGTAGTGATTGAAGAACTTTGTCAATAACACTATCATCTGGAAGATTAACTCCCATCTGAGTCAAGTGGTTATGATACCCAGACTTTTTGAGTATGTGTTCACTGACAAAACTGTTCTCCTCCATCTTGCAGCTATAGAACTTGTTGGAGACTTCATATCTCTCAACTCGGGCATTTTCTTGAAATATTAACTTCAACTCGTGGAACATCTCATATGGTCCAGGAGTTCAAAACGTCTTTGAAGTCCCGATTCTAAGCCGTAAAGCATGGCACACTGAACTATCGAGTAGTCATCAGATCGAGCTTGCCAGACGTTTATAACATCAGCATCTGCTCCTGCAACAGGCCTTTCACCTAGCGGTGCATCAAGGACATAACTCTTCTGTGCAGCAATGAGGATAATCCTCAAGTTACGGACCCAGTCCGTGTAGTTGCTACCATCATCTTTCAACTTAGCTTTCTCTAGGAACGCATTAAAATTTAAGTGAACGGTAGCACGGGCCATTGATCTACAACATAGATACAAAAACTATTAGGACTAAGTTCATGATGAATTAAGTTCACTTAATCATATTACTTAAGAACTCCCACTTAGATAGACACCCCTCAAGTCATCTAAATG
The DNA here is from genome assembly GCA_904067115.1 of Aegilops sharonensis. Classification (NCBI taxonomy): domain Eukaryota; kingdom Viridiplantae; phylum Streptophyta; class Magnoliopsida; order Poales; family Poaceae; genus Aegilops; species Aegilops sharonensis. The sequence continues at coordinate 388,870,861 of LR880972.1, read as the reverse complement.
ATATGTGATCCAAATCAAGTAAACCATGTCCGATCATCACGTGAGATGGAGTAGTCATCTGATACGTCTCCAACGTGTCTATAATTTTTTATTGTTCCATGCTATTATATTATATGTTTGGGATGTTTAATGGGATTTAATATGCTCTTTTATATTATTTTTTGGACTAACCTATTAACCAAGGGCCCAGTGCCAGTTTCTGTTTTTTTTGCCTATTTCAGTGTTTTGCAGAAAAGGAATACCAAATGGAATCCAAACGGAATGAAACCTTCGCGATGATCTTTCTTGGAACAAATGCAATCCAGAAGACTTGGAGTTGAAGTCTGGAACTCCACGAGGCGGCCACAAGGCAGGAGGGCTCGCCCCCCACCCTCGTGGGCCCCATGGAGCTCCACCGACGTACTTCTTTCACTTATATATACTCTTATACCCTGAAAACATCAGGGGGAGCCACGAAATCACTTTTCCACCGCCGTAACCTTCTGTACCCGTGATATCCCATCTTGGGGCCTTTTCCGGCGATCTGCCGGAGGGGGAATCAATCACGGAGGGCTTCTACATCAACACCATAGCCTCTCCGATGATGTGTGAGTAGTTTACCACAGACCTTCGGGTCCATACTTATTAGCTAGATGGCTTCTTCTCTCTCTCTCTCTTTGGTTCTCAATACAAAGTTCTCCTCGATGTTCTTGGAGATCTATTTGATGTAATACTCTTTTGCGTTGTGTTTGCCGAGATCCGATGAATTGTGGATTTATGATCAAGATTATCTATGAATAATATTTGGTTATTCTCTGAATTCTTATATGCATGATTTGATATCTTTGCAAGTCTCTTTGAATTATCGGTTTAGTTTGGCCTACTAGATTGATCTTTCTTGCAATGGGAGAAGTGCTTAGCTTTGGGTTCAATCTTGCGATGTCCTTTCCCAGTGACAGTTGGGGCATAAAGTTACATATTGTATTGTTGCCATCAAGGATAAAAAGATGGGGTTTATATCATATTGCTTGAGTTTATCCCTCTACATCATGTCATCTTGCTTAATGCGTTACTCCGTTCTTATGAACTTCATACTCTAGATGCATGCTGGATAGCCGTCGATGTGTGGAGTAATAGTAGTAGATGCAGAATCGTTTCGGTCTACTTGTCATGGACGTGATGCCTATATTCATGATCATTGCCTAGATATTCTCATAACTATGCGCTTTTCTATCAATTGCTCGGCAGTAATTTGTTCGCCCACCCTAATACATGCTATCTTGAGAGAAGCCACTAGTGAAACCTATGGCCCCCGGGTCTCTTTCTTATTATATTGCATCTCTTTTATTTACATCGCATCTCGTTTTACTATTTTGCAATCTTTACTTTCCAATACAACAAAAATACCAAAAATATTGATCTTACTATCTTTATTAGATCTCACTTTTGCGAGTGGCCGTGAAGGGATTGACAACCCCTTTATCGCGTTGGTTGCAAGGTTCTTGATTGTTCGTGCAGGTACTAGGTGACTTGCGTGTTATCACCTACTGGATTGATACATTGGTTCTCAAAAACTGAGGGAAATACTTATACTACTTTGCTGCATCACCCTTTCCTCTTCAAGGGAAAACCAACGCATGCTCAAGAGGTAGCATCATCAATGGTGAACATCTCTATGTTGATCATATCTACTATATGATTCACGTTCGACCTTTCGGTCTCCAGTGTTCCGAGGCCATGTCTGTACATGCTAGGCTCGTCAAGTTTAACCCAAGTATTCCGCGTATGCAAAACTGTCTTACACCTGTTGTATGTGAAGTAGAGCCTATCACACCCGATCATCACATGGTGTCTCAGCACGACGAACTGTCGCAACGGTTCATACTCAGGGAGAACACTTATACCTTGAAATTTTGTTAAGGGATCATCTTATAATGCTACCGCCGTACTAAGCAAAATAAGATGTATAAAAGATAAACATCACATGCAATCAAAATATGTGACATGATATGGCCATCATCATCTTGTGCCTTTGATCTCCATCTCCAAAGCACCATCATGATCTCCATCGTCACCGGCTTGACACCTTGATCTCCATCGTAGCGCTGTGGTCGTCTCGCCAACTATTGCTTCTACAACTATCGTGAACGCATAGTGATAAACTAAAGCAATTACATGGCGTTTGCATTTCATACAATAAAGTGACAACCATAAGGCTCCTACCAGTTGTCGATAATTTTTACAAAACATGATCATCTCATTAAATAACGTATATCACATCATGTCTTGACCATATCACATCACAACATGCCCTGCAAAAACAAGTTATACGTCCTCTACTTTGTTATTGCAAGTTTTACATGGCTGCTACGGGCTTCTAGCAATAACCCTTCTTACCTACGCATCAAAACCACAACGGTGATGTCGGTGTACAAAAGTAGGGGCGCTCCTTTTTACCCCTTTACTTGTGCACGGACAGTCGGAGTCGCGCCCACGGCCACACTAAGCAGGGCAGAGGAGAGCAGCCGAAGGCACAAGACAAACAAGGCAACGCCAAGACAAGAAACACAAGACAGCAAAGGGGCGAGGTGGACTCCCCCGGCAAGACCCTTGCCGGGGCGGCCTCCGCGGCCCCGGCAAGAGTCTTGTCAGGCAGCTTGCCCAATGCCAGCAGAGTGAGCCACCCTTGAGCCCAAGGGTTCCAAACGTCGTCGACAACTATGTTGGACCCAGGGCTCGGGAGGCACCTCTGTGGTGGCATGCAGATCTTCATCAAGATCATAAACATGTGAGATCAGATGAGGACCAGAAGTCGGCGACCCTCAGCGGGATCCCAGCCGAGGGAATCCACTAGACCCCCAGCAAGCGCCTTTCCGCGGACGACTGCAACGCCACGGCAAAACCCTTGCCGGGCCCCCGGCAAGACCCTTGCCGGAGGCGTCAGTAGGGCCACTGCCAGGCCCGCACTAGCCAAGACTCCGCCGCCGTTCGCATGCAGCTGCCAGCCCAACCAGCTGGGCAGGCACCTGCGTGGAAACATGCAACTTCCATGCCAACTCAGCAAGCACCTGTGTGGTGGCATGCAGATCTTCATGAAGGCCCTGCCACCGCGCCACCTCAGCAGCCTGCCTGCCTACATGGTGTTGCATGCATCGCTGGCCTGGGCGCGTGTCGAAGCGACGCGGAGCGGCGACGGAGAGGACGAGCCTCATTCCCGCCCCCGATAAAGCTAATGGACACATAAGTAGCGCATTTAATGCACTTTGTCCCGTAATGCCGTGCGATAATCTCGCGCACTGTAGGCCTTTTCACCTCCTGTGTGCCACTGTGGCAACCCCTTTTTCCTATAAAAGGAGGCACGAGGCGACCAGGAGGGGGATTCGGCTTTTTGGAACTACGCAGCCACCGTAGCTAGTTCGAGAGCTCAAGAACACTCAATACATCCACCAAAGCAGGACTAGAGTTTTACGCATCCTCGCGGCCCGAACCTGGGTAAACGATCCGTGTGCTAGCTCCTAAACCTGCTCTTCTCACGACCCCGCGCCCGCCGACCGTAGAAGGGATCCTAGTGATCCCATAGGTGTCGTTCTCACCGACATCTTTGGCGCGCCAGGTAGGGGGCACAGTTGTGAGAATCTGGTTTAGCAACCAGCTTAGCAGTTCCTCGTGGCCATGGTTTCTAAGGAATAAGACAGCCAAGAGGACGGTGCCGCCTGCAAGCATGAAGGCGCCAGTACGGTGACAGGAAAGCTAAGTCATGCCGGACTTTAAATATTTCCTTTTTATATAAGGTTATTCCCCTCGGAGATCTTGTTCTTTGTATGGAAAACTTGCACGCAATGGGGCCCTCCTGCTATCGACAGCGCCCTGTTCTGTTTCGAGTCCGCTCAACAGCTCAAGCGGCCACATCGAGAGTGGCAGGGTAGCCTTCCGCAACTGGCAACGCTCTCGATTCTGACTCGAGTCAAGCTCGACAGTTCGAGCGGCTGCATTGAGGGCGGTAAGGTGGTTCTCCTGGCAGCAAGCACACCCGGCAGGCTATCAAGGATCCGTCCTCGAGGCGCCGTGCCCTGGGTTACGCGCTGGCAAGCCTACCCGATTAACGTAGGGTGGACATACAGAGAGAAAGATTGAACAGGAAAATAACATGCACTGACTCAAAAGTACTACAGAGTTATATTACATCAATTGTTGCTGCAGTTCTAACTAAAGATAGAAATTGTCTTGGTCCTAAACCTGCAGCGACGATAAGAAGCGGGGTGCCTAGTCCCGACGCTGGCCCTCTACCCTCTGGATTCCATCGATGTCGCTGATGATGGGCTCGATACGCTCCTTGAGCGGCGCGAGGTCCACACCCTTCGGCAAGCTCTCCAGCGCAGCATCGAAGTCGAGGTTGGGATTCCAGTATGCCACCTTGGTGAGAACCTTGGTCATGGCACCCCAGCAAAGCCTTTGGGCCTCATTGGCTAGGAAAGTCGCCCTGGTGGAGCGGAAATGCTCCAGGGCTCCAAGAACACCCTCAAAGAACAGGGTCAGCCTGGTGTTGGGAGTCGTGCTGCGATCCGGAGCGTACCTCACAGTTGGCATCCCCATGGTGGCCAGCTGCGTGGTGATCCTGCCGGCGACGTCTTCAAGGCGGCCGATCCAACGATTCTCACCCTCCACAAAGTCTTTGTGGTTGGCGGTCTCGTTCTTCCACAGTTGCTTCTCGTTCTCCAGATCCTTGGTCAGGGTCTCCTCCCGGGCCTTGCTCTCCGACAACATCCCCTTGAGACCCTCCAGCTTCATCTTGAGTCTTTAATGGAGTTGTTGGCCTCGGAGAGCTCCCCAGCCCTGCTGAGGACCGCGCCCTGCGCCTTAATCAGGGCACCGTTGAGCGTGTCCTTCTCTTTGGCCAGCTTCTGGGCCTGGTCCCTCAGCCCGTCCTGCTCCACCACTAGCTCTTTCACCTTGCCAGCGTGAACCAGAGCCTGAGCATCGAGTGCCTCCCTGTGCCTCTGCTCCAGCTCCCGGGTCCGCTGCACAAAGAGCTTCTCCACCTCCTCATCCTTGCCGCGGAGTGTTGCGGCAAGCTTCTCCTCGCGAGCGGCAAGGTCCTCCTCCTGAGAGTCCAGCGCGGCCTGGTGCTGAGTTCGAGCGGCCTCGGTTGTGGCGGCCATGTTCTTCGCCATCTCTTGGGCCTTCTCTATGTCGGCCTGCTTCATGGTGAGATCCACATCACGCTTGGCCAGCTCACCGTGGGCGGCTTTCAGCTCCTCACAAGCTTGGCAGAACCAAGCTTGTGTCTCGGCGACGTGTCTGTTGAGGTCCGCCTCCGCCTTGTCCACCGTTGCCATCCTGGATTTGGCCTTGTCCAGGCGGGCACGATGGAGCGCCTGGAGCTTCCGGAAGTTGGCGCCCATGCGTGGAGGAGCCGCTCCTCCTGAGAACCGTCGCCGCTGGTGCTCGGCTCGTCAACAACTTCGAGCCCGGCGGCGGCAAGCACCTCCTCGTCGAACACCTCTCCCTCGATGGGCGCCCTGGAGCTCGACGTTCCTGGAAGGTGGATGAAAAGGTCGTCGCTCACCTTCAGATACCTGCCGGAGCCAGAGACAGCGGAGGAGGAAGGCTGGTCATCAACCACCTCCTCCTCGGCGGTGGACTTGCAGGCCTCCCTGGCAGGCCCCTTGCCGGCCTCCCCGGCAGACCCCTTGGCAGTGTCCTCAGCAGCGTCCTCAGCAGCGCCCTTGGGGGCCTCCTCGGCGGTGATCTTCTCGGCCTCCGCCTCAGCGGCCTTGGCGACGTCCCCGATGACGGTGTCTATGTCCTCTGGGTCCACCAAGGGGAGATCTGGATACCGAGAAGGGGATGAGGCGAGGCCAAGACCAGGGGTCAGAAAGAAGAAGAAAAAACAAACAGGGATGGAAGGCGAGTGGCTTACCCGTGCCGGGCTGGGAAGCAGAGGTCCCCTCCCCGCCAACATTTGGCGCGGAGGCAAAGCCACCAGCGCCCGAGTTCGCCTCCTCATCCTCCGTGTGCATGGGCTCGGTGATTGGTGCCCTTGCCGGCGACGCCCCTCGGGGCGGCGTGGTCGATGGGGGCGGCGTGTTGGGGGTAGCCCTCTGTGACTCCTCCTGCTGCTGTCCTCCTCCTGCAATCACGGCAAGGTCAGCACCAAGTGATCGTGCCCCCAACACACATTGGCAGAGGGCGAGTGATGAACTTATGTTGGGGGTTGTGCCGGGGGCTGCTGTCCGGGCTGCTCAACACCACTAGCGGTGTGCTGGAAGCGCCTGCCGGGGGTTGGCCGCCCGTCGAAGTCGTGGCCCTCTTCACCCTCTGGGCCAGCGTCTCCGTGTCCCTGCAAATATGAAAACAATGCGAGATAAGCGCCACAGTTTGAAGAGACGGAGATGACAAAGAGGGGGGAGAGAATAAGAAGCTTACTCCTCCTCCTCCACCTCCTCCTCTGCTGCCTTCCTCTTCCTCCGTGGGCTGAGGGAACCGAAGTCAAAGACGACCCCCGCGTCGATGTCTGCCGAAGGAGGGGAAGGAGGTGGGGTCTGAGCGCGTTTGGACGAAGAAGAAGCGGATGCTTTCTTCTTCGCCGCCGCGACCTTCACCACTTTCTTCGCTGCTGCGGCCCTCGTCTGGTGCGCGGACGTCTCCTGGGCTTGCCACAGTTGCGCGGCCCTGTCGGGCCGGACCGGCTCGCCAGAGGTGGACCGCCGCAGGACTCGCCCTCTCCCCAAGACCAGAGGGTCGACAGCCTCGGCCTCCTCCGACGACGACTCGTCGACCACATCTTCGACGAGAGGGGCCCTGGTGCCGGCGCTGCTGGCTTCCCTAGCAGACTCCGCCCACTGGGCGAGCTCTTTTTCCTCCGCCTCCGCCGCGTCCTTGTCCTCCACGCCGCCGGCGCTCCCGGCCTCCCTGGCGAGCTCTGCCTCCGTCGCCCTGGCGGCGATGTAGTCCAGCTTTGCCTGTGTAGTTTCCTGGACGAGCCGCGGCTCGGCGCTGACGTATTTCTCCTCCAAGGTGTCAAAAAACTCCTGCACCTGATCCTCCGCCGGCTCGGCCCAATTTGGGACGAGGCCGTGCGCGTTGAACTCCGGCATCATGGCGATGATGTCGTTTCGACGCGAGTTGTTGCTCAGTGGGACCACCCCCGCCGGCAACTTAAACAAGGGCCCCTGGTGGCCTTGCCGGCCTTCGCGGCCTTGCCGGACCGCTCGACCTCGCCGTCGCGGTTCACGTCGAGCTGGAAAAGCCACTGGCAAAAGTGGGCGTGCCCCATCACCGTGAGGTTGTGGTCGAGGCCGGGGCGAAGCCTCATGATGTCGGCCGCATTCGTGAAGAGCCAGGCCGGCCTCCCCTTGTTGTGCAGCGGTGCGATTCGGCGGCGGATGAAATCCGCCCCGATCATCTCAAGGGTGAGCCCGGCCTCGGTGAGGTGAAGAATCCTGGTGGTGGCGACCGTGAGCTTCGCGTCGTCAGCATCGACATTGCTCCAGTCGTTTCTGCGGACCGGCGGCGCCTGGCGAACCTGGAAGAACTCCTGGGGGTCGTCCTCCTCGATCCAGCACCACCGGCCCCGCCATTCTTCCCACCTCTCCTTCTGAGCGCCCTCCGGGTATGTCCCCTTGGATCTTGAGATCCAGGTGACATAGCCGGAAATGGCGCCTCCCTTCTGGATTCGAGGGAAGAAGTAGTGGCAGAAGAGCGCCGTGTTGGGATGCACCCCGACGAAGCCCTCACAGAGGTGCGCAAAGAGAGCCATGCACGCCACGGCATTTGGAGTGAAATCCAGAAGATGAAAGTAGTAGGTGTGCATGATATCATTGAAGAAATCAGAGAAAGGGGGGCAGAGGCCGTAGGAGAAGTAGTCGACGAAGAACGGGTACCGATTTGGGCCGGCTTCGGTGAAGGCGGCAGGGATGGCGCGCGTGGCCGGGGGCCCCGTCGTCTCGCTTCCTGTCTTGCACCCCCACAGGTGCTTGAAGTAGTTCTGGAGTTCGACTGCGTCGATCATCGATGGGAAGTAGGCGTGCTGCGTCCGCCGCACCGCCAACTCGCTCTCCGGCGGCTCCTTCTCCCCGGCGTCCTTGGCCACTCCCTTGCCTCTGCTGGTCTTGGGTGCCATGGCGGCTGCGAGAAGCGAGGAATGGAGGATGACGAAGGCGCGGCGGCGGCGAGCGAAGGCAAAAGCTTGAGAAGGAGCAGAAGGGGACGACAGTTCCGAGATTGGGGAAAGCACGGAGGGTAAATGAGCAGCGCGCCCACGGTTATTCCTTTTTACGGGGAAGGCGCAGGCCGCCTCTTTTCCCATTAACTGCATGTGACACATGCGTGCGGGAACCGCCCCACGCATGACCCCCACGTCATGCACGACCCTCCACGTCGCGCGTCCAACACGGCTCGTGGGGAAGCGCGGCGGACGAAAAATTACTACGGTAAAATCCCGCCCCGACTGCCCGCGCACCGTTTTGGGCCTGGCCCAACAATATGTCGCGCTTATGTGTGGTCCAGGCCCGGGGGCTCCTGTCGGTGTACAAAAGTAGGGGCGCTCCTTTTTACCCCTTTACTTGTGCACGGACAGTCGGAGCCGCGCTCATGGCCACACTAAGCAGGGTAGAGGAGAGGAGCCGAAGGCACAAGACAAACAAGGCAACGCCAAGACAAGAAACACAAGACAACAAAGGGGCGAGGTGGACTCCCCCGGCAAGACCCTTGCCGGGGCGGCCTCCGCGGCCCCGGCAAGAGTCTTGTCGGGGCAGCTTGCCCAATGCCAGCAGAGTGAGCCACCCTTGAGCCCAAGGGTTCCAAACGCCGTCGACAACTACGTTGGACCTAGGGCTCGGGAGGCACCTCTATGGTGGCATGCAGATCTTCGTCAAGATCATAAACATGTGAGATCAGGTGAGGACCAGAAGACGGTGACCCTTGGCGGGATCCCAGCCGAGGGAATCCACAAGACCCCCGGCAAGGGCCTTGCCAGGGACGACTGCAACGCCACGGCAAAACCCTTGTCGGGCCCCCGGCAAGACCCTTGCCGGAGGCGTCGGCAGGGCCACTGCCAGGCCCGCGCCAGCCAAGACACCCTCGCCATTCGCATGCAGCTGCCACCCCAACCAGCTGGGCAGGCACCTGCGTGGCAACATGCAGCTTCCAGACCAACTCAGCAAGCACCTGCGTGGTGGCATGCAGATCTTCATGAAGGCCCTGCCACCGCGCCACCTCAGCAGCCTGCCTGCCTACATGGCGTTGCACGCATCGCTAGCCTGGGCGCGTGTCGAAGCGAGGCGGAGCAGCGACGGACGGGACGGGCCTCGTTCCCGCCCCCGATAAAGCTAATGGACACCTAAGTAGCGCATTTAATGCACTTCGTCCTGTAATGTCGTGCGATAAGCTCGCACACTGTAGGCCTTTCCACCTCCTGTGTGCCACTATGGCAACCCATTTTTCCTATAAAAGGAGGCCCGAGGTGACCACGAGGGGGATTCGGCCTTTTGGAACTACGCAGCCATCATAGCTAGTTCGAGAGCTCAAGAACACTCAATACATCCATCAAAGCAGGACTAGGGTTTTACGCATCCTTGCGGCCCGAACCTGGGTAAGCGATCTGTGTGCTAGCTCCTAAACCTGCTCTTCTCACGACCCCGCGCCCGCCGACCGTAGAAGGGATCCCAGTGATCCCACAGGTGTCGTTCTCACCGATATAATTTATCAAGTTTGTTGTTTTAACCTTCAACAAGGACCGGCCGCAGTCAAATTCGATTCAATGAAAGTTGGAGAAATAGACACCCGCCAGCCACCTTTATGCAAAACTAGTTGCATGTCTGTCGGTGGAACCGGTCTCATGAACGTGGTCATGTAAGGTTGGTCCGGGCCACTTCATCCAACAATACCGCCGAATCAAAATAAGACACTATAGTGGTAAGCAGTATGACGATCACTGCCCACAATTCTTTGTGTTCTACTCGTGCATATCATCTACGCATAGACCTAGCTCTGATGCCATTGTAGGGAAACGTAACATGCAATTTTAAAAAAATCTACGCTCACGAAAGATCTATCTAGGAGATGCATAGCAACGAGAGGGGGAGAGTGTCTACGTACCCTCGTAGACTGAAAACAACGCGGTTGATGTAGTCGAACTGCTTCTCATTCCGACCGAACAAGCACCGAACGTACGGCACCTCCGAGTTCTGCACACATTCAGCTCGATGACGTCCCTCAAACTCTTGATCCAGCAAAGTGTCGAGGGAGATGAGTTTCGTCAGCACGACGGCGTGGTGATGGTGATGGTGAAGTGATCCACGCAGGGCTTTGCCTAAGCACTACGGAGATATGACCGAGGGTGTAATTTGTGGAGGGAGGCGCCGCACACGGCTAACAGATGTTGTTGTGTGTTCTAGGCGCCTCCCCCCTCATATATATAGGTGGGAGGGAGAGGGAGCAGCCAAGGGGGGGTGCCCCAAGTAGTCCGAATCCTACTTGGGGTTCCTCCCCAATTCTCCCCCCCCTATTCATCGGAGAAGAAAGGAAAGAGAGGGGGGAGGGAAGGAAGGGGGAGGCCGAATCCTCCCTTTCCTTCTCCCTTCCCCTCTTTCCTTCTTCTCCTATTTCGGCCTATATGGGGGCGCACCAGCCCCTTAGGGGCTGGTATGTCCCCCTCTTGGCCCATTAGGCCCATATAGTTGTCGGGGGGGTGCCCGGAACCCCTTCTGGTGACCCGATATGTACCTGGTACCCCCAGAACACTTCCACTGTCTGAATATCATCGTCCTATATATGAATATTTACCTATGGACCATTTCGAGACTCCTCGTCATGTCCGTGATCTCATCCGGGACTCCGAACAACATTCGGTCACCAAATCACATAACTCATATAATACAAAATCGTCATCAAATGTTAAGCTTGCGGACCCTATGGGTTCGAGAACTATGTAGACATGACCGAGACACCTCTCCGGTCAATAACCAACAGCGGAACCTGGATGCTCATATTAGTTCCCACTTATTCTACGAAGATCTTTACCGGTCATACCGTAATGACAACATATGTTATTCCCTTTGTCATCGGTATGTTACTTGCCCGAGATTCGATCGTTGGTATCTTCATACCTAGTTCAATCTCGTTATCGGCAAGTCTCTTTACTCGTTCTGTAATTCATCATCCTGCAACTAACTCATTAGTTACATTGCTTGCAAGGCTTCTTATGATGTGCATTACCGAGAGGGCCCAAAGATACCTCTCCGATATTCGGAGTGACAAATCCTAATCTCGATCTATGCCAACCCAACAAGCACCTTCGGAGATACCTGTAGAGCATCTTTATAATCACCCATTTACGTTGTGACATTTGATATCACACAAGGTATTCCTCCAGTATCCGGGAGTTGCATAATCTCATAGTCGAAGGAATATATATTTGACATGAAGAAAGCAATAGCAATAAAACTGAACGATCAATATGCTAAGCTAACGGATGGGTCTTGTCCATCACATCATTCTCATACTGATGTGATCTCGTTCATCAAATAACAACACATGTCCATGGTTAGGAAACTTAACCATCTTTGATTAACGAGCTAGTCTAGTAGAGCTTACTAGGGACACGGTGTTTTGTCTATGTATCCACACATGTATCAAGTTTCCGGTTAATACAATTCTAGCATGAATAATAAACATTTATCATGATATAAGGAAATTAAAATAACAACTTTATAATTGCCTCTAGGGCATATTTCCTTCAGT
>LR880972.1:388840488-388858783 GCA_904067115.1 Aegilops sharonensis | reverse complement strand
CGTTCATCAAATAACAACACATGTCCATGGTTAGGAAACTTAACCATCTTTGATTAACGAGCTAGTCTAGTAGAGCTTACTAGGGACACGGTGTTTTGTCTATGTATCCACACATGTATCAAGTTTCCGGTTAATACAATTCTAGCATGAATAATAAACATTTATCATGATATAAGGAAATTAAAATAACAACTTTATAATTGCCTCTAGGGCATATTTCCTTCATCCCGGCTCTCTTTCCAGCTGAAAATAATTAATATATTTTTTTCTGGAATTTTTTCGTCTTTGGAAAATTATTTTCTTCTCTGGCCCTTATTTTGCTCTTGTGCTGCAGTGCTACTTGTGGGCTGCGTTGGAATTTCCTCGAAGAGTAGAGGATGATACAGTATAGTAGAGATAAGTATTTCCCTAAGTTAAGAACCAAGATTATCAATCCCGTAGGAGAACCACGCGAAACCTCGTGAACAACACCTACACACAAAATAACAAATACTTGCACCCAACGCGGTCAAGGGGTTGTCAATCCCCTCGGCGGTTAATTGCAAAGATCAAATATGATAATGGTAGATAGATAAACAAAAACACGAAATAAAAGAACGGTAAATAAATTGCAGCAAGATATTTTTGGATTTTAATATACGGTAAAGGTAGACCCGGGGGCCATAGTTTTCACTAGAGTCTTCTCTCTCGAACAAAAAGCATATGGTGAGTAAATAAATTATTGTTGGGCAATTGATAGAAAAGAACATAGTTATGAGGATATTCAAGACAATGATCATGTATATAGGCATCACGTCTGAGACAAGTAGACTGACTCCTGCCTACATGTACTACTATTACTCCACACATCGACCGCTATCCAGCATGCATCTAGAGTATTAAGTTCATAAAGAACGGAGTAACGCCTTAAGCAAGATGACATGATGTAGACAAAGTAAATCCAACCAATATGAATAAACCCCATCGTTTTCCCCTTAATGGCAAGAATACAAATACGTGTCTTGTCCCCTACTTTGTCACTGGGATATATATCACCGCAAGATTGAAGCCATTACAAAGCATCTCTCCCATTGCAAGATAAATCAATCTAGTTGGCCAAACCAAACGTATAGATTGGAGAGAAATAAAAAGCTATAACAATCATGCATAAAAGAGTTCAGAGAAAACTCAAATAATATTCATGAATAATCTGATCATAAACCCACAATTCATCGGATCCCAACAAACACACTGCAAAAGAAGATTATATCGAATAGATCTTTAAGAACATCGAGGAGAACACTGTATTGAATATCAAAGAGAGAGAATAAGTCATCTAGCTACTAGCTATGGACCCATAGGTCTGTGGTAACTACTCACACATCATTGAAAGGGCAGCAATGTTGCTTAATCAAGATACCACAATAATAGATCTACCAACTTGGTGTGTCAGCCAAAACATCAACCTTGCCAGAACCTACATTAGAGATCTTGGAAAAGTTCAACCATCATATCTGCCTAAGATTCAGATCTGGTTGGTAACAGGATATTTCAGGTTCAGCATGTCTGAAAAAAGTTTGCAACACAAATCGATGAGACGATGTTGCGAGATCCTCGGGTAATGAACTACGGTAACAAGCTCCAAAACATGAGCTGGCTTGCAAGATACATGTGAACAGAATGTCCAGGACAATCATGCCCACATAGAAGTCTTGCAACAAACACTAGTGAGTTCCGGTTGGGAACCACCATTGAGGATAACGGAATCTTGGACAAATCCATATGGTACCTTCAAGATTAGAACTTAGAACTTATTATCCTTGAGCAAATCAATCAGTGGTTTGGTGTGATAGGGAATACATATGGAATGGAGGTTGCAAATTTATCAGACCATAGCATACTTCTCACGTGCATGACGACTTGGGATAATTCCAAATGAAACAAAACAACTTTCTCGAATTCACGGCGGCAACTTGCATCAAATGCACATGAAGTTGGAGGAAGTCACTTCTTACATCAAAACGTCTACTTCATGAGCTGGCACGAAGATAGTGCTAACACAAGTTTCCCAAGACTAGCTTAATGTTCAATACATATCATGGAGAAGATCAGGATGTTGCCGATAGGCTCTACAACAACTCATCGAGGTTTCCACGAGGATGGAAATCCACAATTATGTGAACAAGGTGATAGCTCTGGTCAGACCAAAAGATATAATGATTGGTGAGGAAAAATATATTTTTTGGTTGCACGAAACATTTGTGGCGTGCAAAGTATAGTACACGTCGCTAGGTGAGTGATTATAGTAGTGGCACTGTCTACGTGGCACGTCATCAACACGTACAATACTGTTGACATGAGATCCAACGCCACCACTATTTTTTAACAATGGCGTCATATTAATAGCGTTGAGTGTCCACACCAGCAAAGTCGTCGTTTTTGCCACGCTATAACTAGACTTCTGCACTGGTGGTGGCCTCACCTTGTGAATCTAATTGGAGGCGCTGGGACAACACCACGGTGATGTACATGACCTAAAATGTATTAGCCAACGTGGAGGGGTTTCTTTCCCATCCTCTTCTCTAATACTCCGTCCGTTTCTTTATGTAAAGTGTGTTTGTTTTTCCAAAAATCAAACAAGTGCATATTTGACCAAGTTTTTAGTAAAATATATCAATATCCACAATACAAAATTTATATCATTTGATCCATCATGAAAAATAGTTTCATATATTATTCTTTTAGGTTGACTTGCACGAAAACCAATACACCTTATATTCTGGAATAGAGAGTATATAGTACGAACAATATTCGAGAAAAAAATTATACATCCAGGAGATCCATTGCAGTAGAAAGAGATCGTGCGATAAAACACAATTGCCCAGGTCGCTACAGTTACATATTACAGTGTAATCGGTGAAGATATCACATGCCTCTCCAGGGACCAGGCTCTAGTCTCATAAAAATAGCTGTGTCTTCGAAATTAGTTATCTAAATTACTGTTCTTTCCCCTAAACCAGTGGTACATGCGTTAGGTAGCATAGCATTGATAAATGATAATACAAAGAATTTTCTTTGCTCCAGACTGAACAATACAATCATCCTAAGGTAGCATAGCATTGATCTTTTGTGCATGCCTATAGTTTAGTTACAAACATACAATCATCCTAAGCAAGAGAAACACTTAAGTTTGAGAACTAATAATTCAAAATAAGTTGGTTTTGCTTCGACCTTTTGGAATGTCACTTCCTAAAATGCAAGACATGACTAATTTAGCAACTTCCAGGGTACTCCAAAATCGTTGAAGGATGATGCAGGTGGTGCAACACATCTTAACCAAAAAAACAAATGCCCCATTTTTGTGACAAAATGTACAATACCTACAAGTGCATAACTGCATATCTATTCTGGAAACTAAGAAGAGTTCTAATAATATTACCTTAGAACATATATACCGCACGTAATAAACATGAACAGGTATGGAGACATTCTAGAAAGATTCAGCAAACTAAGGTTTCAAGAAGAGCATCACAAACTGTTAGGCAACAAAATATACATAGATTCTGTTATGGCGCTGTTAGAAGGAGGGCGCGAGAGGGCCGGCCGGGGGCCTTTCTGCCCACGGCCGGGCAAGAGGGAAGGGATTTCCTTCTTAATTCTTGCTTGATTAGATTGATACATCTCCTCTTTTTATATAGAGAGGTTTACTTGACTCCCAAGCAAGGCTTACTAGACCCCTAAGCAAGCGAGCATTATCTCTAATTAACCCTAAAATTAATGGGCCCATTAGGCCCATTACATACTCTAACACTCCACCCCACCTGGACATGCAGCTTGTCCTCGAGCTGCAGCCTAACAAACTTATAACCATGACTCGACGCAACACAAACCTAACACCTAAAAACAAGCCTTTTACATCTCGGCTTGTGTTATTACTCTCAACCTGAAATAGACTCTGAAATAGACTGGGACGCTTTATTTTGGACGTGCACGTGTACAGCCACCTGGATCCCATGGACACCACCTGGACAAAAGGAGTGCATGTGTATGGCTGTTGGTCTGCACCGCACAGGAAAGAGTGGAGGACTTGCGATGGAGAATGACGAGGAGGGGTGCGCCCCCCCTCCAACCGATGTCGCAGACTTTGAGATCGCTGCCCGCGGGGAAAACAGCATGCCTGCCGCCCGCGGGGAAAACCGCATGCCCAAGATCCCCGACGCAGCGGACGAGATCGAGGTCCTTTGCACAGCGAAGGGCAACTTGGAGGAGCGGCAGCTGCAGACCACGCATCTCCCGCACACGCTGACGCGCTAGGAGACCGCGTGCAGCAGCCTGCAGCCTCACCGCCGCCGACACGTGGCGGGTAGCGATCCAAGACGGAAGCGGTGACGGCGATGGCGGGGACTTGATCTGCTGGATGTGGACGCCCTGGGATGGCGGCGGCACTGATGGGAACGCGGTCGTCGCACTCCCGTCGTAGGGCATCCCATACTGGACGGCGGAGCTGACCGGCGGTGGCTGCTGCGGTGACGCGGCGGAGGCCGCCAGGAGCGGCGGCTGCCACTGCAGCCAGGGCTGGGCGGTGGTGGCGATGGATGGCAGCTGCAGCGGCCCGATGAGCGCGGCGAAGGCCGCCTGGTGCGGCGGCTGCGGCAGCCACGGCGGCGCGGGGGTGGCGATGGGCATCGCAGCCGGGTGCGGCCCGTAGGACCCGACCAAGAACATGTGGATCTCCTGGACCGCCTGGGTTAGGTCCCGCAGCACCCCGGACACCTCCTCCGGGGTGAGGACAGCGGGGGCGGGCGCGACGAAGGATCCCGGCGCGGGCAGGAACAGGGCGACGATTGTGGTGGTCGCCGGAGGCGACGAGGTGACTGGTAGCGGAAGAGACGGGCTTGGGGACCGTGAAGACATGATCGAACCGAATCTAGCTGATACCAAATTGTTATGGCGCTGCTAGAAGGAGGGCGCGAGAGGGCCGGCCGGGGGCCTTTCTGCCCACGGCCGAGCAAGAGGGAAGGGATTTCCTTCTTAATTCTTGCTTGATTAGATTGATACATCTCCTCTTTTTATATAGAGAGGTTTACTTGACTCCCAAGCAAGGCTTACTTGACCCCTAAGCAAGCGAGCATTATCTCTAATTAATCCTAAGACTAATGGGCCCATTAGGCCCATTACATACTCTAACAGATTCAATATGGCCTCACATGTACGAAAACTAATACTTCCTCCGTTCCTAAATATTTGTCTTTTTAGGGATTTCAAATGGACTACCATATACGGATGTATATAGACATATTTTAAAGTATAGATTCACTCTTTTTGCTCCGTATATAGTCACTTCTTGAAATATCTAGAAAGACAAATATTTAGGAACGGAGAGAGTACTTCACTTGACTACTAAAGATTTCTCGTCTATAAATTATGATTAAAAGAAGACCCAAAAGAACTCCACATGTGTCCAGAACTGCTGACATAAGAAAAATAAAAGCAAAGTTCCATCTTCTGCCTATCAGTTCTTATGAACAAACATAGATGTGCATCACAATTTCACCAAAACCTCCTCACCCCATATAATGTGTGTCGATGAAATAGTACCAAGTACCATGATCTGAATTTATATTAGCAAGCACGTGCCGATGAAATAGTAACATGATCTGAATTTATATTAGCAAGCACCTGCTATACCTCGATGCAAGACCAGTCACGTGGGTAATCACATAGACATCTCATTTTCGTTAATTACAAGCGCTAGTGCTCTAGTACACGCTGGGGGTTCCTCTGTACTCTGACGTCTGAGCTATGGACACCAATTTGCGGGTGTGTGGCGGGCTCCCGCACTAATCCTGGTGGAGTGTGGCGGCAACCCACGAGTGCCCGCATCTTGTGCTGGCGCCCGCTTTGGCCTGTGGCGGGCAACCGCCACCCACCCCGCTTGCAGCCTGATACACACATCTTCTGTTACCAATAACAGCTAATCCAACAATCAGTTCATGCACTGGAGGAAATCTCCTCACGTCAAAACAACTCCAGTTTTAGAGGCAGCATATGCAGAGAGAACGAACATCTTGAGGTGCCATTGTCAATCCCCACTGTCCACACTGATACAACGACAAGTCAGATCAGATCCTAAAAAAGGGGCAACTGCGATTGCAAACTGAGGCTCTTAATACCCCTAACAATTTAGTTCTGCTAACTACTAGTGGTACTCTAAAGATAACATCAATCAAATCTAATGTATTCCTCAGGAACTTGGTTCAGAAAAGAATGGAGTAATCACAGGGGGAGAGAAGCGATAATGATGTTTATGAGTGTGAGACACTATTCACATTGTCCCTAGGAGCATTGTTACAGCATTTACCATGTTCGCCTGGCTATTGGCTGGCAGGTGGATTCCCCTTGCTAGCCCCATTCACCACTGGGGTATATTGGCGACTGGCTGGTGTTCCGGTGCCGGTAAGCGAGTTCCTGCCTGGTGGAGTTCCAGCACTGGGAGCCGGGTTCCTGACTGGTGGTGTTCCAGTGCCAGGAGCCGCAGTCCTGACTGGTGGTGTTGCCCGGTAAGCGAGTTCCTGGCTGGTGGTGTTCCAGTGCCGGTAAGCAAGTTCCTGGCTGGTGTTATTCCAGTGCCAGGAGCCGCATTCCTGGCTGGTGCTCCGGTGGCAGGAGCCATATTTTTAGCTAGTGTTCCGGTGGCTGGAACCGCATTCCTAACTGGTGTTCCAACGCCCGGAGCCGCATTCCTGGCTGGTGTTCCAACCCCCGGAGCCGCATTCCTGGCTGGTGTTCCGACGCCAGGAGCCGCATTCCTGGCCATTGCACTACTATTTGAGCTCATAGCATGCTGCTTCTGGGCCATAATTTCTTGGCACCTATTTTGTTTGCCTGTGGTGCCTGGGCCAGGTGGCTTCCGATATATTGCTTTACTCAGCACACCAGCATTGCCTGAGCCAACAAGGCCACTAGAGGTGACTGTTGATGGAAAGGTCGCCCCATGTGAAGCTAGAGTTTTGGTCTTCTTCACGGTTGCTGGTGCTCTAGCAGACGCAGGGATGCTTTTCACAACTGTGGGTTGCTGTTTCGGTTGTTTCTTCTGGCTGGGAATAGAACCTTGAGCTCCAGGAGCAATTTTGACACCTTTGCTCTTATCCAAACAATCTGTAGTCAAGCATCCTTGGGCAACAAAGCGATCGAACTCCAGCATGTCGGCATCCTTGGGATCTATGCTCTCCTCAGCTTTGGGGTCAATCATCTCATGCTGCTTCACTATCTCTGGCTGCTTCACCATCTCCGGCTGCTTCACGTCTTCAGGAAACAAGTCCTCCATCGTGACTGCACAAAATGTAGAGTCGTCGTCCATCTCCATATTGTCGCATGGGCCAGACACTGGTGTGGTGCTCAATGCTCTATCAGGTTCCAACAAATGTGCACTAGCAGATTGTTCGGGGGGGTTAACTCCTGCAACTTCTGACACAACATTAACTTGCTCAATTGACTGTGTTATCAAAACCGGAGGAGATGGTGTAGGGGCACTGCAGTTTGGAAGTTCTGGGTGTTCAGCACTACCAGGCTGTATTCCAGGCTCACCAGCCATAGTGGATGCTTTAGAGCTTGTAGAAGTTTTTGAAGATCCTTTTCCTCGAGGTCTTATGTGCTTAGCTTTCAGGGTTATGTGCACAGCTTGCGAGGATTGTGCAGCTTTCAATAAATTGGTGGCGTTGCTTGCTGGGGCGATTCGTCCACCAGCAGCAATAGCTGCAGCTTGTATCGAGGAAGGAGCATTTGTAGGATTTTCTTGTGCGTTTTGCTTCTTAGAGCTATTTTGTGACTTGTTTGAAGTATTTGACACTTTTGAGGCTGCAGCTTGAGCAGGAGCTGGTTGCACCCGAGGAAGTGGAATCTGCCCTTGTGCTGGCACTGGTACTGGCAACGGGAATGATGAAGAGGATGTTGCACATTTTAACTCAGGTGCCGCAGCAACGAATACTGGAGCAGGATGTTGAGCGCTTTGTTGTGAAGCTCCTACATGAAAAGGCTAGAATGAGCACCAAAAGGCTAGCACAAGGCACAACAAAGATGCCAGAACGGATTTACATCTCAGGTATACAACGGAAATATAGAACAATGTTTGGCTTGTTGATACTTCAGTAAAGAAGCATTATTCTAAATGAGAGCTGTACTGACAATGTATAAGAATTTTATTAGTACCTAATCTTACTGTAGAGAATCCACCAGGCTTCCCCATAGGCATATCAAGAGCCATAGAGAATGCCTTTTGAGTAGCTTTTATATCGAACTCCGTGGTGACTGATTTAGCTTTAGCAAGCTTGGTTGTTCCTTGACGCCTGCAAATGACTGCCCATCTCTGAAAACAACAATACACATTACCTAATTACTCTACAGACAAATATGTACATGGAGACACATGGATGTCCCATCATGCTAATCATTATAGCACACAACAGTTATATGCAAATGAGAACTAAACAAACAGGCCAAGTAAGATTGAGATGGAAACTTTTTCTAGGCATAGATCACAAGCAAAGCAACATAACTATTGCAACAAGAAGCACATGCATTTGCCTACTTACCTTGGCATATTTGCAAAGGCATGCTACAAATTTATTATAATTCGGGAAGACTAAGGAAAACCAAACGGATGTAAACAAGGATGAACTGCCGCACAATAATAGATGCTAGTATGCAATTTACAAGATGACCATAGAGTTAGTTACCTGAGACAATTGAACATAAGTTCTTGTGCTATCGAAGTTATATTTACGCAGAATGTTCAGCCAATTTCCTTCACCACACTTATGTACACCATCCATTAAGTCTGCATCCTCCTTGTTGGACCATGCTTTAGGCTTCTTTGTCTTTTTATGAGGTCCATTCCCATCAAAAGGATCAGGAGATAACCCTGTATGGGATGCCTGTTTTGAGTTGGAAACTGGACCTGTACCATTTGTTAGACGATGGCTCTGAGCAAGCTGTTTGTCAGATGGAACACGCGGTATCTTCTCATTTGGAGTGTTTAGCAGAGGAACTTCTGAGTTAACACGATGACTAGAACCTTGCTCACGTGAAGGTCCATAGATTAAGATCTGCAATTTATATGATAGGATTATAAGTACCATTGTGCATACCTAAGATATGAAGAAATTGAGTGAAAATATGCAACAGAGCAAATATTGCATGACATTCAGCATAGTTGGTAATCAATACAAAATTGCTAACGAAATAAAGATTTGCCTTTTTCATAAATGATAACTCGTTTACATTGTTACTAACTGAAATGGAAGCTGTCATAAGAACTGTTATACTGACAAATCCTTGCAATTTTTTATAACTAATCTGCCCAGCAATAGAAGACATTTGGGTGTAGACATGGTCCCTGAGTAGAACTGTGAGTATACTTGTTTTCAATTGCAATAAGAATCAAATACACTCATAACTAAAAGCATTTTCTGAGAAAGAATCTTTCATTGTTATTTTCATCAGTCTAATTTAATATTCAAAAAGATCTTCACTGCCAAAGATTAGAAGGTTTGACTGCACATATCATGTACTGCTACTCTTTCGTCACTAGAGGGGGAAAACATGATAGCCACCCTTTTGTAACTGGAGGGGGCGAACATAATGGCCCT
The DNA here is from genome assembly GCA_904067115.1 of Aegilops sharonensis. NCBI lineage: Eukaryota > Viridiplantae > Streptophyta > Magnoliopsida > Poales > Poaceae > Aegilops > Aegilops sharonensis. The sequence continues at coordinate 388,849,157 of LR880972.1, read as the reverse complement.
TTATCCTTTCGTCTTTCTGCGTATAAAGGTAGAGATTACTGACTCATAGTTGCAGTTGCAGAATTAGTAGATCAGTCAGTTTTCTGTACACACTACTTTAAGTTTGTGAAACTTGAGAGGGTGAGCTCTGACCCTGTGAGGCATTATAGGAAGTCCATCTTATAAATCAAATAAAATGGACCTTTACACTCTCTAATAGTTCAAGAAACTTAGATGAAACATACGAACACTATCTTCATTGGCGAATACATATACTTATCTTACAGCCAAAACTGTTCACTATCCTATGATTTCTAGTGAAACACCATGCTTCATCTCCCATTTGATAACGAGGCATCAATCAAGCTTTTGAGCAGAGCCAACAATCAATCAGCCTTCGCTAGGCGCATACTGAAGAGCAAACTGCGTCTGCAGCCCTAAAAGTATTGAGGGGGTGTCAAGTTAGTCCTAATTCTATTGAAGTGCACATTCCGGTCCCTATAGCACCTTAAGGGAGCATTTGGTTCTAAGGAAACCAGATTGAAAGGAATGTGAAAATTACTAGGAATATTAGCGTGGTAATGAGATAATTAGGAATATGGCATTACAGTTAAAGTTTTCAATGAATTCAAGATTGAGTTGTTTGGGTCATTGGTTGCAATAACCTGTTCATGAGATTATATTTTGTAGATTAATACTGATGTATTGCAAAGACCTGTTGTTGTTTTATTTCTTCATGCCCCTTTATGACAAAGACTTTCAGATTGGCTGCTTTTGGGGCTAGTATTTTTATTAACAAAACACTTCTTAGACTGGACTACTTATCAATGTAAGGCCGCAAGGTTTGACTTTAGAAACTTTTTATTCGGCTAGGAGGCTGTTCTTTCACTGCTGATGTGACTGCTTTTAGCGTAAATAAAGACACGCTGTGAAAGAATCTGTATCTTACTAACTTATACAGAATAAAACCCAAATTAGTGTACTAGGACTATTATCGGTCTTCAACGAAAACTGGAGCTAGTGTTCAACAAGAACGAACAATTCCAAAAAACAATTAATTGTATGTTTAATTTAACAATGCAAACGTGAGAAGGAATTGGTTGCACATCATGCCAAGGTGCATTGTAAAATAGCAAGACATGATGGACTGAATTGTCTCAACACCGTTAATCGGATGAGTTTTAATTAGTACACTTGACATGGATATACAGTATGAGTGAGGTCCTAAATGGGATGGACACAAAACCCTTCACAAGATAATTACAATTCGATCACTATGTTTGAATCGAACTAATATTGAAAGTCTAGTGTTTTTTAGGAAGAAAAATGAGGTGTCGATGGATTCCGGATCAGGGGGTAATCCAAGATAGCCACCTGTTTCAAAAGGAATCATAATGCCCCAAAACAACTTGAATCGTATCATGGTAATCTAGAGTCTAACCAACATTCCAAGTGGCTATGCCGAATGCGGTAATCAAACCAGATTGCCTCGTGATTTCCACTAATCTTTACAAGATTCCTGCAACCAAACACAGCCTAAAAGTGAGTCACCGCGGGTCCTGAGCAGCTCAGCTCAGCACGGGAGCTCCGTTTGCGGCAAACTCCTGCCATGGCAGCATTCTGGCTGTGCAGCTGCGGTCCAAGCATCACGAGTGCAGTCAGCACTGAGCTGGGTTGCTCAGGGCCCGCAGTGACTCACCTTATACTATAAGATCGTAATAAAGGATCTATATGGACAAGCCAATAACCATATGGCATAGATAGCACGACATTAGATACTGGTTTGTGGTACAATAGGACACAAGAGCCTTAAGCAGATGCCAAACAAAATTCTGTGCACATCTCGCACTCAATCCCAGATATGCTTGATCAAAGAATCATATACAAAAAATGCAATTACTAAATACATTGATGGCATTTAAGTTCATATATCCGGGTTCTGGGTTCCTAATTAACGCAGATAAATAAGGCAAGGTGGGTGAAACAGAAAATTAGGCCTTTGGCATCCTAAATCCAAAAGGAGCATCTGATAAGTAAATGACCGTATCACCTACAATACAGACAGAAATGCTTCTGACAAAAACAAAATGTGGTACCTTCGCGAAACGGGAGGCCTCAGCTGCAGCTTCGTTGCTCGGCTTAGGAAAGGGTTCAATCTCACATTCCAAGTCGCTCTCATCACCCTGTCATCATCAATCAGGGCAACAGAAGTACCACAATACAGTTAGGAAAAGATAGGGTGACAGTAGAACAAACAGAATTTCTATATACCAACCTCTCAAGATCTAACAGTTCCTACAACGACGATACTGGCTAGAATACACAATTTTAAAGCTAGTCGAAATTAAATTGGCAGGATAAAGAAAGAGCACAAACCAGAGGCTGGGCGCCGATGTCCTCGGCGTTCTCGATGAAGTCATGTCGGTAGGCGATGTAGCGCCAAAGCATCTGGTACTCGCGGGCGGAGGTGATCCCCGTGGCTGTCTTTGCCACCAGCGCCCTCCAGTCGATGCTCCTTCTCTCCGCGTGCTGCGCCACCTCCTGAAGCGCCGTCAGGATTGTCGCGGGCGAGTACCTACAGCAAGATTGAGCGGCGCACTAAAACCCTAGGGCGGGCCCAGGAGAAGCGGCGAGTAGCGCGAAGGTTGAGGAGAAGGACCGACTTGTGGAGGATGAGGTAAACCTCGTCCTCGGAGAGATCTCGCTTCCGCTTCCCCGCAGCTGCAGCCGCCACCATCTCGAAGTTTGTGACTCGTCAGCACTTTGGCGGTTAACTGGGGGAATACTACAATAGAATATAATCAGCTCGTGGAATTATTATTATTTTGAAAAGGAGGCAAAAGTTTTGCCTTATACATTAATTAAGAAGAAGAGAGTTACCTGATTAATTTACGGAAAACCAGGCGAAAACCGCACAGACTTGCACAGTCATGTGAACTACTCCCAAACTATGGAGCCACAGGACCACAAAGGTAGACCAACAAACACACCCAACACAGAACCTCTGCAACCCCAAACACTTGGGTCACAACTTCACCAATGGAACTCCATCTCCCCGCTGCAAGTTGCAGCCTAGACTACTGTACCATGGAAGCACCTGCGCCTCCCCATTATCGTCATCTTTTTTCCATTGCACATGTTAGATTTCTTCTTGTGGATACCAGGGTGGAAAATAGAACACTGTGCATTTCATGCTTAGTCAAACACTGGTGGTACTTTGGCTGGTCACATGTAAATTGATGATTTGCTCCGACGGGTATGCACTAAAACAGATCATCAGCTTGCTAATACGTGTTACTGGCGCAGTACAGATCTCTAGTTATTTATTTTACTTGTACAGTCCCAGATGATAATATCTAAAACAATATCTTTTTTTTTCTATAGCCAAAAGCTACCATCGCTTGGTGCAAAGTTGCGAGCCATCAATGGGTTAATTGATTGTAGCAATTAGATATCACACCGACGGGCTATTACATGCCACTGTATTTTATCCAAGTGGGTAAACTGGTAGGTGTTCTCTTGCAAAGGCATGAACGCATCTACTTGCTTCAGCCCAACAACAGCGGCTCCAATCAGCTCCAGTACTAATAGGTACAGCGATGCGCCTTTCCATCTAAACTGAATCGAAGTCAGCGCATTGCCTAAGATGAGATTGAGTACCTGCTGGAACAGTGGCGCGATCCGGATGCAGGCAGACACGGCGCAGCAAGAACCAGTGGAGGGAGAGTCCCCCGCGTTGGCTACGTTGGCGGAGACCGATCGGCGGCGACACCCAGCGACGGCGGCGCAGACCTAGGTGGCGGCGGCCGTGAACAGGCTATGGGAGGAGGGTTCGTGCGTGATGCTTGGGCCTGGTGGGCTTCTTTCCGAAATTATCCGACGGTTAGGAATGAACGGCTCGTCAAAATGCACCTATCTCGATCAACTGGACGAGACAAATGCAACCACCACAATTTATTCACATCTCTCATTTCGTTCCTAATGTTATAGTTTCATTAATAATGAAGACAAATATAGGCGACCCATACTTTCAATGAGCACAAAAAAGACAATCAAACATTGAAGCAAGGTAACGTCAAAAAAAAAAACATTGAAGCAAGGTGCTACTACCTAAACTAAAACCACAACAAGTATTTTGGAATGAAGGGACTACAACACGTCAATGAAATAAAACCATCATAAGACATAATGAAATGTGAAAGCAATGCATGACTCAAAACCATCTAACTATGCACCAGTGTGTCAAATTTTGAATTATTATACCCTCGGGCAAGTTCTTTTTGTCGTTTAGACAAAACAAAGGAGAAGCTTAATTTGTTTAAACATCCTTGCTGAATTTAAAGTTATTAAGATTCTACACCCGAGATCTAAAGCTTGTGTTATGATAACAACTGTAACACTTCATATTTCAAAATTTCAACTCTAACTTGCGGTGCTACCACATTACTTTAAAAACAACCAAATCTTGGAATAATTAGAAATTTTGACAGAGTTTCTTTTCTATATACCTATATACTGACTTCCATAACACACTAGTAGAGTCGTCTAGAGAGTTTGCAGCTCTCAAGAGTAATAGGCGGAGCGTATTGGACTTAGATTCGAGTGATGCTGAACCACTATCTAATTCTTCGGCTCTAGGGGTTTTTCTCTCGGTGGATTTAAAACTCAAATCGCTTAGAGAGGGGGTTGCTCAACAATCAACTCAAATGGAGCAGCCGCCGGACAAAGCCGGCGCGGGGTGGCTATTTATAGCCGCAACCTTCCCTGATGGAAAATGACCATTTTGTACACGTGGTCCAACCAATGGCCAATTGACACATTTGCAACGGTCGGATTTGGAAGCAACGGTAACATTACTTGAGGAACAAGTAATGCTAACTCCTCGGTCTGAGACAAATCTCTCGCAGCAAAGAAGATCACAGTCTCTTGCTGGCAAGTATTTGCTCGGAACACGAAGAGATTTCTCTCACAACTTTCATAGGATTTGGGTTTAGCATCAGATAATCAAAGTTTCGAACGCTGCACCCCTCTTAATAGTATGGTGGTCCTATGACTCAACAGAGAGAAGAAGAAGAAGAAAACAAATGCTACGTCTTCACTTCGTCTTCATTCTCCTCGGATGCAGTCATATTCCTCGGACAGACACCGAACCAATTGCTTGAACTTCAGCAATTTTTAGGGGTCACTCATGTTAACATCATCTTCGGTGATAAACTTCGCTGCACGCAGGGAGATTAACTTCGTCATTTGCATCAAACTCCTCATGATCTCAGGGACTTGTTACTTTGCGTGCACTAGCAAACACATAATTCCCATATTGTTTATGCCAACAAACTCCAAAACATAAGGGGCCTATCATTGCACCAACAGAAACCACTTATTAATTCCTTCTGCTCCTCGTTGGGTTTGACACTCTGACTTATCGAAAGGACTATGATTGATACCCTATACTTATGGGTCATGAAGACTCTTTTCTAACGTTGCTGCTACGGAGTGAAGCGCTTTCGGTAAGTGGAGTTTGGTAAGGAAACATTTATATTACGTGTTGAGATTTATCTTCACTTGTCACTATGGAAAAAAATCCTTTGAGGGGCTTGTTCGGGGTATCTTCACCTCGACCGAAAGTGGTAAGAACCGCTCCTCAACCTACTGAAAATACTTATGATGAAATTCCTTCTGGTATTATGGAAAAACTGCTTGCTAATCTCTATGCAGGAGATGGAGGAATACATCCTGATATACACTTAATCTATATAGATGAAATTCGTGGATTGTTTAAGCTTTCAGGTTTATCAGAGGACAGAGCTAAAAGACAGTATTCCCATTATCTTTGAAGGGAAAGGCATTGGCATGGTACATGCTATTGGATGAACCCAAAACATAGGACTGGAACCGATTAAAGCTAGAATTTCGTCAGAAATTTTATCATATGCACTTTATTCATCGTGATCAGAATTATATATATAATTTTTGGCCTAGTGAAGGGGAAAATATTGCTCAAGATTGGGGGAGGCTTAATGACATGATGCACACATGCCCCAATCATGAGCTCTCGAGAGAAATGATTATACAAAACTTTTATGCTCTACTTTCTCATAATGATAAAACAATGCTTGATTCTTCTTCCGTTGGCTCTTTCTTGAAAAGGAGCACAAAATTCAAATGGGACCTTATTGAAAGAATTAAACGCAATTCTGAATATTGGGAAATTGACAAAGGTAATGAGTTAGGTATAAATTTTGAATTTGATTGCGTTAAGTCCTTTGTTGAAACAGATGTTTTTCATAAGCTTAGTGCAAAATTCGGGCATGATTCTGGGATATTAGCTACATTTTGTGAATCCTTTGCTTCTCATGTTGATCTCCCTAAGGAGAAGTGGTTTAAATTTCATCCAACTATCAAAAATATTTGTGAAGAACCAGCTATTTTTGAAACTAAAACAATTGCTTATACTACTTATACTGCTAATCCTGATATGCCTAATACTTATGTTGAGAAACCCCCTTTCTTAGTTAGGATTAAGGTACATGCTAAGGCTACGACTGTGATTATTAAGAGCAATATTAAAACACCTAAACCCACTGAACAAATTAAAGTGGAACCTAATAGAAATCCAGCAGATAGGCTTTGCGTGGCAGGGATATGCAGTAGTGATTTCCATCTCGCAGATTTTGGTTTCGGGCGGTTACTACGACTTTCCCCGCTTCGTTCAAATTTTGCAGAGTGCATGTTTACCGTGCCAACTCAATTTGAATCCCGTTTGTATTCTATTTTTTTCGGGCGGGATCCATTTTCAATTGGAATTACATTCTATATACATCATTTTTTTATATATACTTTCAAAAGCACAACACCATTTTATACATAAATATGGTTTACAAATGGCATGATCTCAGATTCATAAGGTTGTATCCATCAATTTGGATTTTCAAATATTTGAAACCACTTTATGTTGAAATCCAACGCATGCATTCCTCGCTAACTGTCTCCAATTAATGTGTGTTTCATGCGGGTTTTTTTTACTTCTCACACATGTATAATGTGTTTCACACACGCAACATATAGTGTAATCCCGTTTAGACATTAATTGCATATAAACCATGCATTGTTTGTAACTGAAGAATCTATAGATCACCAATATTGATAAACTATATAACATTACACGTGTGCCCAAATTCAAATGAATATGCATGTTTGATACACCAATTTGCGTTATGATATTATCGATGTCGTGATCTCCAGTTTAAATATTTGAATCCCCTTTAATCCAGATATTCGTCTCATATAGCTATCACTCATGCTTATATAGGACTATCTCTCTGGACCTATACGCGTTCATCGTCTCTCAGGTATCTCTCGTGCTACCTGTATGTCGACAATGATCTTTTTTGTTCGTAACACAATGACGGTACTCTCTCCCTCGACCTTCATCACTCTATCTCTCTCTAAGTATATCTCGCTTCCTGCTATGTGTATCTAATTATGATTCTCCATGTGGAATTTCTTTCTCTCACACAAACACAAAACTTTGTCTCCCAGGGTCTCATTTCTCTCTACTATTCCCATGTGTGCCACTCGCACACCCCTCATACAGAGATGTCTTTTGCTCCTTAGATATGAGAACCTACGACTCTTCCTCTTCAATATCTCTTTCTCACACACAAACACAAACTCTGTCTCCCAGAGTCTCATATTTCTCCATTGTTCTCTTGTATGTCGCTCACACACACCCTCTCTCCCTAGAGATATCTTGTGTTCCCTCGTATGTCTCTCTAGCTATCACTCTCGTTGTGAAATATCTTTCTCTCTCGCAGACACAAAACTTCGTCTCTCTGGATCTCATTTCTCTCTGATATCTGTTTGTACGTGACTCACACGCACCCTCTCTCTATCTCTCTCACACCCACACACATAACCCATCCTTCTGATCCACTCGACTCCTATCTCTAACGCACACTAGCTAGCATATTTATCTTTCTATTTATCTGTTTCTCCATCAGCCTTCTTTCTCGCCCTCACTCTTGATTCCTATCACGCACACTACATATGTATCTCTCTACATGCAGTCAAGTGCCCTCTCACACACATATATAACTTCACCCTTTGAACCACTCGACGGTCATCTCCAACACCCAAACTAGCGGATGTCCCTCTAGCTAGCATCTCCATCTCTGTATCTATCTGTAGTTTCTCCGTCAACATTTCTTTCTCGCACGGAGTCTTGCTTCCTATCACCCACACTATATATGTCTCTCCATACATATGCATTTATAGGTTGATCTCTTTTGCACAATCGTTGCGCCTCACTCCCTCTGCTCGCCATAGATGCATGCTCCAGCCCACGCCACTATCTCTTAAAGACAAAAACACATGCTCAATTGTCGGGCCTTCTTCCCTGCATTCTCACATGCATGCATATTGTCATACCGATCCGTCTCTCCCATGTCGTTGATCTTATGACTTATGTCTTCTTCCTTTTATCTCGATCATGCGCGCGCGTACACACACATCCCACGTATACATGTATACCTCTCACACATGCACGTTCAAGGTCTCTATGTCTCCATACGTAGTTAATTACCCTCAATCCTAACGCCACACCGAATCGTTCTCCTCTTTTGTGCACATAACTTCCGCCTGGATGGGTAAAACACACACTCACACTTAACAATCTCCTTCTAGCTACCCCC
>LR880972.1:388794984-388816740 GCA_904067115.1 Aegilops sharonensis | reverse complement strand
GTCTCCACGCATGCCCTGGTTTTTACATAATCGCGAGGGTATTCGGACACACTCCGGACTATTGGGTCCTGAGGTTGAAGCGAAAAGGTCCGCTACGACAAACGATCTACAATCCGGCTAGAAGGCATTTTACATGTCATTTTAAATTACATAGTCAAATTGACTGATTGTATTCCTCTTCAATGCCGTCTAATAGGCTGTCTAGTTTACAGTCCTGCTGGGAATACTTTGCGGCCAACTCTACTTGGCCGTACACTAAGCTCACAGGGATCTCCTTCCCGTCGGGCCCCACAGGTCCGACCTCGGCCATGTGGTTTGGGTCCGCCTTCATGTACCGCGTCTTCACCATGGCCCAGGCCTCCCTGGTGCCTTGACGACAGGCCGATATCTTCCATAGTCAGAAGCGCCGCCGTGCTCCCTGAAGCTTCTCTGCAAGCTCTCCAAGGCCTTCGGGCAGGGAGATAGATGGCCACAAGGCCTGGGTGACGCCTTTCATCACATGCCGAACTCGTTCGTGCAGTTGCAATAGCTCGGGAAGAAGGTCACCCGTAGAACCGGGCATTTCCTCTTCAGGACGACCCATGAGCATACCTGCAGACATAATTCTGTTAGTTGACTTCCTCGCCGAACTCTTCTTCAAAGTTCGCTCAAGCACTTACTATAAATGCCGCGACGAAGTCGCCGATTCTCCTTCACGGAGTCAGACAGTTGGGCACGAACATCCTTTAGTTCCTCACCCAGCTGGGTGTTGGCATCTTGGAGATTATTTTTCTCTTGCCTCACCCTTGTAAGCACATTCTCGCCGGCCTTCAACCGGCGCAAGAGTTGTTGCTTGTCCAGATCTAGTACGGCGCAATCTGCAATATTATTGTCAGATTTACACACACGTCGCACTTCACAAACTACTCATCTTTTGAAGCATCTATTACCAGAGGGGGTCTCTGTGGCTCCCCCTGTAGCGGCTAGTGCGGCCTCAAGTTGGGCCTTTCATTCTTCAAGCTCCTGGGACAGTCGGGTATTCTTTTTTGTAAGATCCTGCATAACAAATGATCCTTAAATCAGTTATTCTAACTATTTTAAGTCTCGGGGGCTACTGGCATATATAACTATCAAATTTCCTCACCCGTATGTCCTTTACATACTGCTCCGTGGCTCTGGCTAGACCATCTTGAGCCGCACGGAGGTGCGCATCTCCCGAATTGAAGGCATTCAATGCCTCTTAGGAGAAACATGCATCACGAAGAACTGTCCGGCGGCGCCTATGATTCATGGCGCTCTCCACCTCGGAGTTGGTGGCGGACAATCTGTCGGTATCCTCTGTCGGAGGAGCATCCGATGCATGCCTCGTGCTCGCCTCCGCTTCTGGATCCGGCTTTGGAGCCTGGCTGGCGGAGGCTCGATTGGCAACCTCTCCGGACACAGTCCGGCGAGCGCTCTTTTTCCTGAAAAGAGCACCAGCGTTAGTACGCCTTCCAGGAATCAATCCTGGGTATACGGTGACGCGCCATACCGCTGCGGCGGCGTTTCAATCCGGACCGCACTTATTTTTAGCATGCGGGGCCGTGCTGCCCCTTGTTGGCTAGCCGCCGCGGGCTCGGCCTCCTGCCTCGAAGGCACCCCCTGCAAAACACCATGGGTATACGGTGATAAAAAATAAGCACGGATGGGTCATTATCAGAGTATTGGGACCTCAGTCTCAGTTACCTGTGAGGCTGGAAGTATTCCGGGGTAATCGGCCGTAATGGCAACCAAAGCATTATCAATGCTCAGTTGGTGAAATACCCCGTCAATCAGCTCCACCAATATGTCCGGATTCTCTTGGGAGGCCAGATTGAGGAGCCTTTCCGGATCCTCGGGTTGTGGAGGCGGGCTGTTTATGTCTTTTACGACCTGGCGCAGTTCCTGCGTCAAAATCATAAAATGAGATACCTAGCCATGGGAATGCGGATCGGATGTGCAAAAAAGAAAATGTCCGCTTACCCAGCTTCGAGGGTTGTTCATAGAAAATCCGTTCAATGGACTGACGCGGAGAAAATCTTCGTCTTCTCCCTTGTACAGCGCGGACAAGGTCTTCACCAGATCGGTGACCGATCCTGGCCCCTTACAGCCATGACGGGTGGCATCGTCCTCCCTGTTGAAATCCCACATGGGGTGGCCCCTATACTGGAGCGGCTGCACCCCCCGCATAATACATGTGGCCATGACACCAATCATGGCCAGTCCGGAATGAGCTAAAATCTTATTCGGCTCATCAGGTAAAGGACGTCCCTGTCGTCTTCCCTCTGGGAGCTCCGCGGGCGCCAACTCAGGCGTTTCTTCAAAGGAGCATTGCTGAACTCTGGGAGACCGATCCGAACAGGATCCGGCAGCGGGACGTCTTCTATATAAAACCATTCCGAAGGCCAGTCTTCGGACGCCTTCTTCGGGGTTCCGGATAGATATCCGGTCCCGGCGATACGCCATAGCTCGGCTCTGCCCACTTGATATATTGACCCCTCATGAGAACGGGGTACAAGGCAGAATAATCTCTTCCACAACGCAAAATGAGCCTCGACGCCCAAGAACAGTTCGCAAAGGGCCACGAAGCCCGCGATGTGCAAAATGGAGGCAGGCGTAAGGTGGTGCAACTGGAGGCCGTAGAACTCCAAGAGCCCCCGGAGAAACAGATGAATTGGAAATCCGAGTCCTCTTACTAGATAAGAGAAAAAGCATACCCGCTCTCCTTTGGAGGGATCGGGGACACTCTCCGCTTGCTTTCCGCCCTTATAGGTGGCCAGTCCGGCTCGAACCGGAACCATGAAGGTCGGGGGAAGAAATCCCTTGGTTTGGAGTGTTACTAACTCGCTATGCGGGACTGAGCATCTCTCCCAATTTCCAGGCTGAGGGCTGGGAGCGCGAGAGGAGGAGCCGCGTCGACTGTCCATGATGGAATGGATTTTTGTCAGAGGCGCTCCGATGAAAGCTCGCGGAGGGGGAATGGTGTGAATCAGATCTAGATCCTCGTCCCTTTTATAAGCGGCTCATTTGCGCAGCTAGGGGGATAAGTGTAAAAATACCCTGGCTTTTCGCATTCATTCAAACACGTGGAAGATGGCCATTATTGGGCGTGGAAGCCAAGGAGCGCAGCATTTATCAGAAGCCGGACACTATTCGACAAGTATATGGAATTTGGAGAAGAACCCGCCTCGCAATGCCGAAGACAATCAACACGCCGGACTCATCGCCATTGAAGCCTGGTTCGGGAGCTACCGAGGGAGTCCTGGATTAGGGGGTGTCCGGCTAGCCGGACTATCACCGTTGGCCGGACTCCTGGACTATGAAGATACAAGATTGAAGACTTCGTCCCGTGTCCGGATGGGACTTTCCTTGGCGTGGAAGGCAAGCTTGGCGATACGGATATGTAGATCTCCTACCATTGTAACCGACTCTGTGTAACCCTAACCCTATCCGGTGTCTATATAAACCGGAGGGTTTTAGTCCGTAGGACAAACAACAATCATACCATAGGCTAGCTTCTAGGGTTTAGCCTCTCTGATCTCGTGGTAGATGCACTCTTGTACTAACCATATCATCAATATTAATCAAGCAGGAGTAGGGTTTTACCTCCATCGAGAGGGCCCGAACCTGGGTAAAAACATCGTGTCCCTTGTCTCCTGTTACCATCCGCCTAGACGCACAGTTCGGGACCCCCTACCCGAGATCCGCCGGTTTTGACACCGACAATGGTGAACAAGAAGCTCAAGCTTGTCAACATAGTCCAGATCATGCTCATCCGCCGGATCCTCCCGTGTCAACAACGGGCGTTCAACTTGTGGGAGTTCGACCCGGCCCAGCACCAAACTCTGAGCGAGCTCTTCGACACAACACACGAGGATGGTTGGAAGGTGCTGTTTAAGAGCGCCGAGGTTCCCCCTCCCCTTATCGAGGATCGTGGATTCAGCGTGAAGCGCCAAGCCAGCGCGGTAAGCTATTTTATCTCTTTATAGGGTATTCATTTTTCATAGTTTAACTATGTGCGGGATCTAAGCTTCCATGCCTTTGACAGGAATGGGTGGAGACGTCGGGGCAGATTGATTGTCCAGCCCCCCTACCCGAAGACCCTGCAGATGCTCTCCTGACGGAGATGCTTACTCCGGCTCCTTATGAGGTGCCGGAGAAAAAGGTCAAGAAGAAGGCTACGGGAACCCGAAAGAGTTCCCGACGCCAGGTGTTATCGGACTCATCGTCCGATGACTCCGAGACGCACTCCTCCCGTGGAAATGAGGAGGAGGCAGATAAAGGTTCTTCCCCTCCAGCCGGGGAAGACAAGAAGAGGAAGGCCGCCCCAACTGGGGAGGCCGGAGGGTCCAAGAAGGGAAGGACTCTCCCTCCGGACTACTCCGCCACTACCGCCGACAGCAAAGATGAGTGGCCACCCAAGGACAAGCCCCTGGCGAGATCGTAAGTATTTGGACACCAGAGTAGCTCGTGGCACCGTTTAATTGCACAACTTCTTCTAACGCCGGGCACGGTTATGCAGCCCGTCCCAGGCCCGTATCGACGTATCCTTGTCGAGCGGTTCTTTGGACCCGTCGGCCATGAGCAGCGAAGGATCACTTCCGACCGCCTCCACCCCTCGCCCTACGGACAACGCCGAGGTGTTGTCCCAACAGGCATCAAGCCGAGAGGAGGTAGTCCTGGAGGCGCCACAAGGCGACCTTCCGGACTGCAGGCGCAAAGGGAGCAAGGCTCCCAAGGGCTCCAAGTTCGGCCCTGGGCCGAATACCGCACCGGAACCTCCAGTGGTTCCGGACTCCGGCAGGCGGCCCCCCACTAAGAGGGGCAAGCCTACCGCACCGGTGACCTCCGTCCAACCGGAGACACTGGATAATTTGCTAGAGGTGCTTAACGGCGCCTCCATCGATGAGGAGCACCGCACTATTATGAGTGCGGTGATTCAGAAGGTTCAGTCCGCCAAGAGCGGACTGACTGAAGCCTGTGCCAGCCTTCTAACAGGCTTTGAGGTATGTATTTAAAATATATGAAAACATTACCGCATAGACAGTAGCCCCTGATGCTCTGTTCGGTGTTCACAAAGAAAAGCCGAATAGAGGATCTAAGAATATCCGCAGGAGTCTAACACAAGTATGTCGATATGCGTATGCAAGCTTCATTGCTGACCTCTGCCGCACTGACTGCGGAGGTCGATGCGCTGAAGCAGAACCTCGAGCGGTCCGAGAAAGAGCTCGGCCTTGCCAAGAAGCAGCTCGAGGAGAACCAGGGTAAGTAATGCCTTGTCTATGTGTGCATATATAAAAAAGATGCAGTTGCAAAATTGATAGGATCGTTATTAATGTGCTAGGGGCCATGACCGAGGTGGCGACCCTGAAGCAAGCACTGTCCGAGGCCGAAAGCAAAGCGGCCATGGAGCAAACCGAGCGAGGGAAACAAGAGGCGAGGGTTGCTGAGGTGCAGCAAGAGCTCCAGGCTCTCGTGAAAAAGCATGAGAGTTTGGAGCTTGACCTGAAGACGTGGGAGTTCGAGCTTGCCTCGGCCCTTGAGAGCGCCAAGCATGCCAAGGCCGAAGCCCAGAAGGCCCTCGAGGAAATTGAGGCGATGAAGAAGATAGCGGCGGGTAAGGCATTCATTATGCAGAGCAAGCATGTGAAAGTAAATTACTTGTTACTTACCCGAGTCCAGAGCTCTCTAGGAGCATTCGCAGATTTGCCCCGCAGTGTGTCGGATGCTGCAAAGCACTACCGAGCCGAGGAGGGGAGCTCGACAGAGAAGGTGTTTTGGTCTCAGTATACTGAGGCCGAACACCCAATGCCCTTAAGCGACCAGCTGAAGCAATTGGTCAAGCTCCATAAGGCGGCCGAACAGGCCATGAAGGGTCTTATAGTCCGGCTGTGGCCCGGAGAGGCCATGCCAGGGAGCTACTTCGGGCTGGTGAGGCGGCTTGTGGATGCCTGTCCTTGGCTTGAGGTCATCAAGTGCTCCGTCTGCATCGAAGGCGCCCGCAGGGCGCTTGCCCGTGTTAAAGTACACTGGGGCAAGATGGACGCTGAGAAGCTGGTGAAGGATGGGCCACCACAGGGCAAGGAGCATCGCCACCCTGAAATGTACTATGAGGGCGTCCTGAAGGGTGCCCGCCTTATGGCGGATGAATGTTCCAAAGATGTAATATTTGAGTGAACTTGCTCATGTGATCCTGTACGCTGAAAACTTGTTCATATGCGCTATGCAATGCTTGTTTGAATTTAAAATATTACCTTCTGTGCGGCCGTTTATTAAATCTGAGAGATGGCGAGTCGTCGGCTTCTGCCCCCATGCCACGAGTGCTGGGGTGTTCGGGATAAACCTGAGCACTCTTTTTCCCATTCTTGGGTCCTTCGAGGGAGGTGCTCAGTGCAGCGAACAAGGCAATCAGACTATAATGCTTTATCACTCTCACTTAGCCAGAGAATTCTCTAATTTTAAATTTTGGCGAAGCCCCAAGTGTTCGGAAGACCGAGTTCGGGGCGCTATACACGCCTAAGCCGGACAAAGCCGACTCCTCGCCCTAAGCGGCATAAGTCTTTAAGGACTCGAAACCTCTCGAACAGCGACCAGCTCTCGCCTTATCATGACAGTCAGTTTTAGCTTTCTCTACTGAGGTGCTTAGCCCAGCTGAATCGGGGCACAATCGCAGTAGTTCTCCCAGTGCTACCTTAGCCGATATAGTGGAACGTAAGGTACCAAAACATGGGAGCCGGGCAAACCCAACTATTGACCCAAGACATGATTCGGAGCTGATGCATATAATGCTATAAGTTCGGGGTGCCGCACTTGTGAAAGTGTTCGGACTTCTCACGTTGTATTATGGGGTGCTTAAGCCCCTGGCGTATTAGCCGTACCGAAGTGTATGGGTGCTAAATGTCATGAATGAACATATATACATAAAAGGGAAGGAATAGAGAATGCAATAATAGTCTGAAGCTATGCATTGTTTATTCGAAAAAGTGCATTAAAGCAGAACGATACAAATAGTGCGATAAGCAAAAAATGGGACTATTTGACATGTCCCCTCCGGGGGCGAGCTGCGGAATGATATTTAAAGCATGTATTTTGCTCGTTATAGAGACCACCTGGGAGTTCCATAGTGTGACGTAGCTTTCTGCCTCCCTGGTTGTTGTATCGTGTGTTCATAGATTGTGCTGCCGAAGAGGTCTTCCGGAGAGTAAAGTCCTAAAAGTGAGAAAAAAATAACAAAGTCGGAAGCCCCGAGTGCGGTTAAGCCGCATTTTGGGGCGTGCCGTGGTCGTGCCCTCCCCCTTTGCCCATGGTATTTTCATAGCGTAGTTATGTACACGTGGCACGGATTTCGCCGTTTGGCTGGGGCTGGGGTTGGGGCCGCATTGCTATGCCTGCTCAGAACGTGCCAGGCGGTCTTGTTGCAGATTACTCCGAGCGTGCTTGACGGCGTCTAGACGTTTGATCGCCGGACTGGAGAATTGCCTTGAGAGGCTGCTTTGTGCTTCTGCTGCGAGGGTCACAGTGTGCTCCTCCGTTCGGAGGGAGCGTTCTGTGTTTCCATTGACTGTGATAACCCCCCGAGGTCCTGGCATCTTGAGCTTGAGGTATGCGTAGTGCGGCACCGCATTGAATTTTGCGAATGCGGTTCTCCCGAGCAGTGCATGATAGCCACTGCGGAACGGGACTATGTCGAAGATTAACTCCTCGCTTCGGAAATTATCCGGGGATCCGAAGACCACTTCTAGTGCGACTGAGCTTGTGCAATGGGCCTCTACACCTGGTATGACGCCTTTAAAGGTCGTTTTTGTGGGTTTAGTCCTTGAGGGATCCATACCCATTTTGCACACTGTGTCCTGATAAAGCAGCTTCAGGCTGCTGCCGCCGTCCATAAGGATGCGAGTGAGGTGAAATCCGTCGATGATTGGGTCTAAGACCAATGCGGCAAATCCGCCATGACGGGTGCTAGTGGGATGGTCCCTGCAATCGAAAGTGATCGGGCAGGAGGACCATGGGTTGAACTTTGGGGCGACTGGCTCCAACGCGTATACGTCCCTTAAAGCACGCTTCCACTCCCTCTTGGGGATGTGGGTTGCGTATATCATGTTCACCGTCCGCACTTGTGGGGGGAACCTTTTCTGTCCTCCGTTGTTCGGCGGTCGGGGCTCCTCCTCATCATCGCTATGTAGCCCCTTGTCTTTGTTTTCGGCATTTAACTTGCCAGCCTGCTTGAACACCCAACAATCCCTGTTGGTGTGGTTGGTTGGCTTGTCGGGGGTGCCGTGTATTTGGCACGAGCGACCGAGTATACGGTCCAAACTGGACGGGCCCGGAGTGCTTCTTTTGAATGGCTTTTTCCGCTGACCAGGCTTAGAGCCTCTGAATCCGGCATTAACTGCCGTTTCCTCAGTGTTGTCGCTGTTAATGCGGCGCTTGTGTTTGTTGCGACGCGACCTGCCATTGCTGTCCTTGGTATCCGAAGTACCAGGGCTCTTTGACATGTTATTGCTGTGAGCCAGCCAGCTGTCTTCTCCCGCGCAAAAGCGGGTCATGAGTGTCGTGAGGGCTACCATAGATTTCGGCTTTTCCTGGCCGAGGTGCCGGGCAAGCCACTCGTCGCAGATGTTATGCTTGAAAGCTGCTAGGGCCTCTGCATCCGGACAGTCGACGATTTGATTTTTCTTTGTTATGAACCGTGTCCAGAATTGCCTGGCCGATTCCTCTGGTTGTTGAATTATGTGGCTCAAGTCATCGGCATCTGGTGGTCGCACATAAGTGCCTTGGAAGTTGTCGAGGAATGCGGCTTCCAGATCTTCCCAACAACCAATGGATTCTGCTAGCAAGCTGTTGAGCCAATGTCGAGCTGGTCCTTTAAGCTTGAGTGGGAGGTATTTGATGGCGTGTAGATCATCGCCACGGGCCATGTGGATATGAAGGATATAGTCCTCAATCCATACCGCGGGGTCTGTCATGCCATCGTATGATTCGATATTCACGGGTTTGAAACCCTCTGGTATTTGATGATCCATTACTTCATCTGTGAAGCATAGCGGGTGTGCGGCGCCTCTGTACTGGGCTATATCACGACGCAGCTCAAATGAGTTTTGTCTGCTGTGTTCGGCCCGGCCGGATTTACTTTGACTGTATCCAGCATGACGGTTATCGTCTTGTGTGGTGGGGCGCCCCCGCGATCCATAGATCGATCTTGCTTGCTTTGCTTTGTCCTCCAATATGTCTTGCAGGTCTAGCGCATTTCCCCGTGCCTTGGTATTTTTTGAGTGACGCCGGGGTGCGACTTGAGCTGTGGGCCGAGAGGCCTCTCTGTCGCGGCCACGAGGTGGCCGATCAGCCGCGTCATACACTGGAGATGTAGGTTTAAATGCTTCCTCCTCTAATCGGGGTAGCAACCTGCGCTTTGGGTAGCTCTTGGAGGGGCGTTCGTGTTCGTATTCCTCGGCCGCAAGGACTTCAGTCCATCTGTCAGCTAGCAGGTCTTGATCAGCTCTAAGCTGCTGCTGCTTTTTCTTAAGGCTATTCGCCGTGGCCATAAGCCTGCGATTGAAACGCTCTTGCTCGACGGGATCCTCAGGCACAACAAATTCGTCATCATCGAGGCTTGCCTCATCTTTGCAGGGAGGCATGTAATTATCATCCTCTACCTCTCTATCTGCCGCTCTCTCAGGAGGGCTGGCTTCTCCATCCTCCTGCGCTGAATCTTGCTGGAGGGGGTTGTCTTCGGCACTATCCGGGGTGTTATTATCTCCTGTGCCGGTATCACTGTTTTTGCTTTGGCGAGACTTAGAGCGGCGATGCTGACACTGGCGCTTAGGTTGCTTCTTGGAGGGGTCATCCTCCGCTGTTCCGTCGCCATTGCCCTCTTTGGGTGTGTCCACCATATATATGTCATATGATGAGGTGGCTGTCCATTGCCCTATGGGCGGTGGTTCCTGTTCGTCTCCTACATCGTCGTCCATACCATCGATGTCTTTGTAGTCGAAGTCGAGCATGTCGGTCATCATCGATAGTGGCTACGTAGTGGGTGGTGGGTGGGCGTCGAATTTCTTCGTCATCCGCATCCCAATCCTGCCGGTCATAATACGACCAGGACTCTCCTGACAAGGAGAGAGACCTTAGTGATTTCAGTATGTCGCTGAAGGGCGAGTGCTGAAAGATATCAATGGCGGTGAACTTCATGATCGGCGCACAATCGGATTCGATTGGCAGGGGCGCGGGTGGTTCGGAGTGCGGAGGAGAGTCCGACAATGTGGAGTCACGGGCCTCGCGAAGGGTAAGGCTGGTGTTTGGCTCGATCGCCGTTGAGGCTGCATCATCTGTGGCGGGGTCTAACCACCCGCCCACGGATGCCACAATTGGCTTCGAATTGAAGGTCGGAGCGGTTGCAGGTGCGGTCTCCTGAACACTGTTCAGCGGCAGAGCTAAATCATGCCCATCGTGACAGTGCGACGCACTTGGCTGGGGCTCGAATCCGTCGAAGATCAAGTCTCCGTGGATGTCGGCCGTGTAGTTTAAGCTTCCAAACCTGACCTGATGGCCAGGGGCGTAACTTTCAATCTGCTCCAGATGGCCAAGCGAATTGGCCGGCAGTGCAAAGCCGCCGAATACGAAAATCTGTCCGGGGAGAAAAGTCTCATCCTGGACTGCATCGCTAACGATGATCGAAGGAGCCATCAAGCCTAACGATGACGACACAGAGGAACTCTCAATGAAAGCACCAATGTCGGTGTCAAAACCGGTGGATCTCGGGTAGGGGGTCCCGAACTGTGCGTCTAGGCAGATGGTAACAGGAGACAAGGGACACGATGTTTTTACCCAGGTTCGGGCCCTCTCGATGGAGGTAAAACCCTACTCCTGCTTGATTAATATTGATGATATGGGTAGTACAAGAGTTGATCTACCACGAGATCAGAGAGGCTAAACCCTAGAAGCTAGCCTATGGTATGATTGTTGTTGTGTCCTACGGACTAAACCCTCTGATTTATATAGACACCGGAGGGGGCTAGGGTTACACAGAGTCGGTTACAAGGAAGGAGATCTACATATCCGTATTGCCAAGCTTGCCTTCCACGCCAAGGAGAGTCCCATCCAGACACGTGACGAAGTCTTCAATCTTGTATCTTCATAGTCCAATAGTCCGGCCAAAGGTTATAGTCCGGCTGTCCGGATACCCCCTAATCCAGGACTCCCTCAGTGTACGAAAACCAAATAGTCCCAAAACACTTAGGCGTGGTGCATTAACTTCTACCTTCTTTCTTGTTTCTTGACATATCAACCAATAAGAGATGAGAGGTGTGCATGCTTTTAATGACTTGCAATGGCTAGTTCATTGCATGCAATGCTATTAATTAGCAAATAAACATTGGTGACCCCAGGAGGAAACAGTGCTAAGCGCGTGGACCTATGCAGAATGAGTATCAACCAATGGATAATGGAGTTTAATTGTTAAACAATAGCAATTTTGTCTCATGCAAGAGCCTGGCTAGTACTCCAAGGAACCGCACCACGCGAGCGTTCGCAACTGCCACGTTCGGGTTGCGCTTGGCTCTTCGCCTCTTCGAGAAGACGAACAATGATGTTACTCCTACTTCTACAATATCAAATCCACTGCTGCATGTCTGTCCACCTCGTGCGGGAGGGATAGCCTGTAGCGAAAGCTTCTACTTACTGCTCCTGCCTTTGCGTCTATGACAGGTGGGCCCAACAGGTGGTTGGCCCTCCTGTCATGCAGCCAAAGGCAGGTGCAGTTAAGGCACCGGAGCTCAGTCCGCGAGGGAGAGGGCATTGTAGTAATCAAATTTCTCAGTCTTGTACGAGTTGACGAAGATAGGGGTTGCTTGCTAGGGTTGCTCACTACGTATATATAGGCCGGAGCCTCCGCGCTTGCTTGCTAGGGTTGCTCTATTCACACACTCTCATCCTCTCCAGATCTAAACAAGATAGGGGTAGTAACACTGTCTTTCTCCCTTCAAAAAACACTGGCTTTCTATCCTCACCGCTGGTTACAGATCCGGACGTATCCCCCTCCGCCGGTTAAGGGGAGGAGGGGCAGCGTTTAGGCCGTCGTCGACAGCGAGGGAGGAGACCCACTGC
This sequence comes from Aegilops sharonensis, assembly GCA_904067115.1. Taxonomy (NCBI): domain Eukaryota; kingdom Viridiplantae; phylum Streptophyta; class Magnoliopsida; order Poales; family Poaceae; genus Aegilops; species Aegilops sharonensis. The sequence goes on along the minus strand of LR880972.1, from coordinate 388,804,641 downwards.
CGGCCACACCGTTATCTCTAGCCGAGCGCCGGCGCGGGAGGTCCTCCGATCCCTTCGTCGTTGCCTGTGGGCGGATCCGGCCTCCCGCCGCCCACCTATCCACATCCCAACGACCTTCAGGTATATCTTAGTTCGAAACCGCCTTAGCTCTACTTCCCCAGCTTGCTACGTTGCTGCATGTGCATCATTTTCTACCTCTCAGCCCCTCTCGATCGGATGGTCCAACGTCACATTTTTTTCTTCTTCTATTGTTAGAGGTAAAGCTACTTCATGGAGTCGAACCTTGTACTCCCTCTGTCCGAAAATACTTGTCATTGAAATGGATGTATCTAGATGTATTTTAGTTCTAGACACATCCATTTTGATGACAAGTAATTCCGGACGGAGGGAGTACTTGGTTCAAACAAGAAATAAAGTGGGGGTGGGGGAATTTAGTATGCACATCGGACTTGGTACAAACAGGAAGGAAAGGGGGTGAAAGTAGTACAGACTAGTCATCCAACCGGTCTCTTGGTCGAAAAGGGAAATATAGGGGTAACGCTATACATAGTGGTATGACCAGGACTAGATTTGCTATCCACACATAGGAGTAGGTGGCTAGAGTGAACAAAAATGGGACCAACCCAGATATGTTTCTTGGATGTTTGTTTCTTGGGGCAACAAACTATGAATCACCACTTTATGCCCCTGTTTACGTACATGGTGCTAGACTGCTGGTGCACCCACTGTCCCATGCCCTTATACCAAATATTTAGGCTCCGTTCGGAATAAAGGGGCAGAAAACATAGGTCTTGATGAAAATAGAGGAATAGGAAAGGAATGTAGGTATAAAACTATGGAACAGCGAACCGGAGGAAACTCTCAAGAGAATGTGTTCGGATGGACTACGAAATGTACATATTTGTTTTTTTAGAGTAGCATGCTTGGCAGTATGAGATGCTATTTGTTTATTCAGCTGCACAGTGACTACTCTTGTCCTCACCTCATGTACCACACATATGTTGATTTTTTTATTCGGGCAACACAGCACAACAACCTGTCTAACGCATGGCAGCGAGCGCCTGCCTCGGGCTTCCGCCCAAAAAATGAGCAGCGCGTGGATGTTTCTAATCCTATGGAATCAGTACTACCAGACCAGCTTTCCTATGAAACACTATTCACCTTTCCCGTGTTCCGAACGGTTGGAAGGGAAAGAATACCATAGGAATTGTGTTCCTACGAAAATCCTGCACCAAACCTGTGAACCGAACGCAGCCTTAGTTGTTCTTAATCTAATGTCCCTGGTAAAAATGAAGCCATGCCACTGTTATAAGCCATGACAAGTTTAGCCAAATGTTTTTGCCTGTAATTGTTTGAGACTCTGACTGTTTCCTCTGTGCCTTTTTGTGCAAACAGGGATATCCAATTCACCTGGTTGCTGTTGTGACCTTTTGGTGCACTGCACAAAACTCTTCTTAAAAGAAGTGACTTTTGTGCTGTTTATCTAGAATGTCAAAATGGAACAGTTGGTTCATTTTGGTGGAACTGCACAAAGGGAGATCTGTGTTCCAATCCTCATCATCCATATTGGCACCATAACCTTCCTTTAGGTAAGAATGATATTTAATGCATGTGTTCATCTCTATTTTCCGACTGCCATGAGAAAATAATGCTGTTTTTTACTAGTACACTTGTACTCCCTCACTGACAAAACCAATTCTGAATTAGAAGGCCAATCATGTACTTGGTTTCACCAACTGGTGAGGAGAAAGAGAAACAGAGCATGAAGAGGAAGAAGAATAAACAGTGCCAAGGCGATCTTGCTGAAGCCAGAGGCCTCAGTCGAGGCCATTCAAGGGCTTCGGCAACGACTACCTTACATGTGAGACGATCCTCTAGGGAGCCCTTCCACTTCTGTTGTCTCACTTAATTAATTAGGAGTACTTAAGTACCACTAATTTATTACTGCCTAATTTTCCTGTTGGAGTTAAACAAATCTTTAGTAGGACCCTATGCTGAATCATGTGCGTGTGTATGTTTGTCTATGGGGGTGAATCATGTGGTGGACCAGGGAGGGAATATTATTAGTGTCATGACATAATAGTGCTATTGTTTTGCATGTCAATTTATTGCCATTGGTTCAATGAGGCAATGTTTTGCGTATTGTCCATTATGAATTTGATGCTACTGTTTGAGCAATATGCTAATGTCTTCCTATCCTTTCTCACTAAGCTAATGAAGGTTTCACCTTGTTCCTACTTGTGCAAACAGGGATCATGTTGTGCCAATCATACATTTTAGTGGAACTACACAAGACAATACAATGAACTGTATCCCAGCCAGTGCTTTAACTCTGCTGGAAGTTCTTGATAATATTTCGATATAATCTCAGCACTGGTAAACAAGAGTGATTTCAACCATACATTTGAAGTGCACAAAAATATATACTATTGTGTGATTCTAGTGAGTGCTTTATCATCTCTTATGAGACTACATGAATAAGCTTTTTTTCTCAGGTTGGTACGGGCCTAAGGCCTTCATCCATATTAGTTTGCTGTCATCTCTATTTGTATCGTGGTACTGTCATGAGAAACTCCTTTATCTTTGCACGTTAAAGTTTTGCAACCTATGATAAATGGCAATGCTTTGAGTGTTGAGTTGAGCTAATTGGCACTGATTAAATAAACTAATACCTCTCTTTAAGCAAGACTACTATGTTGCTAACTTTACCCATTAAGATAATGAGGGTGCTTCTATTTGTTAGTGTATGTTTCATCAACTAGTCCCACTATTACAGTAATCTCACTCTCTCAATATATGTGCCAACAGGGATGCTCGATTTTGGTGGAACTGCACAAAAACTTTGGGTGCTTCATTGCCTCGACAGCTTCCGTCCTTTCCTGTTAGTCGCTAAACTCCGCATGCTTTCTTCCTTTGCTATCAGTCGCTTGGCTTATCTCGGCTTCTAGTCAAAGGAAATAGTAATTGATATGCTACCTCACACAGGTTGGTACTGGTCTTTATCCTGATTATTGTGCCTGTCATATGTATTGGTAATTTGGTATTGTGCTATTGTTTGCCAATTTCATAAAGGAGTAATTTGGAGCCTGAACTTGTAGGCAAATCATTACGTCGAGTGATTTCAGTAGAACTGCACAAAATGATCAGATGGACAGGTACTTATGCTGCTGCTATGTACTCCAAAGTTCACTCAGACAAGCATCGATGTTGACAAGAAGTGCCTATATTCATTTGAGTACCAACTGGCGTCAACCAATTGTCAAACTCCAAGTATTAGGAGAGTGAACGCCAAAAATATTGCTTGGTGCATAGCCCAGAAAAACACAGTCCAGTCTTTGGTCCCAACTTGTGCCTTTTGGTTATCGGCACATATGGTAGCGAACTATATGGCATGGAGTCTAAAGATTCCAGACAAGTTGGTTGATGCGTATATTCATCTGGAACTTAATCAGTCTGCACACCAAGGATGCTCCATTTCAGTTGAACTGCACAAAAAATTTGGGTGGTTCATTTTCTCAACCGCCTCCTTTCTCGTCTGCAATGTAGAATTTTAGCGAGATACAGGACCAAGATGAGCCAGTAAACTAGTTGGATGAAAGTAGTGGCCAAGTTGCTCAAACCTCCCCCGGAACGAGGCCACTATTTGAGGATAAACCTACACGCAAAGTTCAGATTGTCTGTGCTGCCTCTTATGTACTCGAAAGTTTACTCGTACAAGAACTAATTTTAGCAAGAAGTACCTCCGATTGAACACCATTTACCAGTCTGTACCCTAGGTAATTTAAAGTTCGTCCATGGATCATATTGAATGTGATCTCAATCATTTGGATGCATAAACATACTGAACATGTTTATATCTGAATCTTTTTGTGAATTATGTATGAATATTGTCGTGTGATCTATCAATCATTTGGATGCATAGATATGCTGAGCTTGTGTATATATGAATCTTTTGAGTTGTTGATAGTGAATGTTGGCTATGAATATGAATGTGTCCTGTGAACCTGAGTTTGATATGAATGTTTACCTTTTCTTTTGTATTTGTGTGTGAACTTGTTAGTATGCCTACAGTGGGGTATAAAACGCATGTCTCTTATAAAAGTAACGCTGTGTCCAATTTATGTTTTCCCTTCTAACCACATTATATATATTTATATTATTAATATTATCGTATATTTTATAGAGACTTATATATACATTATAAAAACATCCCACGTGTTATTAACTTATAAAAGTAAATGTTTAACGGAAGTTGGCAAGGAAAATCCTGGTTGTTTTTGACTCATAGGCAAGGAAAATCCTGGTGATTGCGCACAAAAGCTTGCGAAGATTTTAAGGACCAATTTAATAATAACGCGCTCATTTTTATTTTGAGCAATAACTCGCTAAATTCTTAATTATATATATAAAAAATGTGCCTCTCCGGTTTATTCTTTGATATTAATTGCTCCTTCTAACATAACATTATATATATAACGAGCCCACCTAATACGTGTATTTCAAGGAAGTGCAAATGGGCTGGGATTTCTTAGAAAATATAAATGGGCCTGATTGACGCGAAATTATTTGTTCACCCAGCCCAGCAAATGGACTGTACATTCTAGAAAACATGGGTTAAATATATGCCACATTTTTGCAGGCTGACATGTGGGCCAATAGGCCGAAGCCTACACAGGGCGTTGTCAACTTGGTCAACAAATGATTGTGACATCCACAGCCATTGGATTTATATCCAACGGCCGGTATGCACCTTCAATCTCTCGTCTTCTTCCTCCAGCGTCACCGGGACCGCCTGGTCCGGCCTCCGGCGGCTAGCGGCTCTGCTTAGCACGCATCGCTGCGAAGCGCTACCCTACCTCCGGCTAGGCTATCCCTCCACCCCTCGACACCTCCTGTTATTCTCCATAGACTACAGCCCCACGCCGCAACAGAACCAGTTATAACCCTTCTCCTCCTCTCAATCTGCGACTCCACTGCCGCGTTTTCCCATCTCCGAGTCGTTCCCGTCCGGGGCCTCGCCTTCGTCCACCGCCTCGCTGCGTTCGGTGCGGCGAGGTCAACAAACGAGAGTCATCGGAAGAGGACTGTACATGGAGAGCCTGACGGATGGGACCCACGAGGTCCATGGTCGCACGCAAGGAAAGTTCCTCCTTATTAAGCTGAAAAAAATGTTTCCTCCACCCGACAGCTGGGACCCACCGGCTGTATCTTTGCATGGAAGGAAGTGCCTCCTTGTTTTGCGAAAAAAAATTATTCATCCCGTTGACAGCTGGGACCCGTCAGATTTGGTGACTGACTTGTGGGCCTACTAAGCGGACGTGTACGCATGGCTTTGTCAACTTAATCAACAAATGATTCTAGCAGCTGGACCGTTGGATGTTAATCCAACAGCCGTGCTCCTTCTTCAACCTCTGTTCTTGCTCCTGTCTCCCGTGGGCGGCACCGCGGGTGTGCTGCCGCGCACCCAAACCAGTGAAGTTTCCCACCCCTCTCCATCTGCGACTCCACTGCCCCGTCTTCCCCATCTTCAGGTCGTTCCAGTCTGGGTACGCTCGGCACGGTGTGGTCAACGTGGTCAACAACCGAGAGTCATCGGAAGATGACTGTACGTGAGAGGCTGACAGTGGGGACGCACCACGCCCATGGACGCATGCATGCAACGGAACGCGGCGAGGTCAACGTGGTCAAGGAACGACTTCCGTCGGAAGTATAGGGGCCGTTTGGTTTGCTGGCTGTCCATGGGTGGATGGGGGATAGCCATATTTTAGGATGATACCAACCGTTTGGAAGAGAGGATACGGTGGATATGGGCAACCATGTTTAGAGAATATTCGGTGTAAAACCTGGTTGACGAGAGCCGTCATATTCTCGCGGACGAGGGCAGCCACTCGCGTTCTACTCGCTGAAATGTTTTCCCCATCTCCCACCTCCTGAACAGAATCCTCACACCCTGCTCGCTCTCGAACAAAAATAGCGATAGCGGCGGCGGGTGGGATTTTTGATTGGGTGGTGGCACAGTTGAGGAAAGGCGGCGGTCCCTCTCCCTTCTCTCCTTCTCTCCTTCCCGCTGAAACGACATGGTCGTAATTTGTGAGCTCCGACAGCTCGCGTCGACACCAGGCGTAAGGGGGCTGGCGGTGGACAAGACGGCGATGAAGGAAGTCGATGGAGAGAGTTGGGTGGTGTGGCGGTGAGGGATGGGCCTGGGATGCTTCTTCTCATATGAAAAAATAGTTCATGCTTCATCTGTATGTGGTTAGGCAGGCCAACGCCAACAAGAAAACTGAATATTCAGAACAAATGATCATCTTGTTCGTGAATAGAACAATAACAATGTTGTTTACGTTGGCAGAAGCGGGGCTACTGTAAGTGCAACATGTGTGTGTGCGTGCGCTTTCACAAGTGTACATGTTGTTTAATTTTTTGAATAATTTTTATAATAACAACATGTTTTGGTTTTGTTTCGTTTGTTATCGGATAGTTGGTATAAGGTTTTTCTGAAACAACATATTTATCTTTGTTATCGGATAGTTGGTATAAGGTTTTTCTGAAACAACATATTTATCTTTGATTGGAATTATACCCATTTATGAAACAACATATTGCATGATTGCATGTAACAGAGGTAATCTCACAACAATAAGAAAAAAGTTCAATACGAAAAAAATGTATTTTGCGAAAAAAACGTTTGCCCCTGACTGCTGGGACCCACCTGACGGCCCACCGTATTTCGTGAAAAAAACTTTCCCTCCGCTGTCAGCTCGGACCCACCGGAAGTGCCTCCTTATTATGCACAAAAAAATGAATACTCCCCCGGCTAGCTGGGACCCACCTTGGTGGGAGGCTGACTTGTGGGCCTACTAAGTTGACGGGATGAAGGGCTTTGTCAAACTTAGTCAATATGAACGATTCTAGCTCCAGTGACCGTACGATGTCCATCCAATGGCCGTAGTGCTTCTTCAACCTCTGGTCTTCTTGCTCCAGCCGCCCAAAGCAGCGCCGGTCGTGCCGCATGCTCCTGCCTCCCGTGGCCGGCTATGCTGCCGCGGAGGCCTCACCGCCCCCTACTATTCCCACCGCTGGCCAAGCCCTGCAGCGACGACAGCCTCACACCGCAGCCGAACCAGTGAACCCTCGTACTCCTCTCCGTGCGGGCCTCCACTGCCGCGTCTTCCCCGGCTCTGCGTCGTCCCCTTCCTAGGCCTCGCCATCGTCCACCGCCGTGGTGCTCTCTGCGTGGCGTGGTCAACGTGGTCAAGGAACGGCTTCCATCGGAAGAGTACTGTACGTGGAGAGGCTGACAGCTGGGTCCATGGCCACAACCCAGTTTTTTTGTGATTTGCCAAGTAAGTCGCTTTGTCAGGCCTGTTGGGCTGCAAATCTTTCAAGACGAGGAGAGCTTTCATTCGGCTGGCCGAGAAAATGGCCCATCAATAATGAGAAATGGGTTGTACATTTTTAAAACACATCAAAACGGCAATTAGTTTCAAATATCTTTTTTTTATTTCAAGATTTTAAATTACATTAATTTTTATGCGTGGAGAATTTGTTGGATTTTATATTGATATACATTTATTTTTAAAACCAGTTTGAATATGAGTCGAAATTTCGGGATTAAAAACAGTTCGGACCGCACCGAAATATGCAAAATTTCGTATAATTTTGTAACCGTGGCCACAATATGGGCTGTAATGCTAACAAAAAGAATATGGGCTCCAAAAAAACCTTAAGAATATGCAAATGGGTTGTAACTTATTAGAAATAATGGCAGATGGGTTGTATGCTGTTTTCCACAGATTTGAGACTTTCCTAAAAAAAAGGTTGACGCACAAGGAGTGACTGTTGGATGTCCATCAAACGGCCGTCGTGCTTCTTCAATCTCTGCTCTTCCTGCTCCAGCCGCTCAAACAAGTGCCGGCGGGACTGCCTGCTCCCTCCTCCCCGCGGCCGGCTGTGCTGCCGCGCAGGCCTCACCGCCCCACCGTACTCCCATCGCCGGCCTAGCCATCCCTCTACTCACCCACACCTGCTGTTATTCTCTGGCGACGGCAGACGAACCAGTAAACCCTCGTACAGTCGTACTCCCCTCCGCGTGGGAAACAACTGCCGAGTCTTCCCTGCCTCTGTGTCGTTTGCTTCCTAGGCCTCGCCGTCGTCCACCGCCCTGGTGCTCTCGGCGCGGCCTGGTCAACGTAGTCAACGACCGACATGCATCTGAAGTGGACTGCACGTGGAGAGGCCGACAGCTGGGTTCATGGACGCACTCAAGGAAATGCCTCCTTATTACGCGCAAAATAATGATTCCTCCACCTAACATCAGGGACCCACCAAAAGGGCCTCTGTATTTCGCGAAAAAAACGTTACCGCCGCTGACAGCTCGGACCCACCAGCTATATCTTCGCACGCAAGGAAGTGCCTCCTTATTACGCAAAAAAAATGAATACTCCCCCTGTTAGCTGGGACCCAGTATAGTGGCAGACTGACTTGTGGGCCTACTAAGTTGACGGGGACGGAGGGCTTTGTCAACTTAGTCAATATGCACGATTCTAGCTCCAGTGACCGTACGATGTCCATCCAGCGGCCGTAGTGCTTCTTCAACCTCTGGTCTTCTTGCTCCAGCCGCCCAAACCAGCGCCGGTCGTGCTCGTGCTCCTGCCTCCCGTGGCCGGCTGTGATGCGGCAGAGGCCTCACCGCCCCCTACTACTCCCACCGCTGGCCAGGCCATCCCTCTACTCACCCACACCCCCTGTTATTCTGCGGCGACGGCAGCCTCACACCGCAGAGAACCAGTGAACCCTCGTACTCCTCTACGCGTGGGCATCCACTACCGCGTCTTCCCCGGCTCTGCGTCGTCCCCTTCCTAGGCCTCACCGTCATCCACTGCCCTGGTGCTCTCGGCGCGGCGTGGTCAACGTGGTCAAGGAACGGCTTCCATCGGACGTGGACTGTACGTGGAGAGGCTGACAGCTGGGTCCATGGCCGCAGCAAGGAAGTGCCTCCTTATTACGTGCAAAATAATTATTCCTCCACCTGACAGCGGGGACCCACCGGACGGGCCACCGTATTTCACTGAAAAAATGTTTGCCCCTGACTGCTGGGACCCACCAGCTACATCTTCGCATGCAAGGAAGTGCCTGACAGTCGGGACCCACCTTGTCGAAGCGTACGTAGCGTTGTCATTCTGGTCGCGAACGTGTACGTACATATATACTGGTCGATGTAAAGGCACGCACGTGTCGTAGTAGAGGCGCGCACGTAGCATGTACTGAAGGAAATATGCCCTAGAGGCAATAATAAAGTTATTATTTATTTCCTTATATCATGATAAATGTTTATTATTCATGCTAGAATTGTATTAACCGGAAACATAATACATGTGTGAATATATAGACAAACAGTATGTCACTAGTATGCCTCTACTTGACTAGCTTGTTAATCAAAGATGGTTATGTTTCCTAACCATGAACAAGGAGTTGTTATTTGATTAACAAGGTCACATCATTGGTTGAATGATCTGATTGACATGACCCATTCCGTTAGCTTAACACTTGATCGTTTAGTATGTTAATGCTTTCTTCATGACCCATACATGTTCCTGTAACTATGAGATTATGCAACTCCCGTTTACTGGAGGAACACTTTGGGTACTACCAAAC
>LR880972.1:388757300-388770501 GCA_904067115.1 Aegilops sharonensis | reverse complement strand
ACCATAGGCTAGCTTCTAGGGTTTAGCCTCTCTGATCTCGTGGTAGATCCACTCTTGTACTACCCATATCATCAATATTAATCAAGCAGGAGTAGGGTTTTACCTCCATCGAGAGGGCCCGAACCTGGGTAAAAACATCGTGTCCCTTGTCTCCTGTTACCATCCGCCTAGACGCACAGTTCGGGACCCCCTACCCGAGATCCGCCGGTTTTGACACCGACAGTACTATCCTGCTTTGTAGTTCTTTCTACATGTTTAACCAAGGTATTGTTAAGATAATGTCTCTGTTAAAATGAATTACTCGCATTGTTTTAGGAATCATACTTTTCTTCTTTGTCGTTCTTTATACATGTTGAAACATGGCATTGTTAAGATAATGTCTCAGTTAATATGAATGAATCACACTGATTGAAAATTGCAACTCTCCTGCTTTGTTTCCCATTAAGATAAGGTAGATCAGTAGATGTTTTTCTTCTGGGAGTACAAGTCATCAACCGTTATTTCTCAGTAATTGTTTCCCTTATAACTTTTGTTGCTTAAAGGGATATCAAAATTAAAGCTCGGTTTTATTCCGACTTTGATTTTAGTTGAACTGCACAAAAGGAGCCAATGTATCTAAGGCAAACTGCTGCATTAGTGGGTCCAGTTGGTCTTACCACTTTGCAGAAAGAAGCAATCACTGTTTGTGCTACATTACACAAGGAATGATCGAGAATCTTTACAGAGTATTAGTAGACGCTGGTGACATGACTAGTCTACAGAGAGCATAGGAAACTCTACAACATGTGGAGTGCACTGGGCAAAAAGTGCCCAAACAAGTACAGGAAGCGAGGACAGGACTCCAAATCTGTCAATGTCATTCTAAGCAACAATGATGGGGCATTTGGGTGTGGTAATCTGTTTACCGTACTTTCAGTTTGTTAGTCCACCGATTGGTGGGTTGACACTGGGGCCAATATTGATGTGTGTGATGCTGTGTCTTTGTTTTCTTGCAGCATATAAATACGATATCCACAGGGATGCTCAACTTGATTTTAGTGGAACTGCACAAAATGTCCAGATGGTTTGTGTCCTCCATAATACTTCATCATGCACAATATATCGAATGGTTCTCTAATCATTCGTCGTCACCTTGAGCCACCGGACTATATGTTTGAATGGTGCTACCAGCGTCGGCCATTAAGAAGGGTAAGAAGAAAGACAAAAAGAGAGATGGCTACTTTACTTGTGGTTCGGAGGAACACTGGGCAAACAAGTGCCCAAACAAGTACCAAGAAGCCAGGACAGGACTCCAAGTCTGTCAATGTCACTCTAAGCAACAATGATGGGGCATCTGGGTATAGTAATCTGTTTACGGTACTTTCAGTTTGTTAGTCCACCGATTGGTGGGTTGACACTAGAGCCAATATTCATGTGTGTGTTGATGTGTCTTTGTTTTCTGGCAGCATATAAATACGAAATCCACAGGGATGCTCAGCTTGATTTTAGTGGAACTGCACAAAATGTCCATAATACTTCATCATGCACAATACATCGAATGGTTCTCTAATCATTCGTCGTCACCTTGAGCCACCGGACCAAGGTATTGTTAAGATAATGTCTCTGGCAGCATATAAATGCGAAATCCACAGGGATGTTCAGCTTGATTTTAGTGGAACTGCACAAAATATTCAGATGGCTCGTGTCCTCCATAATAATACTTCATCATGCACAATACATCGAATGGTTCTCTAATCACTCGTCGTCAACTTGAGCCACCGGACTATCAGATGACAAACTGATGACAAACCCTGCTCGTTCCACAATCATAGGCATTACATATTTTGAATGGGAAAAGCTTGTCAAAGTTGACATTAGTTTAATATATTGGAATTGGAAAACCTTGTCAATTTTTGTTCATTGATGTTAGCTAGAAGACATGCATTTGATATTTTTGAGTGGGACGCCCTTTGCTATGAGCAACGTCGATCATTTTTTCCTATTCCCGCCTTCAGTTCAGAAGTAAATATTTACTCTGCTGAGATGCATAGTCACATGAATGTTGACTTATGTAACATATTTTAAGAGTTTGTTCTGAATATTGTCTATGTAATGCCAGGCCTTGTGTTTGATTGCAAAGTTGAGCTTGGAAAGTTGTGGCATGCAGCATCACGAGCTGTTCACCGTGCCTCCTGAGAATAATGCTTCGTATTGTTTTGCATGTCGATCTAATGCCATGATTTGCTTGTTAGGAAGATCATCCTCTTCTGTTGTTTCCGTGCTTAAGAAGTTCATCGTCTTATGTTTCATTCATAGCCTATACGACAAGTCGGGTAGGTTAGACGTGAAACCATATGATCTTCTGACCAACTCATCATCTTAGGCCGTGATTGGATCGTCGTTTTCCAACCAAAAACACTTGTAAAACTGACGCTTGTAAATAAAAGCAGATGGTCTCAGGCGAAGCGCTTGGTTGGTCGATTTTGACTAGTAAAATATACACCGGTCTCTCAAATTACACGCTTAACCCACCGGTTTTACTTACAGACCTCGGGCCCTCGGTTTCATTACACCTGTATTTTACGCGTTGTTTCTGATGACGAGTAAATTACACTTGTATCTTAATACAGGTGTGAAATAAACCAGAGCTCCCAAGCGTGGCCTTACCGTTTCATGCCGTCTCAGTCTCTCGAAGGTGCTCATAGGTGTCCGATGATCCTGGCTTCCTGAATAAGCAGCGAGCACTGTATCAGACCATCCGTAGGGCTCGCGAGGCCCTCTTTGTCGTCCTTCGGTTTGTTGCGCTTGCCGTGGCACCGAGCATTGTTAACATGGTTAATGAACATGAGGATTGAGGAGATGACTTTATTTTCACTGGATGACAGTAGGGACCCACTAGGGCCATAGTCGTACGTACGCAAGTGCCTCCTTATTATGTACAACTATATTTTTTTTTTGCTTCCTCCTGGTTTCTTGACATCACGGTCCCACACCATTGTCAACCTATGTAATCAATATAAACGAGAGAATTGCACAAGGTGCGGCCGATAGCTGGGACCAAGCAGCTCGAGCAGTATTTGTGTTTGTGAGGCATGAGCACTGCAGAGTTTTTCTTGGCGATGTTTTCGTTGTTGTTCAGAGGAGAGCAGGGTATTAATTGGGCGGGCTGTGGCCCGTCTAGCCCAGGACAGATATCCAGCCCAGATATTAATTTTTTTCAAGATGAAAATGGCTAGCCCAGCTATACGGTTTTTTGAGGAATACCCAGGCAAGGTCAACTTGTTATTCTCCACCCCGCTGGGCTGCAAATCTTTCCTGGGAGGGATGCATTAGGCTTAACAGGAAAATGGGCTTTAAAAAATAATAAATGGGATGTAATTATAAAGCTTGGGCAGTAACTATAAAAAAATGCACCAAGCACGAAATTAGTTCATAAAATATTATTTATGGATTTTGAAAATCTTAATTTTTAATTGTTGCGCACGCAATGTTTCGTTACATTTTTACGTAATACAAATTTATATTTAATCTGATTAGAAATTTCGGGATAAAAATATTTTGGATCCCATCAAAATGTGGGAAATTTTATTGAATTCTGTCTTGAACGGTTGGTTGAAATTATTAATCGTTGTCCTAGCTAGAAAATGGGCTGTACTTTTAACAAACTGTAAACGGGTTGTAGTAAACTCCATTAGAATTCAAAAATGGGCTATACATTCTTACAAATCGCAAATGGGCTATAAGTTCTCTGCCACACACTTGTGGGCCTACTAAGTTGACGCGTCCCCTAAAAAAATAAGTTGACGCGTATGCAAGGCTTTGTCAACTTATTATAGTCTACACACGGTTCTAGCAGCAGTGGCCGTTGGATGTCCATCCAACGGATGATGTGCTTCTTCTTCAATCTCGGATATTCTAGCTTCACCCGCCCGAAAAATGATTCCTCCCCCTGACATCTGGGGCACACCATTTCGGAAACTGACCTGTGGGCCTACTAGGTTGACGCGTACCAAGGGCTTTGTCAACTTAGTCAATATGAACGATTCTAGCTGCAGTGACCGTACGATGCCCATCCAACGGCCGTAGTGCTTCTTCAACCTCTGGTCTTCTTGCTCCAGCCACCCAAAGCAGCGCCGGTCGTGCCGCCTCCTCCTGCCTCCCGTGGCCGGCTGTGCTGCCGCGGAGACCACACCACCCCCTACTACTCCCACCGCTGGCCAGGCCATCCCCCACTCACCCACACCCCCTGTTATTCTGCGGTGACGACAGCCTCACACCGCAGCCGAACCAGTGAACTCTCGTACTCCTCTCTGCGCGGGCTTCCACTGCCGCGTCTTCCCCGGCTCTGCGTCAACCCCTTCCTAGATCTCGCCGCTCGCCGTCGTCCACCGCCCTGGTGCTCTCGGTGCGGCGTAGTCAACATGGTCAAGGAATGACTTCCATCAGCAGAGTACTGTACGTGGAGAGGCTGACAGCTGAGTCGACGGCAGCCGCAAGGAAGTGCCTCCTTATTACGCGGAAAATAATTATTCCTCCACCGGACAGCAGGGACCCACCGGACGGGCCACCGTATTTGGCGAAAAAAATGTTTCCCCCTGACTGTTGGGACCCACCGGACGGTCCACCGTATTTCACGAAAAAAACTTTGCCTCCGCTGTCAGCTCGGACCCACCGAAAATGCCTCCTTATTACGCACAAAAAAAATGAATACTGCCACTGCTAGCTGGGACCCAGTATAGTGGCTGGCTGACTTGTGGGCCTACTAAGTTGACAGGGACGGAGGGCTTTGTCAACTTAGTCAATATGCATGATTCTAGCTCCAGTGACCGTACGATGTCCATCCAACGGCCGTAGTGCTTCTTCAACCTCTGCTCTTCTTGCTCCAGCTGCCCAAACCAGCGCCGGTCGTGCCTCGTGCTCCTGCCTCGCGTGGCTGGCTGTGATGCGGCGAAGGCCTCACCGCCCCCTACTACTCCCACCGCTGGCCAGGCCATCCCTCTACTCACCCACACCCCCTATTATTCTGGGCGACGTCAGCCTCACACCGCAAGGAACCAGTGAACCCTCATACTCCTCTACGCGTGGGCATCCACTGTCGCGTCTTCCCTGGCTCCACGTCGTCCCCTTCCTAGGCCTCGCCGTCGTCCACCGCCCTGGTGCTCTCGGCGGCGTGGTCAAGGAACGGCTTCCATCGGACGTGAACTGTAAGTGGAGAGGCTGACAGCTGGGTCCACGGCCGCAACAAGGAAGCCTCCTTATTACGCACAAAATAAATATTCCTCCACCTGACAGTAGGGACCCACCGGACGGGCCACCGTATTTCGCGAAAAAAACATTTCCCCCTGACTGCTGGGAATCACCAGCTACATCTTCGCATGAAAGGAAGTGCGTCCGGGCAAAAAAAAACGATTCGCCCCCCTGACTGCTGGGACCCACCAGCTACATCTTCGCACGCAAGGAAGTGCCTGACAGTCGGGACCCACCTGATCAAGCGTATGTAGCGTTGTCATTCTGGTCACGAATGTGTACGTACATACTAGTCGATGCAGAGGCGCGCACGTGTCGTAGCAGAGGCGCGCACGTAGAATGTACACGTACATACAACGGCCAGGGTGCAAGAAAGTAAATATGGCCACGTACGTACATACGGGCGGGGTCTCGAATGCCTACTCGCGCGTACGTACGGCCAGGTCTCGTGTACATGGCTGGGTCGGAACAGAGAAACAACGTCATCGTCGTGTTCATGGGGAGCCAACCGGCTGGGTCGGAACGGAATGCGTCGTCGTGTTCATCGGGAGGGCTTGGACGGAACAGCCGATGGAAACGAGGCCTGGCGTACCGCAGAACGGAGGAAATGGCCTTGTGTTTGACCGGCCATGTTCGAAACAGGATGCTGTTCATCGGGAGGGGTCTGGCGTACCGCAAAATGGAGGAAACGGACGTCCTACGGTCGAAATGGGGGTCCTGTTGATCGGGAGGGGTGTGGCGTACCGTAAAACGGAGAAAACAGACTTGTGTTGGAGCGCTACGATCGAAAAGGGGGTCCTGTTCATCGGGAGGGGTGTGGCGTACCGCAAAACGGGACTCCACGAGATACTGTTCATCTCCATCGTCGACCCCCTCCAGCCTCCACGGGCTACTGTTCATCCACCGTCGACCTCCTCCAGCCTCCACCTGCGACTGTTCATCCATGGGCTCCTGTTCATCCACCGCGCGCAACCCTAATCAATTCGATCTCACCGATGGGATCTCGGTCTCACCTAGATGGGCTTGCAAACTCTCTGATTACCTGTTGTAATTATTTCGGTCCCACCGAGATATGCAATCGGTCCCACCGAGTTTGCTTGACCAACTCTCACTACAAAGAAAAGACACATCCGTGACATTTTGGGACGAACGATTTTTTTCTGTCATACTTATGAAACTTCTATGACGATAATTGTGACAAAACCCGGTATCATCATAGATGTGGTGGGCTCCTACTTCTATGACAAAAAATCATGACAGAAAATGGGCTTTTCATCCTGGGCGGGCCGGAGACGCAGCTGCATGACATTCTTTGGGCCGTCCATGATAGAAAAAACCGTGGTAGAAGCGAGGGGGAGGAAAATATCAGGGTGTTCCCGGTTACGGTGGGTGGTCGGGCCCGAGCGATGCACGGAGGTTTGCACGTTTCTCTCATACACGCACACGCGTGGGTGCGAGGCGTTGGGCTCTAACTGAACCCAAGCGAGGCGTTCGCCTACTTAACCCGAGGGATTGCACTGCAGGCTACGCGTTACTGAACCCGAGCGATCGATCGATGGCTATTAACTGAACCCGATCGAGCGATTCCTTCGCTACTGCTGCTAACTGAAGCCGATCGATGCTGCCTATGGATGAACAGTGAGCGTTGCTGGGGGGTTTGGATGAACAATTCCCGGTGGGGGTGGATGAACAGGGCCCCATGGCGTTGCCTCTGGATGAACAGGACCCCGATTGATCGAGCCGGTTGGGGCTGGATGAACAGGACCCTGTGGAGGGCTGGATGAAAAGGACGACCCCGTGGAGGGCTGGATGAACAATAGAGGGTGGAGGGCTGGATGAACAGTATCCCATGGAGGGGTGGTTGAACAGGAGCCCATGGACAGGGCTAGTTGAACAGTAGCCGATGGAGTAGCGCGTGGTGGAGGCTAGATGATCAGGAGCCCGTGGATGAACACTCGCAGGTGGAGGCTGGAGGAGGTCGACGATGGATGAACAATAGCCCATGGAGGCTGGAGGGGGTCGACGGTGGAGATGAACAGTATCACGTGGAGTCCCGTTTTGCGGTTCGCCACACCCCTCCCGATGAACACGACCCCCGTTTCGACCCTAGCGCTCCAACACAAGTCCTTTTCCTCCGTTTTGCGGTACGCCACACCCCTCCCGATCAACAGGACCCCGTTTCGACCGTAGGAGGTCCAACACAAGTCCGTTTCCTCTGTTTTGCTGTACGCCAGACCCCTCCCGATGAACAGGATCCCGTTTTGAACGTGGCCGGTCGAACACAAGGCAATTTCCTCTGTTCTGCGGTACGACAGGCCTCGTTTCCATCGGCTGTTCCGTCCAAGCCCTCCCGATGAACACGACAACGCATTCCGTTCCGACCTAGCCGGTTGGCTCCCCATGAATACGACAATGGCGTTGTTTCTCCATTCCGACCCAGCCATGTACACGAGCCCTGGCTATACGTATGCGCGAGTAGGCGTTCGAGACCTCACCCGTATGTACGTACGTGGCCGTATTTTCTTTCTTGCACACTGGCCGCTGTACATACGTGTACATGCTACATGCGCGCCTATACTACGACACGTTCACGCTCTACATCGACCAGTATGTACGTACACGTTCGCGACCAGAATGACAACGCTACGTACGCTTCGACCAGGTGGGTCCCGACTATCAAGCACTTCCTTGCGTGCGAAGATATAGCTGGTGGGTCCCAGCAGTCAGGGGGCGAATTGTTTTTTTTCAGACACACTTCCTTGCGTGCGAAGATGTCGCTGGTGGGTCCCAACAGTCAGGGGGGAAACGTTTTTTTCACGAAATACAGTGGCCCGTCCGGTGGGTCCCCGCTGTCAGGTGGAGGAATATTTATTTTGCGCGTAATAAGGAGGCACTTCCTTGCGGCTGCCGTGGACCCAACTGTCAGCCTCTCCACGTACAGTACTCTTCCGACATAAGTCGGTCATTGACCACATTGACCGCGCCGCACCGAGAGCACCAAGGCGGTGGACGACGGCGAGGCCTAGGAAGGGCATGACACGGAGCCAAGGAAGACGCGGCAGTGGATTCCCACGCGAAGAGGAGTACGAGGGTTCACTGGTTCGGCTGCGGTGTGAGGCTGCCGTCGCCGCAAAATAACATGGGGTGTGGGTGAGTAGAGGGATGGCCTGACCAGCGGTGGGAGTAGTAGGGGGCGGTGAGGCCTCCGCGGCATCGCAGCCGGCTATGGGAGGCAGGAGCACGAGGCACGACCGACGCTGGTTTGGGCGGCTGGAGCAAGAAGACCAGAGGTTGAAGAAGCACTACGGCCGTTGGATGGACATCGTACGGTCACTGGAGCTAGAATTGTTCATATTGACTAAGTTGACAAAGCCCTCCGTCCCCGTCAACTTAGTTGGCCCACAAGTCAGCCTCCCACTATTGTGGGTCCCAGCTAGCAGGGGGTATTCATTTTTTGTGTGTAATAAGGAGGCACTTCCTTGCATGCGAAGATATAGCTGGTGGGTCCGACCTGTCAGTGGTGGGAACATTTTTTCGTGAAATACAGAGGCCTTGCCGGTGGGTCCAAGCTGTCAGGTGGAGAAATCATTAGTTTGCATGTAATAAGGAGGCATTTCTTTGCGTGCGGCCATGGACCCAGCTGTCAGCCTCTCTAGGCACAGTCTACTTCCGATGGTGTCGTTTGTTGACCACGTTAACCACTCCGCGCCGAGCGCATCCAAGGTGGTGGACGACGAGGAGGCCTAGGAAGGGGATGATGCGGAGCAGGGGAAGACGCGGAAGTGGATGCCCACGCGAAGAGGAGTACGGGGGTTCACTGGTTCGGCTATGGTGTGAGGCTGCCGTCGTTGCAGGGCCTGGCTAGCGGTGGGAGTAGTAGGGGGCGGTGATGCCTCAACGGCAGCACAGCCGACCACTAGAGACAGGAGCAGGCGGTCTCGTCGGCGCTAGTTTGGGAGGCTGGTGCAAGAAGAGCAGCGATTGAAGAAGCAGCAGGACCGTTCAATTCAAATCCAACGGTTACTGCTGCTAGAATCATTTGTTGACTAAGTTGACAAGCCCTGCGTACACATCAACTTAGTAGGCCCACAGGTCAGCCTCCCAACCGGTGCGCCCATATGTCAGTGGGAGGAATCATTTTTGTTCACGTAATAAGGAGGCAGTTGATTGCGTGTGGTTAGGCCAGCGGAGGGAGTAGGGTGGGCCGGGGAAGCCTGCACGGCATCACAGTGGGCCACAAGAGGAGGGAGCAGGCAGTCCTGCCGGCGCTAGTTTAGGCGGCTGGAGCAGGAAGATCAGAGATTGAAGAAGCACGTCGGCCGTTGGATGGACATCCAACAGTCACTGCTGCTAGAATCGTGTGTTGACTGACAAAGCCTTGCGTAAACAAGTCAGCCTCGAAATAGGTGGCGTGTACAACCCATTTGCTATTATTTTTATAATTTTTACTCATTTTCTAATTCATATGGAATTTATTGCAGCCCATTTTCCATTTTTAGAATTGCTGCCCATTTTCTGGTTAGTACCAGGGTTAAGAAAATTAACTAAATATGTGCGAAATTTTGAAAATTGGCAAATTTTTGGTGGGGAAAAAAATATTCTTAATCCAAAAATTAGTAGCCATACTAAAACAAATTTAAAAATAAATTAGTACTATGTCATGTTAAATCCAATGAAATACTCCTTCCATCCCAAAATTCTTGTCTTAGATTTGTCTAAATACGGATGTATCAAGTCACGTTTTGGTATTAGATACATCCGTATCTAGATTAATCTAAGACAAGAATCTTGGGACGGAGGGAGTATAAGATATCAGTGAATAACAACTACAAAAAAAGAAACTAATATCCCATTTGCTATGATTATTTTGGAATTTTCAACCCCTTTTGATATTACTTTTAACAGACACTGACCATACTCTTTGGCCAGGCCGGAATGCATCCCTCCTCGTCTTGAAAGATTTGCAGCCCAGTAAGTCGGAGAAAACAAATAGGCCTAGCTTGGGTATTCTTCAAAAAGAAATACTGGGCTACCTATTTTCCCAAACAAAAAACTGCCAGGCTGGTCATGTTGTTAGACGGGTCATAGAGACCGCACAACCCAGTTTATAGCCTGCTCCTCCGAACTACTACCCAAAAAAAAGTTGGGCAATTCTGTCGTTAATTGACTATACGTTGAAAATGATGTGGGTCCCAGATATCAGCAAGGTGGATTAGAGTAAAAAAACGAGGGGTTCATCTGAGTAGTAAAAGAGGCGCTTGCTTGTGTTCGGGAGTGGACCTGGTGGGTCCGTACTGTCATACTCACAACTACAGTCCTCTCCCGATTCACTATGTTGACAGGGACTGTTTCAAAAAAAACTATGTTGACAGGGCCGAACGGCGGCGCCGCGGCGAGCGCACCAAGGTGGAGGATAAAGTGTTGTCGCCAATGTGCTGGGTTGGGTTGGACATTCTTATTGAAAAATAAAAATGGACTGGAACTATTTACGATGTTGACTACGATTTGCATGGGTCCGCTGGTTGCAGGAAGAAAATGCTGGGAGAAAGAAGAATGGTCGCTATATTTGCCTGAGAATAATATCGACTGAATGTAACGACACTATCATAGGAAATAATATCCTCCTGTTAAATCGTGAATTTAAAGAACTGGTGCATGAGCATTTAGCTTTATTTATTTATTTACTTATTTATGTTTAGGGACCATGAGCATGTACCTGGGCCGGATTCATGTGAGAGCCTCCCTTCCAGTTAATTATGGGCTCCTCTACTGGGCCTTCATCAGCGGGCTGCATGTTATCAACAAGTGGAAAATGTGTTCCGTACGAAAAATAGTATGCGCTACGTACGGTATGGGGCACTAAAGGATCGAACCATGCAACGACTTCCAAAGCATTGTTTTTGTCATTCTAACAACACATTTATTCAACCAACAGACGAAATATACTACTGATTGTACATTGAAAACAGCAGCAACAACAACCAGGGCTAGGGGTGCAACAGAAGCAGTAAGCAGGCCAGGAGAGTGAAGACGCAACTCTCTCTTCCAAACCAAACATCAGCCATCATTACAAAAGGGCTACCAAAAAAGAACAAGTGTATGCATCGAACTAAATAAAGATCCTACTACACCAAGTGTATGCATCTAACTAACAGGCTCAGTTAGACGTTACTATTTATTAAGCTATGGAGATTGGCTGACGGCTTGAACCAGATGGGTGCCTGACTGGGGAAACTCCAGCCGGCAGGTCGAAGTCTGATACTTGCGACCCTCTCTCCTACTTTGGGCTACAGAGCGTGGCGGCACATATCAGGGTATGGTGCATGTAGAGACGCATGGTACGCTGTGTACACACAGTTTTGCCTGATGAATGAAACCACGCTACCATCTTGATCCTTGTCGTCGGTTATCTCCTGGTTAATTGGATAATTCAGTCCGACAAACAGAGAGCGTGTACCAAGGCTACTTACCAACCTCCAGTCAAAAATTCCTGATGGCCCAGAGAAGCTGTGATCCTGCTCAAAGACCTTGTAGTGACTGTGATTGTATTCCGCGGAACAACACATCCGGTACATGCGAACAATCATCAATTGTTCGCCGTCGTCTGATTGAGCCAGGAACCACCTGCAACTGCCGTGCCGCTTTTCTTTGAAAGGTTTTGGGATTAGGAAGGGTAGGGACACCAGGCGGCCTACAACATCATATCAAGTTGGAGTCAAATAAAAAAGGGCTCGTGATGTAGTCAATCTTAAGAACAACATGTTATGAGCATGAATATTTTTTCAGTAAATGTTGAAAGTAATATAAGCAAGCCATCATGATATCATAGGAAAGTAACATACTGCTGTAACAACCGTTTGTAGCGATGACTGGAGTAGGGCAGCAATACGTCCAGCCATAGAAGGAGTCGACAGCACAAATGAAGCCCTTGTGTTCAATGGCATCAGAGAACCATGGAGGATGTATGATCTTGAGATGGACGTGCAGATTTATCCAGTTACCGCAGTGACCTGACAGATAGGCGAGACCGCGGTTGAAGAACGCAATTAGCCTGAAGTCTTTATAATTCACAGATCTTGTGGGCACTTAGCAGATTACAACCTTGAGCAGATCAAACTTGGTATCATGTTGGCTACTGTAAGATTCCGAGTATTCTGGGCCACGGTGCCAAAGCAGTGCAGTGTTAATCAAAGGAAGGGGGATCAATCGCTGGGTGTGGACCTCCACGAGCATCCAGCTGCCGCGACCGTCGACGAGCACCATCCAAGACGTGTTCATGCCGACCCAGTACATACCGTTAATGTAGTTGAGGGTGACGGGGATCGGATCGCAGTCAAGGGGGTTGATGCTCGCCACCCTACAATCGTTATGCCGTGTGACACGTCGTTTCTGAAAATTAGGCGGCATCAGCAAGCAAGGAGCCGGCTTAAAAAGCTCTGGCCTGAGGGCTTTGAGTAAACGGTACAGCCCCGACGAACACGCGGCGAGCGGCATGGTACTGAGATTGTCCACACGCGAAACAATGAGCTTGATTACCTCTATGGGGAGCAAATTCCAGCCACTCTTTCGGCGGACGCTGCTCGGTTGTGCCATTATTAGTGCTTGGGTTTCGGACGAGGGGGGGAAGCGCCTTAGCGGGGATGGAAGATTGGAAGAGGGGGGGGGGGGAGGCGCCTTAGCAGGGATGGAAGAGTGGACAAAGATGGAGAAGCGAATATGTGATGCAGGAAGTGGATAGGTGATGATGACTACAGCATGCCGCTTGACTTACGAGACACATACCAGCAACGTAGGGTCATATCGAAGTCAGACAACTTGCTTGAGTGGTCACAGTACTGGTACTCCCTACACTACCTACTACTATGCCCTAACTTGCTTGAGTAGAGTAGTAGTGGAGTAGGACTCAGCTCTACTACTAGCACTGGAGGAGTAGTATATTCTAATCTAAAATAGTTACAAACTTCAATGCCCGAGC
>LR880972.1:388745813-388756910 GCA_904067115.1 Aegilops sharonensis | reverse complement strand
GCCGCTTGACTTACGAGACACATACCAGCAACGTAGGGTCATATCGAAGTCAGACAACTTGCTTGAGTGGTCACAGTACTGGTACTCCCTACACTACCTACTACTATGCCCTAACTTGCTTGAGTAGAGTAGTAGTGGAGTAGGACTCAGCTCTACTACTAGCACTGGAGGAGTAGTATATTCTAATCTAAAATAGTTACAAACTTCAATGCCCGAGCGTGGAACGACTACGAATCGCCATCGGTGCTAACTCCTATCCCCAGCAAACGTTCGCTGGGAGACATGGCAGTTGCAAATGCCCCCGACGCAGTTATAGGACGTGTGTAAGGGTGGCGGTTTTGTCAAATACTATGGCTTAAAAACAGGCCACCATCGGATGGAAATCTGACGGTTACGTGGGATTCGCCAGGATTGAGCTCATGCCGAAGAATTGCCAGATATCATTACTAAAAAAAAGGTTAAAACACCTGTCGTGGATCTAAGACTGACAGTAGAATGGGGGTAGGTATGAGGAGGCAAGATCCTAGCTATGGCGAAGTTGTACACACAAGTTTTACGAGTTCAGGCCCTTCGCAGAGGAAGTAATAGCCCTATGTCTCAGTGCCCGGAGGCGGTTGACTGGATTATGCGTGTGTGTGTGTGTTACAGGGCGTGCCAACCCTTGTGCCAGTGGAGGGGGGTGGCTTATATAGAGTGCGCCAGGACCCCAGCCCGCCCACGTTACAAGGAGTTCAATGTACATAAAGAGGGAGCATTACAGGTAACGTCCGTAATAAAGTGATATAAATGATCAGTAAGTCTATGAGTAACGCCCGACCATTGCTGTGCAGAGCGACTTTAGATCTTCTGTCTGTCGAGTGGTTTCTGTTACGGTCGAGTGACATAGAACCTTCCGAGTGGAATGCTTCTGGTCGAGTGGAGGCTGTTATCCTTTGAATACTTCTAACTTTAAGGTGATGTCCTAGGGGAGGGTGTCTAGGTCAGGCCTATGACCCTACCCTAGGTACATAGCTTCATCATTAGCCCCCGAATGGTTTAGGGTTCGAGTGGAGAAGGAGTTGAGAATACTGCCGACTCAATTTTTGCGCTTCAGAAGTGTCTTGCCTGGTCAAATGAATCAACACGATGACTCCAACTTGTTTCTCAGTCGCCTTGATCCGTTCTTGGTTTTGTCGAGTGAACTTTCATTGTTATGCTTCGAGTGCTGATATGGAAATAATCTTCAGTCTGACAGGTTGCTCTACTGTTCGCGGATCTCCCGGGATTCGAATTTTGGGAAGCGCGCGAGGCGGAGGGGGCCGTAGTAATCGGGATGGATTAGGCAGGGTCGCCTCGATTCTTGCGCCGCCTTTTTTGCCATGTATCGCGTGCGCGGCTGTTGCGGGATTTGACAGGATCGCCTGGGCCCACGGGTCAGCCACTCGGAAAAGATCTCATATAAGGCGCTGGCCTGGGGTTTTCGCACTGTGCGTTCTCATTCCTCTTCCTCCTCTTCTATTTTCTCCGCCACAGCCACCTCTGCTCTCAGCGCCGCCGCTCTGTTCGAGCTCCGCCCGCAATGATGGGGAAGGAGAGGATGGTGGCCTTGGAGCGCGCGAAGAAGACGACGGCGAAGGCAAAGGGGAAGAAGTCCAGCCGGGGCGGATCCTCGTTGCGGTCCGGCCTGCCGCGCGGCTGGATCCAGGGCGAATGGATTCGGTCAACGATCCGTCAGGACGACCTCGACAATCTGGCCAAGGGGGGACTGATCCCCCACGGATCCGCGCGGCTCCCGGAGGGCGAGACCGAGCCGCAGCCGCAGGAGGGTGAGTGCGTTCTCCTCGCCACCCACGTCGACCGCGGATTTTCTCTGCCTCCTAATCCTTTCTTCCAAGCTTTCTTGAACTTCTTTGGAGCACAACTCCACCACTTTTCCCCCAACACCATCGTGTACCTTGCTGCCTTCGTGTCTATGTGCGAGAATTTCTTGGGTTGTCGACCACACTAGGGCCTCTTCAAGCACATTTTCACGTGTCGCTCTCAGTCGGTCAAGAAGGCCAATCCGAGTGATGAAAGGACGCAAGTGATCCAGATGTGTGGGGGTCTTGCGATTCAGATGAGGGGTAAAAACTCTTTCCCAGCTATGATCCTTCCCGAGTCAATCCGAGGGTGGCAGTCGACCTGGTTCTACTGCAAAGACCAGCCGACTCCAGGTCAGTCGACTGGACTTCCTCCCTTTTCCATGGCTCGAGTAGAGAAGCCCTCCGCCTTGAAAGTGACCCCGGAGGAGAAAGCGGATGTGAAGGTGCTGGTTGAGCGAGTGGTCCAGCTCGTCCGTGATGGCGTGACCGGTATGGATCTGTTGGAGGTCTTCCTCAGATGCCGCATTCAGCCGCTTCAATCTCGTGACCATACGATGTGGATGTATTCGGGCATTGATGATTCCACTCGGATCCACCCATAAGAGGTCGACGAGGATACGGAGGAGAAGTGGTTGAGGGGTATCACTGGCAACAAAGATAATCCCAGGGGGTCCAGGAGAGTCCCTCCACTCGACAACTCGTACGAAACAGACAAGGGCCAACTCTGAATTGTCGAGTGTTTTATTGATTTATCATGTAACTGCTTGCTGTCAACCGACTGATTTTTGACTTGCTTGTTGTCTTCCAGGCCCTTACTGAAATGTACTCGATGCCCTATGGGGAGGAGGAGCAGGAACCAGAGGGGGAAGCGAGTGGAGGCGAGAGCGGCGAGTGGCACTCTGACGGAGAGGATGACGAGGAGAGCGACGACCCAAGTGATGAAGAAGAGGTCGACTCACCTCCCTGTAGGGAAAGGCGATCCAAGCACACTCATGATCCGGCAAGCATCCGCGGCAAAGCGACAGCGCAGACCGGGCAGTCGTCAAAGCATCCTCGGACGTCTTCTCCAGCGCCGACTGAAAAGGCTCATGAGGGAGTCCTTGATTAGGGGCTATCCGGACAGCCGGACTGTTGGACTATGAAGATACAAGATTGAAGACTTCGTCCCATGTCCGGATGGGACTCTCCTTGGCGTGGAAGGCAAGCTTGGCAATACAGATATGTAGATCTCCTTCTTTGTAACCGAATCTGTGTAACCCTAGCCCCCTCCGGTGTCTATATAAACCGAAGGGTTTAGTCCGTAGGACCAAGAACAACAATCATACCATAGGCTAGCTTCTAGGGTTTAGCCTCTTTGATCTCGTGGTAGATCAACTCTTATAATACCCATATCGTCAAGATCAATCAAGCAGGAGTAGGGTTTTACCTCCATCGAGAGGGCCCGAACCTAGGTAAAAACATTGTGTCCCCTGTCTCCTGTTACCATCTGCCTAGACGCACAGTTCGGGACCCCCTACCCGAGATCCGCCGGTTTTGACACCGACATTGGTGCTTTCATTGAGAGTTCCTTTGTGTCGTCATCATTAGGCTTGATGGCTCCTTCGATCATCGATAGCGATGCAGTCCAGGGTGAGACTTTTCTCCCCGGACAGATCTTTGTATTCGGCGGCTTCGCACTGCGGGCCAACTCGCTTGGCCATCTGGAGCAGATCGAGAGTTACGCCCCTGGCCATCAGGTCAGGTTTGGAAGCTTAAACTACACGGCTGACATCCGCAGAGACTTGATCTTCGACGGATTCGAGCCCCTGCCGAGTGCGCCGCACAGTCACGATGAACATGATTTAGCTCTGAGATCGCACCTGCAACCGCTCCGACCCTCAATTCGGAGCCAGTTGCGCCATCCATGGACGGGTGGCTAGACCCCGCCACGGAGGCCGCAGCCTCAGTGGCGATCGAGCCGAATACCAACCTTACCCTTCATGAGAGCCGTGACTTCAAACTACCGGATTCTTCCCCGGCCACGAACTCCGAACCGCCCGCGCCCGTGCCTATCGAATCCAACTGGGCGCCGATCATGGAGTTCACCTCCGCGGATATCTTTCAGCACTCGCCCTTCGGCGACATACTGAACTCATTAAGGTCCCTCTCCTTGTCAGGAGAAACCTGGCCGAACTATGTCCGGCACGATTGGGATGCGGATGACGAAGAAATTCGCCGCCCACCCACCACCCACATAGTAGCCACTGTCGATGATTTGACCGACATGCTCGACTTCGACTCCTAAGACATCGACGGTATGGATGATGATGCAGGAGACGAACAGGAACCACTGCCCACAGGGCACTAGACAGCCACCTCATCATATGATATATATATGGTGGACACACCCAAAGAAGGCAATGGCGACGGGACAGCGGGGGATGACCCCTCCAAGAAGCGACCCAAGCGTAGACGTCAGCGGCGCCGCTCTAAGTCTCGCCAAAGCAAAAGCGGTGATACCGACACATGGGATAATAACACTCTAGACAGTGCCGAAGATAACGACAATCCCCTCCAGCAAGATTCAGATCAGGAGGATGGAGAAGCCAGCCCTCCTGAGAGAGCGGCAGATGGAGAGGCGGCAGATGATAATTACATGCCTCCCTTCGAAGACGAGGCAAGCCTCGATGATGACGAATTTGTCGTGCCTGAGGATCCCGTCGAGCAAGAGCGCTTCAAGCGCAGGCTTATGGCCACGACAAATAGCCTTAAGAAAAAGCAACAGCAGCTTCGAGCTGATCAAGATTTGCTAGCTGACAGATGGACTGAAGTCCTGGCGGCCGAGGAATATGAACTCGAACGCCCCTCCAAAAGTTACCCAAAGTGCATGTTGCTACCCTGGTTAGAGGAGGAAGCATTAAAGCCTACATCTCCAGCGTATGACGCGGATGATCGGCCACCTCGTGGCCGCGACAGAGAGGCATTTCAGCCAAAAGCTCAGCCCGCACCCCGACGCCACTTAAATAAAAATTTCAAGGCACGGGGAAATACGCTAGACCTGCAAGACGTATTGGAGGACAAAGCAAAACACGCAAGATCGATCTACGGATCACGAGGGCGCGCTACTACGTGAGACGATAATCGTCATGCCGGATACAGTAAAAGCAAATCCGGCCGGGCCGAACACAGCAGACAAGACTCATTTGAGCTGCGTCGCGATATAGCCCAATACAAAGGCGCCACACACCCCCTATGCTTCACAGACGAAGCAATGGATCACAAAATCCCAGAGGGTTTCAAACCCGTAAACATCAAATCATACGATGGTACAACAGAACTTGCGGTATGGATCGAGGACTACCTCCTGCATATCCACATGGCCCGCGGTGACGATCTACACGCCATCAAATACCTTCCACTCAAACTCAAAGGACCAGCTCGACATTGGCTGAACAGCTTGCCAGCAGAATCCATTGGTTGTTGGGAAGATCTCGAAGCCGCATTCCTCGACAACTTCCAGGGAACTTATGTGCGACCATGCTACGTCTTGAGCTTGCGTTGGTTTTCCCCGAAGAGGAGAGGATGATGCAGCACAGTAGCATAAGTATTTCCCTCAGTTTTTGAGAACCAAGGTATCAATCCATTAGGAGGCCACGCACAAGTCCCTCGTACCTGCACAAAACGATAGCTACTCGCAACCAACACGATTAGGGGTTGTCAATCCCTTCACGGTCACTTACGAGAGTGAGATCTGATAGAGATAATATTTTTGGTATTTTTGGTATATAGATGCAAAATGAAAAGTAAAAAAGCAAAGTAAAAACAAAGCAAGTATAAAAGTGATGGAGATTGATATGATGAGAATAAACCCGGGGGCCATAGGTTTCACTAGTGGCTTCTCTCAAGAGCATAAGTATTCTACGGTGGGTGAACAAATTATTGTTGAGCAATTGACAGAATTGAGCATAGTTATGAGTATATCTAGGTATGATCACGTATATAGGCATCACGTCCGAGACAAGTAGATCAAAATGATTCTGCATCTACTACTATTACTCCACTCATCGACCGCTATCCAGCATGCATCTAGAGTATTAAGTTAAAAACAGAGTAACGCCTTAAGCAAGATGACATGATGTAGAGGAATAAATTCATGCAATATGATAAATACCCCATCTTGTTATCCTCGATGGCGACAATACAATACGTGCCTTGCAACCCTTTCTGTCACTGGGTAAGGACACCGCAAGATTGAACCCAAAGCCATGCACTTCTCCCATTGCAAGAACTACCAAACTAGCTGGCCAAACCAAACAGATAATTCGAAGAGACTTGCAAAGATAACTCAATCATACATAAAAGAATTCAGAGAAGATTCAAATATTATTCATAGATAAGTTGGATCATAAACCCACAATTCATCGGTCTCAACAAACACACCGCAAAAAGAAGATTACATCGAATAGATCTCCACGAGAGAGGGGGATAACATTGTATTGAGATCCAAAAAGAGAGAAGAAGCCATCTAGCTACTAGCTATGGACCCAAAGGTCTGAAGTAAACCACTCACACTTCATCGGAGAGGCTACGGTGTTGATGTAGAAGCCCTCTGTGGTGGATGCCCCCTCCGGCGGAGCTCCGGAACAGGCCCCAAGATGGGATCTCGTGGATACATGAAGTTGCAGCAGTGGAATTAGGTTTTTGGCTCCTGTTCTGATCGTTTGGGGGTACGTAGGTATATATAGGAGGAAGGAGTACGTCGGTGGAGCAACAAGGGGCCCACGAGGCAGGGGGCGTGCCCTAGGGGGGGCGGGCCCCACCCTCGTGACCGCCTCTCTGGTTCCTTGGCGTAGGGTCCAAGTCTCTTGGATAACGTTCGGTGAGAAAATCAGGTTTCCGAAGGTTTCATTCCGTTTGGACTCCGTTTGATATTCTGTTTCTTCGAAACACTGAAAAAGGCAAAAAACAGCAATTCTAGGCTGGGCCTCCGGTTAATAGGTTAGTCCCAAAAGTAATATAAAAGTGGAAAATAAAGCCCATTATAGTCCAAAATAATAGATAAAGTAGCATGGAACAATCAAAAATTATAGATACGTTGGAGACGTATCAGGCATCCCCAAGCTTAATTCCTGCTCGTCCTCGAGTAGGTAAATGATAAAAAGAGAATTTTTGATGCGGAGTGATACTTTGGCATAATTTCAATGTAAATCTTCTTAATTGTGGTATGAATATTCAGATCCGAAAGATTCAAGACAAAAGTTCATATTGACATAAAAAATAATAATACTTCAAGCATACTAATCAAAGTAATCATGTCTTCTTAAAATAACATGGCCAAAGAAAGTTCATCCCTACAAAATCATATAGTTAGGCTATGTTTCATTTTCATCACACAAAGATGTTCCCAACTTCTATACCCCTGATGACAAGCCAAGCAATTGTTTCATACTTCAATAATCTCAAACTTTTTCAACCTTCACGCAATACATGAGCGTGAGCCATGGATATAGCACTATGGGTGGAATAGAATATGATGATGGGGATTGTGTGGAAAAGACAAAAAAGGGGAAAGTCTCACATTGACTAGGATAATCAACGGGCTATGGAGATGCCCATCAATTGATGTCAACATGAGGAGTAGGGATTGCCATGCAATGGATGCACTAGAGCTATGAATGCTCAACAAAAGAAAACTAGTGGGTGTGCATCCAACTTGCTTGCTCATGAAGACCTAGGGCATTTTGAGGAAGCCCATCGTAGGAATATATAAGCCAAGTTTTATAATGAAAAATTCCCACTAGTATAAAAAGACAACTTATGAGACTCACTATATGGAAAACATGGTGCTACTTTGAAGCACAATATATGAGACTCACTACATGAAGAACAAGGTGCTACTTTGAAGCACAAGTGTGGGAAAAAAAAGATAGTAGCATTGCCCTTTTTATTTATTTTCTCTTTTTTTTGGGCCTTTCTTTTTTTTGGCCTTTCTCTTTTTTTGGGCAATTCTCTAATAATGATGATCATCACACTTCTATTGATTACAACATAAGGATTACAACTCGAAACTAGAACAAGGTATGACTCTATATGAATGCCTCCGGCGGTGTACCGGGATGGTGCAATGAATCAAGAGTGACATGTATGAAAAATAATGCATGGTGGCTTTGCCACAAATACGATGTCAACTACATGATCATGCAATGGCAATATGACAAAAGTAAAGTATGTCATGATGATGAACGGAACGGTGGAAAGTTGCATGGCAATATATCTCGGAATGGCTATGGAAATGCCATAATAGGTAGGTATGGTGGCTGTTTTGAGGAAGATATAAGGAGGTTTATGTGTGATAGAGCGTATCATATCACGGGGTTTGGATGCACCGGTGAAGTTTGCACCAACTCTCAAGGTGAGAAAGGGCAATGCACGGTACCGAAGAGGCTAGCAAAGGCGGAAAGGTAAAAGTGCGTATAATCCATGGACTCAACATTACTCAAAAGAACTCATATACTTATTGCAAAAAAATTAGAAGTCATCAAAAATCAAGTACAACGCGCATGCTCCTAGGGGGATAGATTGGTAGGAAAAGACCATCGATAGTCCCCGACCGCCACTCATAAGGATGCACAAGCCAGGTACACTTCATGTTTCAAATTTGTTACACAACTTTAACCATACGTGCATGCTACGAGATCTGCAAACTTCAACACAAGCATGGAACGCCCCGGATGCAACTTTCCATATTCGTAACTCCAACTCTTGCCTTTTCCGGAGATGCGATATTATTATTTCCTCCGTGGTTGGGTTTTTGTCTTTTGTTCTGCATTTTGTTCATGTCTTGCATCTCATCTCATGGCATCATGCGCATTGCATCCGCATGTTTTCATAAAACCCGTATCCGTTCGTAGTTGCCGCGTCACCCCTTGCCTTCGTTGACCGTTCCGAGACCAATCGGGTTTTCGCTTCCCTCTTGACCGTGACCACCTAACCTCTCTTGCCATCTCGCAGCCCCCTCGCGCGCGCGTCCGAAACTTACCCGAACCCGAACCCGAACCGGTCTGTCGTTACCGATGAATCCGGATCATCCCCAAACGTCTATAAAACATCTTCGTTTTATTCATTGGACTCCCTAGCCTATTTTTCCCGTACGTCCGATTACGATCGGAGGGGCTAGATAGCCCCTACCCAATTCTTACCTGCTATATATAGCAGATGAAACCCTACCTAAACTAGACCAACCCTGAAACCTAGGGAGCCTGTCCGGGCGCGCCGCCGCCGCCTCCCACCTCGGGATCCCTCCAAATCCCATCTGCCCAATCCTCTCGCGCAGCCACTTCCAGCCAACCAACCCGTGCAGTCCCACCGTCGGTCTGGACAGTCCGATCCAGGTCGAATGGCCCTCATCGTCCCAGTTCATCCCACCGAGGCCCTGGATCCAGCTGCCCCGCAAGGCCCGAGCGCCTCGTTCCCTCCTCCCGTGCCTCGAACCAGTGTGGATCGGAAGCAGCACCGCCCCCGCCTGACCTCCTTCCCGTTCATGCCGCCGTCGAGCCTTCTTCTGCTTCACCTGCTGCAGGGCTCCATCGCCCCTGCGTCGCCGTGCCCGTGTCCAGCAGATGAGCGCCGCCCCTCTCCTTCCCCGTGGTCTCTCCCTCCTCTCGCTTTCTCTGCCTCCTATGGATGCCTCTCACCTCTCGGCCTCTCTCTCTGTTCAAGCAGGAGCACACCAGCGCCATGGAAGCCTCCCGATGGATCCCGGCCTCCTCCCCGCCTCGCCGGAGCAAGCCAGCAGGTAGACCCCGTCGTGCCCCACTCCGGCCTCCCTCGCTTTTCCCCGCGTCACTGGAGCCCCGCGTCCACGCTCCGTTCGTCGCCGTCTCTGCCAGATCCGGCGGGTCCCCGCACCCCGGCCTCGTCCCTGGCTCCAGGTCGCCGCGCCGCCCCACCGGAGACCGCCAAGTCCATCGCCGCCTGCTCTGCCCGTCCTCTGCATCACGCCAAGTCCCGCTCCTGCCTCTGTTCGAGACGACTGCTTCAGCGCCCCGCATCGCTCCCGTTGACCAGCGCGTGGGCCAGCGCCTCCCCAAGGCCCAGCGCCCCCTTCCAGCCTCCTGCTTCCCCTCTCCACCGACGGGCTGAAGCCCATGGTGAGCGCCCCAGCGCCCAGCAGATTTCGGCCCGATCTATTTTTTTCAGATATGTGATTTTTGCATTATCCCAGGATTTACCAGTTTTACAGAAAAACCCCTCATGTTCATGCATTAATAACTCACAAACCGTGCATCGGTTTGAAATGATTTAAACATGTAAAATGCTTAGAATTTTATCTAGTTTCACAATATGCTGCTTTCATCCATGTTCATTGTTTGCATTAATTTGCATAATTGCCATGCTAAAATGATTTATTTCATAACTAAATAACCGTAGCTCGGTTTTAAATAAACTTTATATGTAAATGGGGTGGAAAAAATGCCTAGTTTAACTTGCTGTACTTTATTTTCCTGTTTAACAACATCAAAATATGCGTTAGGACAGAACAGTACCAAATTCGAAATATGGACATGAGGATTTTCCGGAATTGTTGTTTGTTGTTCCGGCCTCATTTAAACTTGCCTAGATAGGTAGTTTAATTATGCCTCACCTCTTGCCATATTTAATAACATTTAATATTGTTGTGTACATAACCGAGAGAGAACTAAATAATTTGATGTGGTGTTTCGTCAATATGCAACTCGTTGCATATTGAGCTCCACTTAATTTGTAGTATTGTTTGTTGCACTTTGCCATGCCATGCCTCTTTAAACCGGACATGCATCATACTTGGTTGAGCATCTTGCCATGTTTATGCTTGTGCATTTACCATGTTGTTTGTTTCTTTCCGGTGTTGCTTCTTAGTTCCGGTAATGTTGCGATTGTGAGGATTCGTTCGACTACTCCCGTTCATCTTCTTCATGGACTCGTTCTTCTTCCTAGCGGGATTTCAGGCAAGATGACCGTCACCTTGGATCTCATTACTATCATTGCTATGCTAGTTGCTTCATTCTATCGCTATGCTGCATTACCTACCACTTGCTGCTCAAGCCTCCCAAATTGCCATGAACCTCTAACCTTTGTCACCCCTCCTAGCAAACCATTGTTTGGCTATGTTACCGCTTTTGCTCAGCCCCTCTTTTAGCGTTGCTAGCTGCAGGTGAAGATGAAGATTGCTCCATGTTGGATTATGTTCATGTTGGGATATCACAATATCTCTTATATATATTATTAATGCATCTAT
>LR880972.1:388693014-388714600 GCA_904067115.1 Aegilops sharonensis | reverse complement strand
TGCAGCGACCTCCGCAGTCAGTGCGGCAGAGGTCAGCAGCGAAGCCTGCATACGCATATAGACATACTTGTATTAGACTCCTCCGAATGTTATTTTGATCCTCTATTCGGCTTTTCTTTGTGAACGCCAAACAGAGCATCAGGGGCTACTGTCTATGCGGTAATATTTTCCTGTATTTTAAATACATACCTCAAAGCCTGTTAGAAGGCTGGCACAGCTTCAGTCAGTCCGCTCTTGGCGGACTGAACTTTCTTGATCACCGCACTCATAATAGTGCGGTGCTCCTTGTCGATGGAAGCGCCGCTAAGCACTTCCAGCAAATTGTCCGGTGCCTCCGGATGGACGAAGGTCACCGGCATGGGCGGCTTGCTCCTCTTGGCAGGAGGTCGCCTGCCGGAGTCCGAAACCACTGGAGGTTCCGGTGCGGTGTTCGGCCTTGGGCCGAACTTGGAGCCCTTGGGAGCCTTGCTCCCTTTGCGCCTGGAGTCCGGAAGGTCACCTTGAGGCGCCTCCAGGACTACCTCCCCTCGGTTTGGTGCCCTTTGAGACAACACCTCGGTGTTGTCCGTAGGATGAGGGGTGGAGGCGGTCGGAAGTGATCCGCTGCTCATGGCCGACGGATCCAAAGAACCGTTCGATGATGATACGTCGATACGGGCCCGGGACGGACTGCATAACCGTGTCCAGTGTTAGGAGAAGCTGTGCAATTAAACTGTGCCACGAGTTACTCTGGTATCCGAATACTTACCATCTCGCCAGGGGCTTGGCCTTGGGTGGCCACTCGTCTTCGCTGTCGGCAGCGGTGGCGAAGCAGTCCGGAAGGAGAGTCCTTCCCTTCTTGGACCCTCCGGCCTCCCCGGTTGGGGCGGCCTTCCTTTTCTTGTCTTCCCCGACTGGAGGGGAAGAACCTTTATCCGCCTCCTCCTCGTTTTCACGAGAGGAGTGCGTCTTGGAGTTATCGGACGATGAGCCCGATACCACCTGGCGCCGGGAACTCTTTCGGGTTCCCGTGGCCTTCTTCTTGATCTTCTTCTCCGGCACCTCGTAAGGCGTCGGAGTCAGCATCTCCGTCAGGAGAGCGTCTGCAGGGTCTTCCGGCAGTGGGGCCGGGCAGTTAATCTGCCCCGATGTCTCCACCCATTCCTGTCAAAGGTATGGGAGCTCAGATCCCGCACATAGTTAAACTATGGAAAATGAATACCCTATAAGAAATAAAAAGCTTACCACGCCAGCTTGGCGCTTCGCGCTGAGTCCGCGATCCTCGGTGAGGGGAGGGGGAACCTCGGCACTCTTAAACAGCACCTTCCAGGCATCCTTGTGCGTCATGTCGAAGAGCTCGCTCAGAGTATGGTGCTGGGCCGGGTCGAACTCCCACAAATTGAACGCCTGTTGTTGACACGGGAGGATCCAGTGGATGAGCATGACCTGGACTATGTTGACAAGCTTGAGCTTCTTGTTTATCATATTTTGGACGCAGGTCTGGAGTCCGGTCAGCTCTATCGGATTACCCCAGGGCAGGCCCTTCTCTTTCCAGGAGGTGAGCCGCGTGGGTATTCCAGATCGGAATTCGGGGGCCGCCGCCCATTTGGCGTCGCGCGGCTCGGTGATGTAGAACCACCCCGATTGCCACCCCTTTATGGTCTCCACGTAGGAGCCCTCGAGCCATGTGACGTTGGGCATTTTGCCCACCATGGCGCCTCCGCACTCCGCCTGCTGGCCGCCCACCACCTTCAGTTTGACATTGAAGGTCTTCAGCCATAAGCCGAAGTGGGGCTTGATGCGGAGGAAGGCCTCACATACGAAGATAAACGCCGAGATGTTGAGGATGAAGTTCGGGGCCAGATCGTGAAAATCCAGGCCATAGTAGAACATGAGCCCCCGGACGAATGGGTGGAGGGGAAATCCCAGTCCGCGGAGGAAGTGGGTAAGGAATACTACCCTCTCATGGGGCCTAGGGGTGGGGATGAGCTGTCCCTCATCTGGGAGCCGGTGTGCGATATCTTCGGACAGGTATCCGGCTCCCCTCAACTTCTGGACGTCTCCCTCCGTGATGGAGGAGACCATCCACTTGCCTCCCGCTCCGGACATTTTTGGAGGAGGTTGAGGAGAAGAATGCGGATTTGGGCACTGGAGCTCGAGTGCGCGAGAATGGGTGAGCAAGGAGGAAGAAGGCGTGGGTAGAAAAAGGTGAACCCTTATCCCTTTATAAGGGCGGACGAAACTACGCGCCTCCCACCAACCTGGTAAAACTCGCTTATCCCCCAAGCGCCGTAATTGATGGCGCGGTTGGGTTACCCACGTCCGTATTGATGAGAATCCCGTAATAAAGGGAACATGATCTCTGCTTCGACAAGACGTGCCAAGGAAACTGCCTCGCGAAACACGCTGAGGTTGGTTGTAAAAAACGATTCGAATGGTGACCTGGCTGTGGTGTGATGACGCACTATAAAATACGTCAGCAGATTAGATTTGTGGAAATGTTATTCTCTCTATGGTTGTATGTGGAACTTGTTTTGCCGAGCCGGACACGATCCTCGTGTTCAAAATCTTTTATGAAGTATTCGGAGGAGGAACCCGCCTTGCAATGCCGAAGACAAATCTGCGCGCCGGACTCATCGTCATTGAAGCCTGGTTCAGGGGCTACTGAGGGAGTCCTGGATTAGGGGGTATCCGGACAGCCAGACTATATCCTTTGGCCGGACTGTTGGACTATGAAGATACAAGATTGAAGACTTCTTCCCATGTCCGGATGGGACTCTCCTTGGCGTGGAAGGCAAGCTTGGCAATACGGATATGTAGATCTCCTTCTTTGTAACAGACTCTGTGTAACCCTAGCCCCCTCCGGTGTCTATATAAACCGGAGGGTTTAGTCTGTAGGACCAAGAACAACAATCATACCATAGGCTAGCTTCTAGGGTTTAGCCTCTTCGATCTCGTGGTAGATCAACTCTTGTAATACCCATTTCGTCAAGATCAATCAAGCAGGAGTAGGGTTTTACCTCCATCGATAGGGCCTGAACCTGGGTAAAAACATCGTGTCCCCTATGTCATGTTACCATCTGCCTAGACGCACAGTTCGGGACCCCCTACCCAAGATCCGCCGGTTTTGACACCGACAGCTCCGAAGCAGTCCAAAGTTGTAGCACCGAAGGCTTGGAAGGCTCTGCCCAAAATCAAAATCGACATCCCTGTTGCTTCTGCGTGAGTGTTCTGTCTTCATTTTTACCCGAGGTTCTGTGTTGTCTACTTTTCTCTTGATTTGACCGGATGAATCTTGAAATCAGCAGTGCCGCTACCTCTGGGACTTCTACGTACAAAAACGAGGACGAGGACATGGAAGATGCGGTCACTTCCAACCAAGGTATAACCTTCATACTCTTCTCTTTGTTTTGTCGATTGAACTGTGGTTGACTGAATTCTGGCGACTAATCTTTTTGCAGCTCCTCCCAATGTCATTGATCTCCCAGACGACGATGAGGATGAGCCGCTGAGGTCCTTGGGAAGAAGAAGCAGGAAAACGTCCACTGGTAAAACACCTCAGTCGATGCCAGTGATGGAACCGGGAATCCAGGAATCCGGCGATGCCAATCGGACTTCTGTCACATTCGCCATAGCACTGTCGAGTGCTCAGCCTTCAGCGTCAGCTGCGCAGACTCCAGCCGATCCACCTTCACTTTTTGCTGCACATCACGTCCCGGAGGACCAGGTGGGTGCTGCCAAAGAGGCTATACGCCAGGCGGGCATTATGATGGAGCAGATGAAGATGGTCCGGGAAGCCAGTCAAGCTGCTTATGACCCCAGCTCCGCTCTCCAGAGCAACGTCCAGGTTAGCAGATTGCCGACTGACTCTTTTGATTGTTACTTGTTCTGTTAGGATATGCTACCTGAAAACTTTCCTTGAACAATCTTTGCATCTGTCTGCATTTCACATTCGTACATCCACTGGGTGTTTTGATTTGCCACTGAGCAAACTTGCATCTTGAGTCAACTAGGTTGTGTCGATTGGATCTTTGGACTAGTGGGGGCATGCTGAGTGTACCCACTGGGTGTACTCCCCGAGACCATGGTTGACTGCAGGCAGTCGACTGTGGTCTTGAATTGGAATTTTCTCACTTGGCCTGGTCGGACCACGTCGAGTGGAAACTGAACCAGTGGGGGCACGCTAAGTGCACCCACTGGGTGTAGTCCCCGAGACCGTTGTCGACTACGGGCAGTCGGTTATGGTCTGAGAACAACTCGCCTCTTTTTTTTTTACACTCGGCCTGGACAGACCACGTCGAGTGGAAACTGAACCAGTGGGGGCATGCTAAGTGCACCCACTGGGTGTACTCCCCGAGACTACTGTTGGATGTTTGATTCGGCAGCAGTCTTAGAACTTGTTGAATTAATCAGACCATTGCTCTGAAGTAACCAATCTTTCCATCTGTCGATTGACTGTCTTTTGATTACAGAAATCTTGTGAACTTGGAGCTCGTTTTGCTGACTTGGAGAAGAAGCAGATTCAGCTCAACCTCGATCTAGAGCTGGCCAAGACAAATCTTCAGAAGGCCAAGGATGAAGCCGCTGGTAAGAGAAAACTTGTCGACTGATTTGTCTCTGAACCGGATGTTATTTGCTTTTTCTGAACCGAGCGTTATTTCTTTCAGAGAAACTGAACCAAGCTCTGGCGAAAAAGGATCAAGATCTTGCGGCTGCACAGAAAATAGCTGATGAGAAAATTTCACTCGTTGAACAGAAGCTAGCTTCGGTCGGCAAACTGGAAGAAGAAAACGCCAAGTTGAAAACTGCCCTTGATGAAGCCAATAAGGAAACGACTCGCCTGAAGAAGGACAAGAACAATCTGAACAAGAAGACGGAAGGCATTGCAAGCAAGAGGGACGATCTGGAGAACTATCTGGGAGGTCTTGCCAAGAAGCTGTTCGTCATGCTTGAAGGTATTTTCTTTGGCCCGACTGACTTGTTACTGTCGACTAGACATACAACCACTGACTCATCTTTGAATTGTGCATGCAGAATTTTGCAAGAACTTCGAGGAAGAGACTGGGCGAGTTGAGACAAGCTTGGACCGCATCCACTCTCCAGTGAAGGACGAAGCTGCCATGAACGTACTCCGACTGGAATCTCATGTTGCTGGTGTTGTCGACTATCTTGCTCGACTGAAAGTCACAATGTCGCGGATCGACACAGCTCTCTGGCCAAGGGCGACGCTCCAGAATGACCTCGAGTCTCTGATGACTCGACTTAATGAGGTTCCCGGTCGAGTGCAAGAATGGAAGAAGTCTTCTGCTCGGTGCGGCACTGATGTGGCTCTCTCCTTGGTTCGTGTCCACTGCAAGGAAGCGCGAGAAGAGAAGCTGGCAGCGATCAAGGTTGCCAATACCAAGAGGCACGACTTCCAATCTTTCATGGAGACCTTTATTGCTGCTACCACTCGGATTGCTGACGGAATCGACCTGGACGAGTTTGTCGAGCCTGCTAGCCCTCCTCCCGCAGAGTGAACAAACTTTTATTCCTCACCTTAAATTTGCCTTAGAATGCCGAGTGATTTTGTAACCGTTAAACTCCTTCGGGCTTGATGCCCGAGTACTTCAGTCCGTGGTCCGGAACCTTAGGCTTTATCTAAACTTGGGTTATCTCTGCATATGCTTGTGTTTGCTTTTGAGTGGAACTTGTCTTTCACTCGGAATAATCTTTGTACTTGAGATGCAGCTCTGAGGAGAAGGTCCCAGTCGACCTGCACCTCGTCGTCCTTGCGGATCGGGATGGAGCAAACGTTATACTTGTAGCATAGTTTCGAAGAGAAGGTTGCAGTCAACCTGCACCTCGTCGTCCTTGCAGATCGGGATGGAGCGCACATTATACTTGTGGCGCAGCTCAGAAGAGAAGGTTGTAGTCGACCTGCACCTCGTCGTCCTTGCGGATCGGGACGTGTTTCAAACTTAGGCAAGTACTGGACTGCAGCTAAGCCTCCGAATGAGAGGATTGCTCACCACTCGGTAGGATTTTTTAAACTTAGGCGAGTACTGGACTGTAGCTAAGCCCCCGAGTGAGAGGATTGCTCACCACTCAGCAGGATTTTTTAAACTTAGGCGAGTATTGGACTGCAGCTAAGCCTCCGAGTGAGAGGATTGCTAACCACTCGGTAGGATTTTTTTTGAAACTTAGGCGAGTATTGGACTGTAGCTAAGCCTCCTAGTGAGAGGATTGCTCACCACTTGGTAGGATTTTTTAAACTTAGGCGAGTACTGGACTGCAGCTAAGCCCCCGAGTGAGCGGATTGCTCACCACTCGGTAGGATTTTTTAAACTTAGGCGAGTACTGGACTGCAGCTAAGCCCTCGAGTGAGAGGATTGCTCTCCACTCGGTAGGATTTTTTAAACTTAGGCGAGTACTGGACTGCAGCTAAGCCTCCGAGTGAGAGGATTGCTCACCACTCGGTAGGATTTTTTAAACTTAGGCGGGTACTGGACTGCAGCTAAGCCGCCGAGTGAGAGGTTTGCTCACCACTCGGTAGGATTGTTTAAACTTAGGCGAGTACTGAACTGCAGCTAAGCCTCCGAGTGAGAGGATTGCTCTCCACTCGGTAGGATTTTTTAAACTTAGGCGGGTACTGGACTGCAGCTAAGCCGCCGAGTGAGAGGTTTGCTCACCACTCGGTAGGATTGTTTAAACTTAGGCGAGTACTGAACTGCAGCTAAGCCTCCGAGTGAGAGGATTGCTCTCCACTCGGTAGGATTTTTTAAACTTAGGCGGGTACTGGACTGCAGCTAAGCCGCCGAGTGAGAGGTTTGCTCACCACTCGGTAGGATTGTTTAAACTTAGGCGAGTACTGAACTGCAGCTAAGCCTCCGAGTGAGAGGATTGCTCTCCACTCGGTAGGATTTTTTAAACTTAGGCGGGTACTGGACTGCAGCTAAGCCGCCGAGTGAGAGGTTTGCTCACCACTCGGTAGGATTGTTTAAACTTAGGCGAGTACTGAACTGCAGCTAAGCCTCCGAGTGAGAGGATTGCTCTCCACTCGGTAGGATTTTTTAAACTTAGGCGGGTACTGGACTGCAGCTAAGCCGCCGAGTGAGAGGTTTGCTCACCACTCGGTAGGATTGTTTAAACTTAGGCGAGTACTGAACTGCAGCTAAGCCTCCGAGTGAGAGGATTGCTCACCACTCGGTAGGATTTTACGATCTTAGGCGAGTACTGGACTGCAGCTAAGCCCCCGAGTGAGAGGCTTGCTCACCACTCGGTAGGATTTTTCAAACTTAGGCGAAACGGATTCGCAGCTAAGCCCCCAAGTGAGAGGCTTGCTCTTCACTCGACAGGATTCTTTTTTCAAACTTAGGCGAAACGGATTCGCAGCTAAGCCCCCGAGTGAGAGGCTTGCTCAGCACTTGGTAAGATTTTTCAAACATAGGCGAAACGGATTCGCAGCCAAGCCCCCAAGTGAGAGGCTTGCTCTTCACTCGACAGGATTCTTTTTTCAAACTTAGGCGAAACGGATTCGCATCTAAGGCACCCACTAGGGGATTTGAAACATATAAAAGAGAAACAACAATCATTTAGGAGACTGTAAAATTGTGTCTTTGATAATCAAACTAGAAGGTATTTCTTATTACATCTCAACAGTCTGAATGCTTAAGTGTAAAAGGGGCGGAGCAGCTCCGCATTCCAAGCGCGTGGCTCGTCTTTCTTGTGCTCGACGTTGTAAACGTGGTACGCTCCGTTGTGGAGCACTCTGGTGACGATGAAGGGGCCTTCCCAAGAAGGAGCAAGCTTGTGTGGTTTCTGCTGATCCACTCGAAGAACCAAGTCTCCCTCTTGAAATGTTCGACCCCTCACGTTTCTGGTGTGGAATCGACGCATGTCTTGCTAATAGATGGTCGACCGGATCATGGCCATCTCTCTTTCCTCTTCCAGGAGATCAACTGCATCTTGCCGTGCCTGTTCTGCTTCTTCTTCTGAGAAAAGCTCGACTCGGGGTGCATTGTGAAGCAAGTCACTCGGGAGTACAACTTCAGCTCCATAGACCAAGAAGAATGGAGTTCGGCCAGTCGACCGATTGGGAGTTGTACTCAATCCCTAAAGCACTGATGGAAGTTCATCGACCCAGGCGCCTGCTGCGTGCTTGAGATCACGCATCAGTCGGGGTTTCAGTCCTTTGATAATCAATCCGTTTGCTCCTTCAGCTTGTCCATTCGACTGGGGGTGGGCGACTGAAGCATAGTTGACTTGAGTGCCTTGGGAAGCGAAGAAGGCTCTGAACTTATCAGAGTTGAAGTTCGACCCATTGTCAGTGATGATGCTGTGCGGAACACCATATCTGAATGTTCACTCTTTGATGAAGCTGACAGCAGTACTAGCTTCAAGATTTTTGATAGGCTTGGCTTCAATCCATTTGGTGAACTTGTCGACTGCCACGAGCACATGAGTGAAGCCGCTCCTGCCAGTCCTCAGAGGTCCAACCATATCCAATCCCCAAGCAGCAAAGGGCCAGACGAGTGGAATGGTCTTCAGGGATGATGCAGGCTTGTGAGACATGTTGGAGTAAAACTGGCAACCTTCACATTTGTCGACTATTTCTTTTGCCATCTCACTTGCTCGTGGCCAATAAAATCCCGCTCGGTATGCTTTGGCCACAATTGTCCGAGAGGACGCATGGTGACCACAGGTCCCCGAGTGGATGTCGTGGAGGATCACTCGACCTTCTTCTGGTGTTATGCATTTTTGGCTAACTCCAGTTACACTTTCTCTGAACAGCTGTCCTCTTATCACAGTAAAGTCTTTGGATCGACGGACGATATGTCGAGCCTCTTCTTCATCCTCTGGGAGCTCCTTCCTCAGAATGTACGCGATGTATGACACTGTCCAGTTGGGAGTGATGACCAAGGCCTCCATGATCAAGTCGACCACGGCTGGGACTTTGACTTTAGTCGGATCAGTGGCACTCTTTGGTTGTGGGGGCTCTTCAGTGAAAGGATCTTCTTGAACTGAAGGTGTATGAATATGTTCCAGAAACACATTGCTGGGAATGGCCTCCCTCTTGGAACCTATCTTTGCCAAATCATCGGCTGCTTGATTTTTCAGTCGGGGTATGTGATGGAGCTCTAACCCCTCGAACCTCTTCTCTAACTTTCTCACTGCATTACAATAACCAGTCATAGCTAGGCTTCTGACGTCCCACTCCTTCATCACTTGATTAACCACTAAATCCGAGTTGCCATAAACCATGAGGCGACGGACGCCGAGTGAAATGGCCATACGCAACCCGTACAGAAGTGCTTCATATTCAGCTTCATTGTTGGAGGAGTCAAAATGAATCTAGAGAACATAGCTGAGTTTGTCACCTCAGGGGGATACCAATACCACCCCAGCACCGGAACCATTCAGCATCTTGGATCCATCGAACAACATGGTCCAATGCTCCGAGTGAATCTGAGTCGGCAGTTGTTGTTCGACCCACTCGGCGAGGAAATCTTCTATTGCTCGGGACTTGATAGCTTTCTTTGCCTCAAACTTGATATCCAAGGGAAGGAGTTCAATCGCCCACTTTGCCACTCGACTAGTTGCATCTCTGTTGTTCAGGATCTCTGACAATGGTGTGTCGTTGACTGTAATGGAGTGATCAGAGAAATAGTGTGCAACCTTCTTCGTGGTCATGTAAATCCCATAAACAAGCTTCTGATAATGTGGATATCTTTGCTTGGATGGAGTCAGAACTTCAGAAACATAGTATACTGGGTGTTGAACTTTATAGGCTTTTCCTTCTTCTTCCCGCTCGACCGTGAGTACTGTATTGACAACTTGTCGAGTGGCTGCAATATAAAGCAGTAAAGGCTCTTTGCTGATTGGGGCAGCGAGCACCGGCTGGGTGGAAAGCAGGGCTTTGAGTTCTGCAAACGCTGCATCAGCTTCATGAGTCCACTCGAACTTATCAGATTTCTTCATCAGTCGATAAAGAGGAAATGCCTTTTCACCGAGGCGAGAAATGAATCAACTCAAGGCGGCCAAACAACTAGTAAGCTTCTGGACATCATGCACACACACATGGCGTTACATCCTGAGTATAGCACCAACTTTCTCTGGGTTAGCATCGATCCCTTGTTTGGAAACGAGGAAGCCAAGTAACTTTCCGCCAGGAACTCCGAATGTGCACTTTGATAGATTAAGCTTGATATCATACCTTTTGAGGTCGGCAAAAGTTTCAGCAAGGTCAGCCAGCAGGTCAGAACCCTTACATGACTTGACCACAATGTCATCCATGTTTGCTTCCACATTCCGACTGATTTGAGTGAGCAAACACTTCTGAATCATGCTCATGAATGTGGCTCCGGCGTTCTTCAAGCCGAATGGCATAGTGACATAACAGAAGCATCCGAATGGAGTGATGAAAGCCATTTTTATCTCATCGGGTCCATACAGTCGGATCTGATGATACCCGGAATAAGCGTCCAGAAAAGACAATCGCTCACACCCCGCGGTCGAGTCAATGATTTGGTCGATGCGGGGGAGAGGAAAATGATCTTTCGGGCAGGCCCGATTGATATGCTTGAAGTCAATGCACATGCGAAGTGAGTCGTCCTTCTTGGGAACCATGACAACATTGGCGAGCCACTTGGAGTGGTAAATCTCTCGGATGAACTCAGCTGCCAGGAGCCGAGCCACTTCCTCACCAATTGCTTTTCTCTTCTGTACGATGGACAAGATGTCCCTTGACTGGTTTTACTTTCGGGTCGATTCGCAAACGATGCTCAGCCAGTCCCCTGGGTACACCCGGCATGTTAGAAGGTGTCCATGCAAAGATGTCCCAGTTCTCACGGAGGAACTGGATGAGCGCTTCTTCCTATTTGCTGTCGAGTGATGTTGAGATATGAGTAGGAGCAGCATTAGGATCGGTTGGGTGAATATGAATCGGCTTGGTTTCACCGGACGACTGAAATGCAGAATTAGTGGTAGGCTTCTTGGAGCGCAACAAATCTCTCGGATCTGTGTTCTTCCGGTATTCTTGCATTTCGACTGCTGCCATTTGTGCATCGGCGATTTTG
Organism: Aegilops sharonensis; assembly: GCA_904067115.1. Lineage (NCBI taxonomy): Eukaryota > Viridiplantae > Streptophyta > Magnoliopsida > Poales > Poaceae > Aegilops > Aegilops sharonensis. Next base: position 388,703,564 of record LR880972.1, on the reverse strand, counting down.
AGCCTTTCTGGAAGCAGTCTTCTGCCTTCTGCCGATTGCCAGTGATAGTGATCACTCCTCTGTGACCAGGCATTTTCAATTTGAGGTACACATAACATGGCCGAGCCGTGAAATGTGCATAGGCAGGCCTGCCCAGAATAGCATGATAAGCACTCTGGAAATCCACTACTTCAAATATCAACTTTTCTTTGCAGTAATTCTTGGAATCACTGAAAACCACATCAAGGGTGATCCGGCCGAGTGATTCAGCCTTCTTGCCAGGTATAATGCCATGGAAACTCATATTGCTTTCACTGAGCTTGGACATTGGAATGCCCATTCCTTTCAAGGTTTCAGCATAAAGGATATTCAGGCCGCTACCACCATCCATCAGCACTTTAGTCAGTCGAGTGCCTTCAACAACTGGGTCGACCACCAACGCTTGCCTCCCAGGGGTGGCTATACGTGCTAGATGGTCAGATTGGTCGAATGTGATGGCAGTCTGGGACCACTTCAAATAACTTGGTGTTGCCGAAGCAACCATGTTCACTTCTCTGTTGATAACTTTCAATCAACTTTTGCTCTCAACATCAGCAAAAATCATCAGAGTGGAATTGACGTTGGAAAAACCATCATCATCTTCTTATTTATCCATACCCTTGTCTGACTCCTTTTTCTTCTCATTGGGTTGTTTCTTTCGGAATTGCTAGATCAGGAGTCGACACTGTCGAGTCGTGTGTTTAGGGTAAATGAGATTACCCTCTTCATCTTTCTTGGTATGAATGTGGCATGGTAAATCCAACACATCATTTCCGGCTTGATCTTTTACTTTCTTGGGGTTCCATGGCCCTTTGGGCTTCGCCTTGAACTTTCCTTGAGCCAGAACTAAAACCTCGCTAGGAGCAGCTGGCTCGGCCTTGCGCTTCTGTTTTTGTCGGAGTAAATGACCACGGGTAGCCTAGCCGGCTCCCCTTGGGGCTTCTGAAAAAATTACAAGCCAATCAAGCCAATCAAGTCATCCCACACCCATGACGCTGGGCCACCTTCCACCGGCCGGCTGTCATTTAGGCCGGCTATCGGGGGGCGGCCCGGCCCCAAGACCCACAGGCAGAAGGCCTCAAGAGGGTCGGCCTCCGATGAGCCGGCTACCCGAAGGACGACTCCATGTAGCCGGCCACGAGAAGGCCGACTCCGAGAAGCCGGCCACCCCGCAGGCGGCCAGGGCCGCACCCTCAGAATCTGCACCCACATAACGGTGATGAGACGGGGCGTGGCTACAGTGAAGCCTGCCACTCCCGCATCCCGGAGCGCGCGTGGCTACAGTTCGCCGTACGGGGCAGCCATCACCCGTCCGGTGCTGCACTGTTGCCATGTTGACCATGACGTCACCCACGATAGGCTGTCAGTACTACCCGCAAGCGGCAGGCCCCTCCAGTCAGAGAGATGCCCGAAGGCGGCTCGGCCTCCCCCAGTCGGCCTGAGACATGGCCGGCTCCCCATAGCCGGCTTGTTCCCTCCCTCAAAGGAAGCGACTCATTAAGGAGACAAGACGAAATGAGGCTACAGTGATTGCCGCCAAGGCGGCGGCACTGTAGCCATGCTTACCCCGACAAAGCCCTCGTCATCAGGATTGAGGCAACAGTAACCAGCCCCCGACAAGGCCCTCAACGGTGGGGCCAGCTTGTCGACCAGGAAGCCGGCAGCCGGCAGGACCCACCAGTCGGCGGGCCCCAGCGACCGGCGGAGAAGCCGGCGGACGAAGACACTGACGGCTAGGGCCCACATCTAGCCGGATTACCATTGTACCCCTGGGGGGTAGGCCTATATAAATCCCCCAGGGCACCCATGCAAAGGGTTGATCTCTTAGAGTTTTAGACACCACATAGAGGGAAGAGGAGAGCTAGCCGTGTCCTTCTTCTTCCTCTCACCGAACAGCTCAAGGAGCCTCTTGTAGCAACTTGTTCATCTAGTGATCATGCGGAGACCCCGCAGAGCAGCAGTAGGGGTGTTATCTCCACGGAGAGCCCCGAAGCTGGGTAAGATTCGCCGGCCTGCATGCCTTCGCCTCTTCCCGTTTCCAGGCACCGGCGACGTCTTATTGGCTCCCACAATGATTAGCCACCCGTTGGCATATGTCGCACCTACCACCCGAAATTTGGCGCCCACCATGGGGCCAGGTGCACCGTCGTCCGGAGACCTGTTCTGGACGGGAACCCTCTTCCTCCCCCGTGGGCGTAGCCAGCCTGGCACGCCCGATGGCGCTTGCCCCGACGCGCTGCAAGGCGTTGCTGACGCCTGCGCGGCGAGCTGCCTCACCGACCTTCTTGGCGAGGCTCGCATCTCTGACGAGCCCGCGTCCGATGCGGGCACCGGCTGCCTCGAGAGCCACCTCGTCAGCATCCTCGACCAACTCCACGTCTCCAGCGAGCCCGCTGTGGACTTGGAGTCGGTTGGCTCCACCGACCCGATGCTTGTCGACTCCGACACGGCATCGCTCGACGCCTTCCCCACCAACGTCGTGATCTTCGACGACCCGCTCCCCCAAGCCGACAGCTGTGGCAGCGCCATCACCGAGGTGATGTTCATCAGTCACGGCGGCCCCTCGGGCGAGAACGCCCACGACGCCCTGCAAGCGGCGCCGCACGACCTGTCCGCCCCTCTCCCGGCTGACACCGACGCCGAGGCGCTGGAGGCACGCCGCCTCGCCCTCCACGCGGAGGGCCGGAGGATAGCCTCCCTGAGACGCCTCACCGAGGCCCACCAGCGCAAAGTCGACCGCGCCGCCTTCGGCACGCCGCCTCCCGAAGGGCCGAGCCGACTTGGCATTGTCAAGAAACGCGGCGCAGCCATCGCCGACGTGCTGGGCGTGGACCGCCCCATCTACGCCACGCCCCTTGAGAACCTGCGCGCCGCCCAGGCGGCCGTAGAAGAGCTTAACGGGCTAGGGCCCGACGAGCTTCCCTACATGGCAAGGCGCATCCAGCAACTGATCGGCGCGGCCGCAGAGCGGCAAGAAGACAGCGCTCGCGCCGAAAGCCCTCCCCGCGCCGAGAGCATGGCGCAATGTCACGCACGCCGACTGCGGGCAACGCCCGCGCGCGGCAAGAAAAGGAGCCGGCTGCCAGCCGCAGCCGAACCCGGATCTCCATCGAGCGCGACGCAGAAGGCCGCCCTTCGAGCCGTGGAACAGCGAGGCAGCCCGCCCCCTCCTCCACCTCGTGGGGAAAGATATCCTACCCCGCCACCTGTCACCCATCCAACTCTCAGCGACCGCTCGGCCGCCGCGAAGGAGTCGACGAAAACGACGCCCACCACCGGATCGACCGCCTGGCGCGATCCCAGGCGTTGGAAGAAGAAGACGATGTCGGGCTGCCTTGCTTCGGCCCCCGCATCTGCAACGAGCCCTTTCCTAAAGGGTTCTCGCTCCCAAGAGACACGCCCAAGTATAACGGCTCTGTGAAACCGGAGGATTGGCCGATCGACTACTCGACCGCAGTCAGCATAGCGAACAGCAACAGGCGCATTGCCGTGAAATATGTGCCCCTCATGCTTTAGGGCACGGTGCGAACCTGGCTCAACAGCCTCAAGCCGTACAACATCAACAGCTGGCTAGACTTCACCGAAGCCTTCATCCGCAACTTCACCAGCACCTACAAGCGGGCTCCCAAGCCCAGGCAACTCTCCTTGTGCGTACAAGGACCTACCGAGTCGACTCGCGACTACCTCACGCGTTGGGCCGAGCTCCGCAACTCCTGCGAGGGGGTGCACGAGGTTCAAGCCATAGAGTACTTCACCACCGGGTGCCGAGAAGGCACCCTCCTCAAGCACAAGCTCCTCTGCGACGAGCCGGCTACCCTCAACGAGCTACTTGTCATAGCCGACAAGTACGCCACCGTCGACTCCTCAATGAAGACCGAGCTCCGGGTAGACGCCGCCGGGAAGGCACTCAACCCGGCTCCCAAAACGCCGGCTGGCGACTCTAGCCGACGTCCATACCAGCATGACAACAAGCGCAAAGGCCCGATGCCGCCTCCAGCCAGTCGGCAGGTGGCCACCGTCGAAGACGAGCAACCTGAGGGGCGGCCCACGCCCAAGAAGCCGAAGGGTGGTAGGCCGGCTTGGCAGCCGGCTTTCTCCTACGAGCAAGCCCTTGACGCCCTGTGCAAGTTCCACAGCAGCGCGAAGCCGTCCAACCATACAACCCGGAAGTGCCACTGACTCTCCTGAATCACCAAAGGCGAAGGGCTGGTGCCGCCTCCGCCTGCAGGACAGCCGCCTCCGGCTCCCCAGCAGCCGGCCAGACGACCCGCAGTCGGGACCGTCCAAGACGAGTTCCCCAACAAGCACGCCGCCTACGTTGTCTTCACGAGCCAGCCCGAAGACCGGCGCAGCCGGCGCCGACAACACCAAGAAGTCAACGCGGTCGCCTCCAACAACCCCGAATACATGCACTGGTCAGAGAGGCCTATCAGCTGGAGCCGGGCCGACCACCCAGAGGTGATGCCGTCCCCGGGCTCCTATGCATTGGTTTTGGAGGAAACCCTAGCAACGGACATGCTTGCTGCCCGATTCTCCCGCGTACTAATAGACGGCGGGAGCAGCATCAACATCCTGTACCGAGACACCATGGAGAAGCTGAACATCAAGGCCAAGCACCTCATGCCAAGCCGGACCGTGTTCCATGGCATTGTACCCGGCCTGTCCTGCTCACCAATCGGAAAGATCAAGATAGATGTTCTCTTCGGAGACAAGGATCACTTCCGCCGAGAAGCGATCTGGTTTGAAGTGGTGGACCTTGAGAGCCCCTACCATGCGCTGCTTGGCCGGCCTGCTCTGGCCAAGTTCATGGATGTACCCCACTACGCCTACCTCAAGATGAAGATGCCAAGTACCAAGGGCATCATCACCATAGCCGGCGACTACAAGAAGTCCTCCGAGTGCGCTGCAGCCAGCAGCCGGTTGGCCGAGTCCCTCGTAGTCGCCGAAGAGAAGAAGATGTTGGACCGAGTCGTGGCCATGGCCGGCAAGCAGCCTGCCCTGTCCCCCGACCCCAAAGAGTGTGATGCCCAAGGTTCCTTTCAGCCGGTCAAGGAAACAAAAAAGATACCTCTGGACCCAGAGCACCCGGAAAGGTTTGCGGTCATTGGGGCAAACCTAGACAGCAAATAGGAAAGCGAGCTCGTCGATTTCCTCCGTGAGAATCGGGACATCTTCGCATGGTCCCCCAAGGACATGCCGGGTGTTCCGAAGGAATTCGCCGAGCACAAGCTACACGTCCGAGCAGATGCCAAGCCAGTCAAGCAGCCCCTTCGCCGACTGTCAGAGGAGAAGAGAAGGATCGTAGGAGAAGAGATAGCCCGGCTCTTAGCGGCCGGCTTCATCATGGAGGTCTTCTTTCCGGAGTGGCTCGCCAACCCGGTCCTCGTGCTGAAGAAGAATAACAAGTGGCGCATGTGTATAGATTACACGAGCCTCAACAAAGCCTGCCCCAAAGATCCTTTCGCCTTGCCCAGGATTGATCAAGTGATAGACTCCACAGCCGGATGCGAGCTGCTGAGTTTCTTGGATTCCTACTCAGGCTACCACCAGATAAAGTTGGACCTGGCCGACCGCCTGAAGACCGCCTTCATCACGCCATTTGGAGCTTTCTGTTACCTGACTATGACATTCGGCTTGAGAAATGCCGGTGCCACTTTTCAGCGTTGCATGCAGAAATGCCTCCTCAAGCAACTCGGTAGAAATGCCCACGTCTATGTAGACGATATCGTGGTGAAGACGGAGAAGCGCAACACTTTGTTAGAGGACCTCAAGGAAATATTTGAGAACCTGCGCCGGTTTCAAATCAAGCTCAACCCCGAGAAATACGTGTTCGGAGTGCCAGCCGGCCAGCTCCTAGGCTTCCTGGTCTCTGAACGCGGCATTGAATGCAACCTAGTGAAGATCAAAGCCATTGAGAGAATGGAGATTCCCACCAAGATGCGAGACGCCCAGAAGTTTACCGGGTGCCTGGCCTCCCTGAACCGCTTCATTAGACGGCTTGGAGAAATGGCTCTCCCCCTCTACCGACTCATGAAGAAAACCACTCACTTCGAGTGGAACGACCAAGCCGACCAAGCTTTTCACGAGCTGAAGAAGATGCTTGCCACGCCGCCTGTCTTGGCGGCGCCGACTGAAAAAGAGCCCATGCTCCTTTATATCGCCGCCACCAGCCGGGTGGTCAGCGCCGTCATCGTGGTCCAGCACCCAGAAGAAGGCCGGGCTCAGCCGGTCCAGAGGCCGGTCTACTACTTAAGCGAAGTACTGTCCACCTCGAAGCAGAACTACCCGCATCACCAGAAGATGTGCTACGGCGTGTACTTCGCCACCAAGAAGCTGAAGCCCTACTTTCAAGAGCACTCCATCACGGTCGTATGCACGCCCCGCTCGCCGAGATCATAGGCAGCCGGGACGCATCCGGCCGGGTGGCAAAATGGGCCATTGAGCTGGCTCCTTACACGATCTTCTACCAGCCTCGCACCGCCATCAAGTCGCAAGCATTGGCCGACTTCCTCGTCGACTAGGCCGAGACCCAGTACCTGTCGCCGGCTCCCGACTCCACTCATTGGCGGATGCACTTCGACGGGTCCAAGATGCGCACCGGCTTGGGAGCCGGCATCATCCTCACCTCTCCCAAGGGTGACAAACTCAGATACACGTTGCAGATTCACTTTGCCGCCTCCAACAACGTAGCCGAGTACGAGGCGCTCATACACGGACTCCGGCTAGCCAAAGAGCTCGGCATCCGCCGGATCCTGTGCTATGGCGACTCAGATTTGGTGGTCCAGCAGTCATCTGGTGACTGGGACGCATAGGACGCAAACATGGAGAGCTACCGCTTCCTCGTTCAGCAAATCAGCGGGTACTTCGAAGGATGCGAGTTCCTCCACGTGCCACGGGCCGAAAACGAGCAAGCAGATGCCCTGGCACGGATAGGCTCAACCCGACAAGCTATACCAACTGGCGTCTCTCTCCAACGCCTCCTCAAGCCGTCTATCAAGCCGTCTCCAGAATCTGACTCCATCTTCGTGCCGCCTAACCCCGATGCAGCCGGATCCGGCTTGGGGAGCCAAGCAGGCGGCCGGGGACTTTGATTGCGGCTCGGGGACTGCCATAGTCGCACCCGGCCCGGGGACTTCAGAACCCGGCCCGGGGACTACGATAGTCGGCCCGGGTACCGCTTCAACACCACAGGAGGTGGCCAGCTCCAGCTCTTCACCACCCAGCCCACCCGCCCTGGTTGCAGTAGCCGTGTTGGCTATAGAAGAAGTCACAGCTCCATCATGGGCTCAGCCCATCCTCAACTTCCTGATAAAAAGAGAGCTACCGGCTGACGAGATCGCGACAAGACAAGTCAAACACCGAGCCGGTGCATATACAATTGCCAACAGAGAGCTCGTCAGGCGCAGTGTCACTGGAGTCTTCTAGCGCTGCGTCGATCCAGAGAAGGGCATAGCAATCCTCAAGGACATTCACCAAGGCGAATGCGGCCACCACGCAGCCTCAAGATCCCTCGTTGCCAAAGCCTTCCGCCATGGATTCTTTTGGCCGACTGCCTTGGACGATGCCAAGGAGTTGGTCAAACACTGCAAAGGCTGCCAAGTTTTCGGCTCCAAGCAACACCTGCCGGCTTCAGAACTCAAGACCATCCCCCTCACCTGGCATTTTGCCGTCTAGGGACTGGACATGGTGGGCCCATTCAAGACGGCGCGCGGTGGCATGACACACTTGCTTGTCGCCGTGGATAAATTCACCAAGTGGATCGAAGCAAAGCCAATTAAGAAGCTGAACGGGCCGACTGCCGTGACATTCATCGCAGACATCACAACTCGGTACGGCGTGCCACATAGCATCATCACCGACAACGGCACGAATTTTGCCAAGGGAGCATTGGCACGTTTCTGCGCGACACAGGGCATCCGACTAGACCTGGCGTCCGTTGCCCACCCGCAGTCAAACGACCAAGTTGAGCGAGCCAACGGCCTCATCCTTTCCGGCATCAAGCCCCGGCTGGTCGTGCCACTGGAGCGCTCGGCCGGCTGTTGGCTCGACGAGCTATCGGCCGTCCTCTGGAGTCTGCGCACTACCCCAAACAAGTCAACCGGCTTAACCCCTTTCTTCCTTGTATATGGCGCCGAGGCTGTCATCCCAACCGACATCGAGTTCGACTCGCCTCGGGTGACCATGTACACGGAAGCAGAGGCCAAAGAAGCACGAGAATACGGCGTCGACCTGCTGGAAGAAAGCCGGATGTTAGCCCTCAGCCGGTCTGCCATCTACCAGCAGGGTTTTCGCTGCTACCATAGCCGGAAGGTCAAGCCAAGATGCTTTCAAGAGGGCGACCTTGTGCTCTAGCTGATCCAGCGAACAGCCGGCTAGCACAAGCTCTCGGCCCCTTGGGAAGGTCCCTTCGTCATCAGCAGAGCATTGGGAAACGACTCCTACTACCTAATCGACGCACAGAAGCCGAAGGCATGAAAGGGAGATGATTCCGGTAAGGAGTCGGAACGACCATAGAACGCCAACCTCCTCCGAAGATTTTATAGTTAAAATGCAGTATGTATCACGCTACCTTTTGTACTAAGTAGGAGACAATGGGCCCCCCGAGGAGCACTCGGGGACTGCCACCTTTTATCTATGAATGACGAGTATCATGCTTATGATTTTATCATTACACTTTTCTCCCTCGTCCGGCACCGGGTTCGACTAGTCGGCCCGGGGACTGGCCGCCTTGAGTTATATTCAAAGTTCCACCTATAGTCAGACAAGTAGTGTGCCGGCACCCAAGCCCTCTCTTGTCAAAAGCCGCAGCTCGAAGAACCGACTGTCCGGCTGGCAAGAGTCAAAGGCAGGAAAGGATGCCCACACGAAAAACGGCTAAGGACTAACGAACTTATATAACAAAAGCCGGTTTCCTCCCATTGCCGACCTGCTACCAGAGTAGCCGGCCGGCCGGCTTCCCATTCAACCCTGCCACAATCCAACAAAGCTCAAGTACTTGCCTCCCCACAAATAGCCAAGTTCCTCCCCAGCCACAGACTACAGAGCAGCTGTTCGGCTGGGAAGGCGGCGATCAAGGGAAGGCGGCAAAGGAAACAACCTAAGGATAAAAAGCAAACTCGAATGGACGCCAAACACATGCATAATTATATTTACACAAAAGCCTTCGAAAGGCCGGCATTCAACATAGTCTGAATACACCCCCAGTGGGTGGAACTGCGCAAAGTTAATAAGATTTGTTCAAAGAGCAACAGCAGAAAAGTGAGAGCGGCAGATCAAGCCAACGGAGCAACAGGCGAGTCGGGCAGGTCGGCGGAGGCGGCAGTGTTGGCTGGAGGAGTGGCCGGCTGGCGAGTCTTGGCCTGATCATCACCCCTGGCAGGCGGCGCGCTCGCGCGCGCCTCATTGCTGGAAGCACGATCAGGTTGAAGCTGGCTGGTCGCTTCGCCGTCGGGCGCGGCGTCTTCGCCGCCCTCCTCCTCTTCGTCTTCGGCTTCATCGCTGGAGGCAATCTCCTCCGCCGAGTCCTGGTCTTCCGCTGGGTTCAACCCGAACCATTCCTCCGGCTGGGCGACTCCGCTGTCGTCACTTCAGGAGCAAAGACGCTGGTGTCGGTGTACTCGGCGATAGCCGAGGCGCGCTGAATGATAGCCGACCGCACCGCCACCAGCTCCTCGTCAGCCTCCTGCCTCCAAGTGCTCAGCTGGCGCAGGCTTAGCCCAGGATACCAGGCCCGGACGAACTCCAGCGCCCGCCCGGTGCCGGACCGAGTAGCGGAAGCCTTCCAGGCCTCGAAGCGGCCAACCGCAACCTCCAGCCAGTCGGCAGTCCGACTGGGGGCGCGGGGGATCACCTCGCCAGGCCAGAGAGCGGCCAACACTTGCGCCCCGGCACGCTGAAGCCGGCGGAGCATGCGGTGAGCCGGCTGCAGCCGGGCCTGGATCGCCAAGAGATGCTCCTCGAGCGTCCGGCTGGCGTCTGGCGCGATTGCAGCCCCTGCTTGTCGGCGTGTCTCGCGGTGGGCCTCGATGGCTTGGCTGGTGGCGACGGAGTAGCCGGGGAAGTAATCCGCGTGAGGAGCAAGGAAACGACACTGAAAGGACATGCGGTGCCCCCATGTGTGGTTTTGGTAATTGATGACATTCTCTATGGACTAATGGTTGCATTGAGTTATATTTGAAGGAGTTGTCCATAGGCATTTCTTGAAGTCCATGTGTTGGTTTCAAGGAGTTTATATGTTTGACCAAGGTGCTATTAAGGAATTATCCAAAGATTGGTCATGTGAGTGTTGAGCCTATTGCAAGCATGTCTTGAAGAAGAAGATTGTGTGATCATTCATGTTTACCTTCAAGACATCATCCAAACGAAGAGAGTTGGAAAGGTTCAAGGTTGATCAAGACTAAGTCAAGAGTGAATCAAGTTGATCAACTCACAAAGCGTAGAAGATGTACCGAGAGGGATCAAGTGATCCCATGGTATGGTAAGCATTGTCCATTACGCTTTGTGTGCTAACCCATGGTCTTCGTGAGAGTTCT
>LR880972.1:388644385-388681287 GCA_904067115.1 Aegilops sharonensis | reverse complement strand
GAGGCGGTCGATTGGATTATGCGTGTGTGTGTTACAGGGTGTGCCAACCCTTGTGCCAGTGGAGGGGGGTGGCTTATATAGAGTGCGCCGGGACCCCAGCCCGCCCATGTTACAAGGAGTTCAATGTACATAAAGAGGGAGCGTTACAGGTAACGTCCATGATAAAGTGATATAAATGATCATTAAGTCTATGAGTAACGCCCGACCGTTGCTGTGCAGAGTGACTTTAGATCTTCTATCTGTCGAGTGGTTTCTGTTACGGTCGAGTGACATAGAACCTTCGTTGAATGCTTCTGGTCGAGTGGATGCTGTTATCCTTTGAATACTTCTGACTTTAAGGTGATGTCCTAGGGGAGGGTGTCTAGGTCAGGCCTATGACCCTACCCTAGGTACATAGCTTCATCAACACCCGGGGCTATAACTTGCACCGGCTGACCACTAACAATGATACTAATATAGTTGTAAAATGGTCAAACACCGTGTCTACGTGGTGTTTGAAATTATATGCAAAAAAATTAGCAAGATGCCCGTGCATTGCATGGCACACCATCATCACCAACTTGGTTTTTTCTCTACTCCTACTCCTATAAAAGACTCAGTTGGTGATAATGGAAGCGAGGAGGCGTGTTCAGCCGTGCGTGCAGTGGACGACGCAGTACTATTCGATTTGTTATAAAAAACAAAGAAGAGTAGTAGAGATAGAGATAAGAGTAGAGATAGAGACTTAGGCCTTCCACTATGTAGGCCAAAAGCGGTGCTAAATTTGCCTTTTGGGTATTTGGCACCGATGCCCTACATTGCCCAAGCGATGCCAAACAAAAAAATTTGGGCAACAGAGCACCATCTACTGCTTCGTGTGCTACTCTTGCGCTCCATTCGGCGGCCGCAACGTCCCCTACAGCCACTCCCTCACGCGCCATTTGGTGGGCGCTGTTGAAATTTGGGGAGCGCACTCTCGCGACTGCTGGCAGCCACGACTTCACCGACGGCGACTTCTTCCCCGACCTGGGCAACCTCTTCCTCAACGACATGGGCGACAACCTCAGCGCCAACGATGCTGCTCCCGTTGCACCGTATGTGTTTCTGTCCCTCCTGTTCGAAATCATGGTAGAATTCATGTTTCTACTCTGTATCCTACTAGATTCTATCTGTTCATCTACTATGCTAGTCCACATGATTAGTTTAATCTCTGTTATAGTCATCATGATTTATTTTGTGCTTATTCGGATTAAATCTTGTAGTAACTTGCTCATATATTAAACTGGCACAACGTCCCCTACAGCCACTCCCGTTTCATGGACGGCCTGGTCGATGCCTCCAAGGAGCCCTTCGTCTACTGCTATGAGTGCCCGATGCCGTTTTGGGGCTCGCTGACGGACATCGTGCATCACCTCACGGATGCGTGCAGCGGTCACTACTGGCCCTTGGGGGAGAACATCAAGTACGATACGTGCTACCCGTTCACCTTGCCGGAGTCGCTGGAGGATCACCGCTGCTTGCTAGTCTCGGAGGAGGACGGCAGCGTCTTCCTCTCTTGATCGTGGGCACCAGCAAGGCCCGTGCAGGCCGCTGCCCCGTCTCTGTAGTGTGCGTCTGGGGCGACGCCGCTGACGCTGACACTGACACGAGGCCGATGTACGGGTGCGTGCTCACTGTTACTACCCCTCCGAGGTACGTGGGCGGCGACACCGGCTCCATCATGCTGACTAGGACTTTGCAGAGCTGGGACCTTCCCGACGATGTGGACATGGAAGACGCATGGTATTATTTACCCCCCAACACGGTGTGCGGGGACTCTAAGGAGGTTCACCTGGACTTACGCATTATCATGTTAAATGTTGATCATTAGTCTTCGCTCCGTGTAATCCGCTGTCTAAGCATGTGGAGACTTCCATGCATGATCTTGCTCTATTGGAGTATCGCGCATGAATAAAAGTGTATCCATTTATAGTTTAGTCTAGAATCTTCCTTGTATGAATTTTTACTACAGTACTGGTGAAAGACTTACTATGAACCATTTCTTACATCTCCTCTGCCCCTTCCAAGTCATCCTGATTTAATCCCTCCGTCTAGGTGTATAAGGGCATGGTTAATGCTTAATAGTATAGCCAACTGTTGACTATAAGAAAGTGCCATGTCATCTGTAGCCAACATGTATAACAATTGATACTCAAAAACTAATTCTTAAAGATCATTTCTTGCAAAGCACGATAAGTGTTATTTCTTCACAAGTTTTGGATGCAGTTTGAACAGTTGAACGCTTTTGTTTGAAAATGATACCTTTTTATCTATTTCACCTGGATGTTTGTGAGCTCTAGAGATGACCCCACATCCTTTGTCAAAATAAACAACTCCTCGATCAATGCATTTCACTCTTCTATGCAACGCACGGGCACCTTACTACTATAGATTAGTCCGACCAAAAATTGAACTAACACTATATATAGTATGATAAATGCTGATGCATGTCACCTAAAATTATATCATTGAAAACTATGTTCAAATACTAATCCAACGATATAGTTTTTGTTGACATGCACTAACATGTTGTCAGTTAAATCTTCAGTCAAATTCAATGTGGGACTAATAAACAACGACTGATGTAGTACCAGTGTAGAGGGCGGCATTGCACGGGAGTCTCATTCTCACCCCACTCGTGGTGCGGCAGTAAAGCTGTCATATCACAAAACCCAACCACTGCCAGTAATAAGGTGGCCTGGTAAAATAAACGGACAAGCAACCATCACATCCCTCCGTATTTTTTGCATTTCATCTCTCTGCATTTACTTTCTCCGGTTCATCTTGCACACTCGATCCCTAGCTACTACTCCTAGTATCCCTAGCTACTACTCCTAGGGACAGTTCTTTTGGCGGCTTAAAAAATAAGCCGTCTCTTCCCCAGCTTTTCCCATAAGACTAGTCACAGTGGAGAGTAACATTAAGGCGCTCACTCATTTATTTGGGCTTCTAAACTACTACTAGTACCTCTGTCCTTGTTTATTCGTCACCATTGTAATTTGTGGTAGATTTTGACCAAAGATTTAACTGATAAAATGTTAGTGCATGTGATATGCACAAACATTTCATTAGTTAAATTTATGATCAAAATTTGACACAGATTACAATGGGGACCAATAAACCAGGACAGAGCTAGTAGTAATGGGATTACTACTAATCTAGAAGCCTAAACAAACTGGACCCTGGTACTCCTACTAGTAGTACTAGTACTCAAGTTGGAATTCCAATTGCACGACACAACTTGTTAGGGAAAAGATACGATACAGGGTGTAGGAAGCGGTTTGGGAATTTGCATGCCTTTTCGACCAGTGAGATAATCCGTACAAAGTACGACAGAGAAATAACCACAGAGAAGGAAGCTAAAACTAAACAATCAAACGAGCATTTTTGCATTTGTTTTGCATTGAATCATTTCACAAGCTTGACTAGTGCTGTTTTTCTACTTTTACAAAAAACACATCGTAATGTTAAAATGTGCATTTGCATGTACATAAGTAATAGTAGTACTCCCTCCGTCTAGGTGTATAAAGTCTTCCCTCCTTCTTGGTCATGGTGCACAACCAAAGATGACTTATTCACCTGGACGGAGGGAGTAGCACAGTCTGCAAGCGTATATAGAGAGAGACGTGTAGTGCGATAGTATATAGTAAAGTTTGTGCTATATGCACCTACTTACAAAATGTGTACGGATACACAAGGTTTCCAAACTTTCCCTCTTACATACTTAATTATGGACGCTAATAATTCCCGAACGTTCGGGATTTATCATTTGCATCCCAAAGCTAATGAGATCACCTTACGAAACTAAATTATACTCCTACTAAAAGCCACAACGCTTGCAGGAGCGCTTGCAGCGTGCCACGAGTGCCCTGGTGCATGGCCGTTTCCCAGCGCGCCGACACAACACCTCTTCCTCAGCCTCGCAACTCGCAAGGTGCTGATTGGCGGCTTGCCGGCGGGCGAGCGCGATCTCAACGGTGTGGTGATCCGGCGCCAACAGGTACTCCTCCTTGCTGGAAGCGTGCACCTCGTCCATGTACCGCCAAGCGTAGATGAGGCGCTTGGGCCCGACTGCACTCAGGGCTTTGGCACGGGCGTCCTTCGCCACCCTCACGGCCCTTGGACGAGCCTTCTACCAAAGAGCCAATTGCCTGACTCTCTCAGACGCGACATAGACCTGCCAGGAAGCTTGCCCTGTGGCGCGCTTCTCTTCCTCGGCCTTCTTCACCGCCTCTATTTAGGCGTGCTCTGCCGGCGGCAAAGCCTCGCACATGGCGACATCCATTTATTTCCAAAGCTCCTCAAGGCTGGTGTCGGCGTTCTTGGAACGGGGGTCCCCAGACTTGCCTGCCTGCGGCCCACGACGTGGCTCTGCGAGCAGGCCCGTACGACCCATCTTCACCAACAAGCATTCGAGACCCTCGCGAGGGGCCAAGCCTCGCGAGGCGGACGACTGGTACCTCCTCCGGAGCGGCCTCACTAGGATGGCTTGCGAGGGGCGGAGAGATCAAGGCAAGGCAAACCTCGCGAGGTTCTCATGACGCAAGCCATGACGATCGAGACTAGGCGGGCGCCAGCATGCATAATGTCCTTGCTTCCTCTTTGGTGCTAAGGAGGCAAGCGCATGCGAGGAGTACTGAGGCATCATGCAAAGGTTTCCATATCGGTGTGACAAGACCAAGACCAGCAGGACGGCAAGATGGAGGTCATCGTGGAGCCCAAGCCGGCGTCACCACCAGAGCCTTTGGCAGGCGAAGACCACCTTTAGTCAGGATAGCTTGTACTGGCTGTCCCCTTTCAAATTGGCCGTTGTTGGCTCCCTTCCCGCTCAATATGTGGGGGGAGGACCAAGGCCTCTATAAATAGGGCTAGCCACCATAATAGGAGGCAACTCGTCTCGAAATCATTCAGTTCATCCTCACACCCACCAAGAACAAGAACACCTCAGCTCAGGAGGCTGTTCTTCCCCTTGTAGTGTTCATCCTCAGCCCGAGAGGCAATCCACCACACCACACTAGAGTAGGGTATTACACCACAATGGTGGCCCGAACCAGTATAAATCTTGTGTCTCTTGTGTTGTGAGTTCGTCGAGCTAAGCTTAGAGATCCCGGTGAGGCTGAGGGCGTGATTTGGTAGGGGCAGATCTCCATGTGCACCCCAGTGTTTGAACCTTGAGGGTTTTGTCGGAACCCGAAATCCGATATTTGGCGCGCCAGGTAGGGGTGCGCCGGAGTTTTCCTTCCGTCAATTCACGCTGCACCATCTTTACGCCCATTCTCCATGGCTGGCGCCGCTCTTTCAGCTGGATCTACGGGCGCCCACGGTGACGCCTGGGGGCTCCGAGCCCTCGCTCCCGCCTTGCGGCAGGTGCAGTTGCTGTCAGTGTCAAAACCGGCGGATCTCGGGTATGGGGTCCCGAACTGTGCGTGTAAGGCGGATGGTAACAGGAGGCGGGGGACACAATGTTTACCCAGGTTCGGGCCCTCTCAATGGAGGTAACACCCTACTTCCTGCTTGATTGATCTTGATGATATGGATATTACAAGAGTTGATCTACCACGAGATCGTTGAGGCTAAACCCTAGAAGCTAGCCTATGATTATGATTGTTGTTGTCCTACGGACTAAACCCTCCGGTTTATATAGACACTGGAGGGGGCTAGGGTTACACAGAGTCGGTTACAAGAGAGGAGATCTACATATCCGAATTGCCAAGCTTGCCTTCCACGCAAAGGAGAGTCCCACCCGGACACGGGACGAAGTCTTCAATCTTGTATCTTCATAGTCCAACAGTCCAGCCAAAGTATATAGTCCGGCTGTTCGAGGACCCCCTAATCCAGGACTCCCTCAGTAGCCCCTGAATGAGGCTTCAATGACATGAGTCCGGTGCGCAGATTGTCTTCGGCATTGCAAGGCGGGTTCTTCTCCAAATCCTGAGTACCTCTCGAGTAGTGTCCAGCTTCCCATGAATGTTGCACTCCTAGGCTTCTGTGCATAATAATGGCTATCTTCCACGTGTCGAGCGAATGCGAGAAGTCAGGGCATTTTTACATTTGCCACCCTAACCATGCGAGTAATCGTCTATTTAAAGAGCCGGGGATCCTCAGATCCAGATCACACCATCCTCCCATAGCGAGTATCCATCGGAGCACGCCTGGAAAAGACCATCCCATCATGGCTGGCCATCGCAGCTCCTCCTCTCGCTCCCTTAGCACTAAGCCGGGCAATTGGGAGAAGTGTTTCGTCCCCCACAGCCAATTAGTAGAGTTACAGACCCAGGGGTTTCTTCCTCCTGCGTATATGATCCCCGTCCGAGCCGGACTAGCCACTTACAATGGCGGGGAGCAAGCGGAGAGCTTTCCCAACCCATCCATGGGGGAGCGAGTATGCCTTGTCCATTACTTATTAAGGGGACTCGGATTTCCAATCCATCCGTTCCTCCACGGGCTCCTGGAGTTCTACGGCCTCCAACTGCATAACTTTACTCCCACCTCCATATTACACATCGCTGGCTACGTCGCCCTTCGCGAGCTGTTTCTGGGCTGTGAAGCTCATTTCGAGCTATAGAAGAGGCCATTCTGCCTCGTACCCCGTACATAGAAGGGGTCAATATATCAAGTGGGCGAAGCCGGAATATGGCGCATCGCCGGGGCCGGATACCTGTCCGGTACTCCGAAGAAGACATCCGAAGACTGGCCCTAGGAGTGGTTTTATATGGAGGACGTCCCCCTTCCGGACCCTATTCGGATGGGCCTTCCTGAGTTTAAGAACGCCCCTTTGAAGAAACACCGCAGCTGGTGCCCTCGGAGCCCCTAGGAGGAAGATAACAGGGAGGTCCTTTACCTGATGGGTCGGATAAAAACACTGGCCAAATCAGGACTGGCAATAATCGAGGTTATGTCAATATGTAAAATGCGGGGGTGCAACCACTTCAATATCGGGGACAACCCATGTGGCACTTCAATGGAGAAGATGATGCCACTCGCTGCGGGCGTAAAGGTCCGAACTCCGCCACTGCTCTAGCGAAAATACTGTCCGATTTATATAAAGGAGAGGAAGAGGAGTTCATCCGCATTAAGCCACCACTACAAAAAAATACAATTCCGTGATGATACATGTTTGTCACAATAGGTCGCATTTTTTGTCATGCATGTACTTCCATGACAAATTTATGACAGAATCAAGATAGTCATACGCGTGCTGTCATAGAAGTGTTCCATGACATTACCAAAATTATCATCACGGAAGTGTCCACTTCCATGACGATAAATCGCGCGTCACAGAAGTGCTTTCGTCAAGGTTGACCGGCACATGACATCCACCATAACGGAACGCCCTTAAGCTATCGGGTCGGGTTTTGGATCCGATATCCCGTTAACAGCCCCGACCAATGGGGATTTTCCATGTGTAAAATCATCATTGGCTGGAGGAAACACGTGGCGGCTCATCATTGGGACATATGTCATCCACTCATTGTACAGAAGGCGCCTATGATACGTCAACACGTGGCACGGCCCAACAGAGGCCCATTCCTGTGAAAAGGTTGGCCCATTTGACTTGGTCAAAAGGTGGCGGGCCGGCCCATGTAAAGCCTATTAACGGCCTTTTCGCATATAGCCCATTTACAGCCCGCTAACCCAAGGCCCGTTACGCCCTATCCGAATTAGGCCCAGTAGCGTCATCTGGGCCACCCAATATGATTCCAGCCCGTTTTCACTTCTGGACCATGTATGGCCCATGTCGTCTTTCAGCCCATATGAGGCCCTATCTAACTCTTGGCCTATTAATGGCCCATGGTGAAACTGGCCCGTAATGAACAGTGTATCACTTTACACCAATTAACGGCCCGTGGTGAAACTGGCCCGTAATGAACAGTGTATCACTTTATACCCATTAATGGCCCGTTATTCCGTTGGACCATTTCTAGCCCATGTTATCTTTCGGCCTTCTCAGAGCCCATTTATTCTTGGGCTCATTTCCAGCATTCGTTTACTTACGACCCGTTACTGTCATTTTCTGCTTGTGGGCCAAATTTAGCCCGTGGTTACAGTCAGCCCGTTTGTGGTCCGTTAATACGTTGGGCCGTTTTCATAGCGTCATCAAATACGACCTATTAACAATGGCCCGTTATGGTCGGCCCATGAACAGACAATTCCAACTCTAGCCCGTTTACGGCCATAATGCGGCCTGTTATTGGCCCATGTTTGGCCAATCGATCATACTGCCCGTATAAGGCCCATTGATGATACGACCCGTAGAAGGCCCTTTGTTTCTACGGCCCGTAGAAGGCCCATTGTTTCTATGGCAGGCCCACTGTTTCTACAGCCCGTAGGAGGCCCAGTGTCACTACAGTAAATATTAGCCCATGGTTATTGTGGCCTAGTTTTAAAAAATAGGTTATTGCAGCCACTAGCAAACCGCGGAAAAGGAACTGCAATGACTACAAGCAAACGAATAAACAAGACAACAAGGAAACAAATAAGCAAGCAACTTACGCTAGGCTATCACGGCTATCACACATATTACATCCACTGGGCATCAAAGTACGCCACCAGTGCAAATAAATGCGCCGACAAAAGAATATACAAAACTGAGAGCACTTCAGAAGGCACTAGGCCTGACCAGGTCGCCCCCCCAAACAGCTGAAGAAGCTGAGTAGACCTCAGTTGTGTCAATGATAGATGCATCAACACTAGATTTAAGGCATGATGGTGCACACGGCAGTCCTCTGACATCTTCATTGCATCTTTGACTTCAAGTCGGAGCTGAGCTGAAGCAAGCCTTTCCGCTTTAAGTTGAGACTGAAGAAGTCGAACTAATTGAGGCAGCGACTGCACATAGGTTGTCTCACACCTGTTGGTGAGTAGGTTCAACTCACTGTATTCATCAAGACAGGACCTTGGGGTCATCTCGCTGTCCTCAAGATGGTTTGGCTCACTATCTTCCCTAAAGTTCTTCCTGGCGTAAGAGATACGAGTCTGAAAGAGAAACAAGGAGACACGTAACAGGTTTCACAATTATACAAGCAAATAAATGGATCTATTCTGAATAAGGAACATGTTTTTACAACTACAGTTTGAAACAGGTAGTTGTTGCAAACATCCAATCAGATGTAAACAGCAAAGCAAACAACAGTGGAGGAAATGATGCCTATCAAAATCTATACTAGAATAAAGTTTTAAGGTTTAAGAAGGATGAACTTACATTACATGTTAACACGGGCTGGACAAAGCCCTTCTCCATGTTGATGGAAGGATAATTCAATAAATTCCCCAAAGAAAATTCTTTATAAGCGTTGCCATTATTCTACATTTTGCAAAGAGTAAATATAGATCAAATAATATTGGAAGAAACAGAGGATAATGAAGCTTAGGTGTAGACTAATGATACATAATCAAATAGCAATTAATTAAGTACAGCGTTACAAGGAAAAAGGGAGAGAGGTACTGACAAGAGCAATGTAGAGCCCATTATTGTTTTGAGATCGTATGATCCTTTGAGCAAGGAGATTCATCTGAAATTAGTTTTCATACAAGAGAGAAGGTAAGGCACAAGCAGAAATTTAGGAGTTCAAATTTTGAATTGATATCATAGACAGTACCTGACGCTGGGCTCCCAGCAGTTCTAATAGGGGTTTGGCCACTGGAGTAGGGGTAAAGTGTGGTACAGTTGGGCCTATGTTTTCTGTGGCTGCTGATCTATCTGATTTAACAGGTATCACTACCTTTTCCAAATACCTAGTTTGTACTCCTTGAGGATTTGTACTCACCGTCTTCCTTTTGGACATCTATTACGAAAGAACAACATTTGACTAGAAAAACAGACGACACATGGAATATGTTGGGGATATTACTACTGGGCGTAAACCGGTCAGGACGGGCCGGGTTGACTTCATCAGTAGTGGAGTATGCTTGAAGCCCATGAAGGCAGAAGAGGATGATACATAAGGGCCCAAGGCCCAGAACCGGTTTATGGCCTGTAGCCGTGAACCGGCATCAGTATGTAACTTGTATTGTAAGTTAGAAATAGTGGAGACCGAACCGGACACGTGTATGAGCCGGTCTCGGGACTCTGTAAACCGACAGGCGTCACCCGTGTATATAAGGGGACGACCCGGCGGCGGTTCAGGACAACAGACAACAACTCGAGACTTAGGCGAAGCTTGTTTGCTCCCTGGTCGTCGAAACCCCATCAATTCCATCACAACTAGACGTAGGCTTTTACCTTCATCGAAGGGGCCGAACTAGTATAAACTCTCTTGCGTCCCTTTGTCCGCTTTAACCCCTTCAAGCTAAACCGTAGCGATGGCTCCACGACTAAGTCCTTTCAAGAGGACATCTGCCGTGACAAAACCACGACAGTTGGCGCCCACCGTGGGGCTATCGCACGATGGTTTCCAATTCTTGGAGGGCAGTTTCGAAGGACTCAAGGGTTATGCCGTGGGCCGGATGACCAAGAGTCGTCGCGGCAAGCTCTACATCGACGATGCAGGATGGGGCCCCAAGGCCGGCTCAATTGAGTACGGGTACCGGGTCCCCTTTGGTGGCATACACGTCTTCATCGGCAAGATCGGTGAACCGGGCCCTAAGCCAGACATCTGCACCGACCTCGTCGAAACGTCTCAGCATGCACGATCTGCCCAGGTCAAACCGGCCATGAAGTGTGCCTTCGTGGGAGTCATCCATGGAGGGGAATATGAGGATAGATCGGAATCTGGTGGTGAAACCGTCGTTTATTCCGGCGACGTGTCATCGACCGGACATACCGAATCGTTATATCAGTTACAAGATGGCCGGATCGGGGGCTGTTCCGATGGCGACAGTATTCTGGACCCCTCTGATCCGCCAAACCGGGTTGGAATATTCATGGCCGTTGCACAGGCGGCGATCCACTCTTCGACCGCAGCAACAATGATTTCCGGATCAGTAGCGGCGACGGCAGCCGGGGCAGGAGGTCCTGTGCGCCTGCCGGCTCAAGTTTTATTTGATATGTTTGATGCATTGGCTACGCTCATGGCAGAGGCTAACCCAGCAGATCAGAATGGCCACAACATGGAAAGTGCAAAGATAAAGGATCAAATCACCCAGGCCAAGGCCGATTTGGCGGCTGAGGATGCCAGGATGACCGTAGAGCGGGCCGCTTTGGATGCACAGGCTTACCGGCTTATGCTGGATCAAAACGCATCGCAATTACGATGCTAGGATCCTCTTTAACACCCCAGGAGCGGGGACGAGTAACCCGCCGGTCGCAAACCGGGCGGAGGCACCAGGAGCGGATGCGCCGGTTTAACCGCGTTTGATGGGTCCGCCTCAGCAGAACAACATTGTGCCTTACCCCGTCCCCACACCGCCGGGTCATTACTCTACCCCGATAGACAATCTTGTTGCTGCTGCTTCACGACTGGAGGCCATCCCAGTTGAAGGTGATTCTCCGACGGTGGTGGAGACACGCCGGGTTAAGGAGCTTCTTCGGACAGCCTTGATTCAACATGAAGCATATTCATACAGCTGTGATCGAATTCATTCCACGCCTCGTCCGAGCCGGAGTTACAGCAGGCGTATGGATGAGCCAGCCGTGTCAAGCAATGCACGGAACCGTGAAGCACCCCGTGGCAACAACCCGACAGGTGGTGTTGGGGATGCTCAGGAAGTGGTAGACCGGGCCCGAGCGAGAAGGGAGGCCGAGTTAGCGGCGCAGTATGAAGCTTGTCAGCTTACACTGGTTCGTCCGACCACATCAGTCGAGCCAGGAGTTACCTCTAGTTCTTTGGGGGTACCGCGCCTTGTCCCTGCATTACGCAATGTGCGCCTGCCCAAGGACTTCAAGGGCCCGCGCAAGGTGCCAAATTACACTGCCGATTTATCTCCAGAGACATGGGTGGAGAGCTATGAGATGTCTATGGAGATGCTTGATGTGGATGATGCGGCGTGTCCGAAGTATTTCACGATGATGCTAGAAGGGACAGCCCGTACTTGGTTAAAAAGTTTACCAGCCAACTCTATCAGTTCCTGGGCCGAGTTGAGAGCCCGGTTTATCCAGAATTTTAAGGATACATGCAAGCAGTCTATGTCAATAGTAGACTTAGCGGCCTGTGTCCAGGAGGAAGGAGAATCGACGACCCGTTGGGTGCGCCGGGTCTCGAAAATTTTGCACTCGTCAGACCGCATCAATGCCGATACAGAAGTTATAACCTTGGAAGGCAACTGCCGGTTTGAACCTCTGAAGTTGAAATTGGGACGACTAATGCGCCATTGCAACGATATGGGGACCCTCATGGCTGCATTAGTAAAGTATGCCGATTCTGATAGTACCAAGGATCCCGAGTCTGATGATGATAAGACAGGGAAGGGAAAAAAGAGCGGCAATGCCAAGGCGCAGCACTACAACCCGGCGGGCCACGAAAACGGCGGCAAACGTAAAGCGGATAACTACATGGATTTTGTGGCTAATACCAACACGCAGGACAAGGGCCAGCGACGAAATGGTAAACCCGAATCGCAGCGGAGCATCTAATCCTAACCCGGATCGCCTGTCTTACCTGTTAAACCAGCCCTGTCCAAAACATGGGACGAAGGAGATGCCGGCCAACCACCTTTGCAAGGACTGCTACATCATGCAAGAGTTTAAAAATTCTAATGATTTCCGGTATGATCATGGATCAGGTGGCGGTTCAGGATCTGGATCTCATGGGCCGGGTTACGGTGGAGGAAATTCCGGTTTAGGCTTTAATGGTAATCAGGGCGGACACAACAGTCAAGGTAACTAGAGCAGCCAGGGTGGCTACAATCAGCAGTAGCAGCAGTCGGGTTATCAGAGCAACCCGAAGCAGTTAAATAGTGGGCAATATCATGTCTTCACCACTAGTTTGGACAAGCATGACCAAAAGGTTCACAGGCGGGCAGTGAACTCTATTGAACCGGCAGTGCCCCGTTACTTACGCTGGTCCGAGCAGCCAATCGTGTGGAGCAGAGAGGATCATCCTCCCCGGGTTGACAATCCGGGTCAACTGGCTTTGGTGGTGGCGCCTCAGGTAGCAGGTTATAAGTTCACCAAGGTAGGTGCTCATGGATGGAGGAAGCAGTATTAACATCCTCTACTATGAGACCTTCCGTCGTATGGGATTAACAGATAAAAATCTTAAACCAACCAACACGGTGTTCCACGGCGTGGTACCTAGTAAGTCAGCATATCCTGTTGGTAAAATAGCTCTGGAGGTGGCCTTTGGAGACGATCATGACTCCAGATCGGAAATATTGACCTTTGAGGTGGTGAAAATCCAAAGTCCATATCACGCCCTGTTTGGACGGCCGGCTTATGCTAAAATTATGCGCGGCCCTGCTATGTTTATTTACAGCTCAAGATGCCGGGTCACAAAGGAACAATAACTGTCCATGGAAGCCGGAAGATTGCTTTGGAATGGGAAGAAGGTGATGCGGCCTATGCTGAGTCGGTTTGTGCCACGGAGGAGTTGAAATTTTACAAAGATAATGTTGATCCGGCAGACATGACTCCGTTGAAGAAGCCAACTACGGAGCATGATCCGGCCCTGAAGTTTAAATCGGCTGCTGAGACTAAGCTTGTTGACTTCGTACCTGGCGATTCGTCCAAGCAGTTTAGTATCAGTGCAAACTTGGATCCGAAATAGGAAAGCGCGCTCATCGAGTTCATCCGTGAGAATCGGGACATCTTTGTGTGGAAGCCTTCTGACATGCCAGGTGTACCGAGAGAACTCGCTGAGCACACCCTTAATATTGATCCCAAGTACAAACCGGTGAAGCAGTTTCTCCGCCGGTTCAACGAAGAAAGACGTAAAGCTATTGGAGAGGAAGTAGCCAGACTCTTAGTGGCTGGATTCATCGTTGAAGTTTTCCATCCTGAATGGTTAGCTAATCCGGTGCTGGTCCTTAAGAAGAACGGCACATGGCGTATGTGTGTGTATTACACAGATCTCAACAAAGCTTGTCCAGCAGATCCTTTTGCCCTCCCCCGCATTGATCAAATTATTGATGCTACGGCGTGTTGTGAGCGTTTGAGTTTTTTGGATGCATATTCTGGTTATCATCAGATCAAGATGGCAGTTAAGGACCAGGAGAAGACAGCCTTCATAACTCCCTTTCGAGCCTTCTGCTATGTGTCTATGCCCTTTGGGCTCAAGAGTGCCCAGGCAACTTATCAGCGGTGTGTGCAGAATTGTCTTCATAAGCAAATCGACCATAATGTTCATGCCTATGTGGATGATATTGTGGTCAAGTCAAGGAAGAAGGAGACTCTGGTCGATGATTTGAAGGAAACCTTTGATAACCTGCGGACATACAAGATGATGCTCAATCCGTCCAAGTGCGTCTTTGGTGTACCGACAGGCAAGTTATTGGGCTTTCCGGTGTCCAACAGGGGAATTGAGGCTAATCCGGGAAAGATCATAGCTATCACCTCCTTGGCTAAACAGAAGTGTATCAATGACGTTCAACGCTTGGCAGGCCGGATTGCCGCGTTGAGCCGGTTTATCAGCCGCCTCGGTGAGAAGGTGATTCCTTTGTATCAAATGCTGAAGAAGACGGATAACTTCGTCTGGAGCTCGGCCGCTGATGAAGCGTTTGAGGACTTAAAGCAGCAACTAGCTAATCCGCCTGTTCTTGCTGCTCCGGTTGACAAATAACCATTGCTGTTATATGTGGCAGCTAATGCTCGAGCAGTCAGCGTGGCTATTGTGGTGGAGCTCAAAGAGGCAGGCAAGGAATATCCGGTTCAACGTTCGGTTTACTATATCAGTGAGGTACTTATTGAGTCCAAGCAAAGGTACCCGCATTGGCAGAAGCTGGTATATGGAGTTTTTATGGCAAGCCGGAAGCTTAAACAGTACTTCCAAGGTCATCCCATCACGGTGGTCAGCCTGCTCCTTTGGGAGATATAATCCACAACAGGGAGGCGACTGGCCGGATTGCCTAGTGGGCTATAGAGCTTGGGCCTCACGGGTTAAAATACACACCTCGGACGACGGTCAAATCTCAAGAACTTGTGGATTTTATCCATGATTGGACGGAACTGCAAGCACCTAAAGAGAAACCGGATCACACCTACTAGACTATTCATTTTGATGGGTCCAGGCAATTGGAGGGCTCGGGGGCTGGAGTCGTGCTAACTTCCCCACGAGGAGATAAGTTCTGTTATGTTCTCTGCTTAATGTTCCCTTGTACTAACAATGTAGCTGAGTACGAAGCTTTACTCCATGGTCTTCGGATGGCTAAGGAAATGAATCTAAGCCGAGTTAAGTGCTTCGGTGACTCAGACCTGGTGGCTCAACAAGTATCTGGCACTTGGGATTCCAAGGATCCACTCATGGCAGCATATCATCGTGAGGTGGATATTGTTGCATGTCACTTCAAAGGTTATTAGGTGGATCACGTGAACCGACGGAAGAACGAAGTGGCGGACGCTTTGAGCCGATTGGGTTCTCAATGTAAACCGGTCCCGCCTAATGTCTTCTTGGATGTTCTTCATAATCCGTCCGTCAAGCTCCCTGGTGAAGAGTATCTGGCTATTCCTGATCCGGAAGCTCAATTGGTGGTGGCTCTTCATGTCGTTCCGGATTGGACGGTTCCTTATCTTGCGTACATGAACCAGGGCGAGTTTCTAGAGGATGAGACTCTGGCCAGGCAGATAATCCGGCAGTCCAAGTCCATGACTATTATCAACGGAGAGTTGCATCATAGCAGTGTGTTAGGGGCGTTTCAACGCTGTGTGTCTCCTGATGAAGGCTGTGAAATTTTGCGTGAAATCCACGAAGGAGATTGTGGTCACCATGCCGGTTCAAAATCTTTGGTGGCTAAAGCGTTTCGCCATGGTTTCTATTGGTTGACTGCTCATGCTGATGCGGAGGACCTGGTCAGACGATGTGATGGTTGTCAAAAGTTCT
Source organism: Aegilops sharonensis (assembly GCA_904067115.1). Lineage (NCBI taxonomy): Eukaryota > Viridiplantae > Streptophyta > Magnoliopsida > Poales > Poaceae > Aegilops > Aegilops sharonensis. The sequence goes on along the minus strand of LR880972.1, from coordinate 388,665,358 downwards.
GAAGACATGCTCACGTGCCGGCTCAAGAATTGAGGATGATTCCAATTACTTGGCCGTTTGCAACTTGGGGGCTGGATATGGTTTGGCCTTTTAAAAGGTCCAAGGACAAGAAAACTCACCTCTTGGTGGCGGTTCACAAGTTCACAAAGTGGGTGGAGGCAGAGCTCATTAGCAAGTGTGACGCAACCACGGTGGTTCAATTCATCAAAAAGGTGATTTTCCGGTTTGGCTTTCCACATAGCATTATTACTGATAATGGTACCAACCTGTCCAAGGGTGCCATGAAGGAGTTCTGTCAACGTGAGCACTTCCGGCTTGACGTGTCATCAGTGGCTCACCCACAGTCCAATGGTCAAGCGGAGAGGGCTAATCAAGAGATCTTGCGAGGCATCAAACCCCGAATTATGGTTCCTTTGCAGCGGACACCGGGTTGTTGGGTTGAGGAGCTACCTTCAGTGTTATGGAGCATCAACACCACACCCAACAGATCAACATGTTATACACCATTCTTCATGGTTTCTGGAGCGGAGGCGGTTCTTCCCAGTGACATTCATCATGACTCGCCTCGTGTAGCGGCATATGTTGAAGCGAACAATGAGACAGCACGACAAGACGCTCTTGACCTGTTGGATGAGGAGCGTGACATAGCGGCTGCCCGTTCGGCGATTTATCAACAAGATCTACGTCGCTATCACAGTCGCCGGGTTAGAACCAGAACCTTTCAAGAAGAAGATTTGGTGCTTCGGCTCATCCAGGATCAGACGGATATGCACAAGTTATCCCCACCTTGGGAAGGACCTTTTGTGGTCAGCAAGAATCTGCACAACGGGTCATACTACCTCATTGATGTTCGAGAGCGCAAAGACTCACGTAAATCGGAGGAGGAGACCAACCGGCCGTGAAATATTGCTCATCTTCGGCCTTACTATACTTGAGCTATAGGCTCTACTTATGTACATATTATAAAAATGTATATATTATGATCAATACAATAAACCGGAACCTCAGCTAAAGCGGGGTCTCTGTTATTTTTGCATCATGTGTGGTTACACGGAGCTTCTGTCTTTAAAGCGGCGCCCGGTTTACCCCTTGAGTTAGCTTCTCGAAAGCTTTATATTATATCACTTGGGGGCTTGGTCGTGTCCGAACCATAGCAACACCTTTTGATAGGCGCAAAGCCACAACATTACTTGGGGACTTGGTCAAGTCTGAACCATAGTCACGCCTCTTGATCGGCCTAGTGCCACAACATCACTTGGGGGCTTTGGTCGAACCCGAACCATCGCTACACCTCTTGATCGGCGTAATGCCAACGCATCATTTGGGGACCTGGCTGACTCGAACCATAGCTACGCCTTTTGGGGGCTTGGTCGTGTCCGACCATGGTAATGCCTCTTGATCGGCTCGAAGCCTCATTTGCAAATGGTTTTATCTTTGCCTTTGCTTGAATTCTGTTCTTTTTGCTAAAGTCCTTTTTGTTTTGTTGCGTTTTAAACCGACATTGGTAGTCCGGTTCGACGGTCAATTACAAATTGACGGAACACGGTCAAATCTAAAACCGGAGACTATCCGCCCAGTTTGATTTTATGTTACCATCCTATTATGGAGTAAACCGGTGCTTACCATAACCCGGAACAGTTTACATTGTAAATTGATCTTATATTAATAGGAGCTGTTTTTTCTCCTCTAAAGTTTGGGTTATTAGCCCAGCTACAAGGTTGGCCAGCCAACATCGTGCCCGACGGTGGAAGGTATTATGTATTTCCATATCTGGTTATATGTTTTAACCTAAGTTATTATCTTTGGTTTTACATACATGGATATCATGACCCGCCTGGCGGTAAACCGCGAGGGTGTATTAAGCTTTTTTACTGCAGAAAAATAGCTTGACGGTATATGGTTCAAAGTAGCATCAGCTGAAGATAAATATGCATGAAGGCATACCAAGACCAAGTATATCAACTAGACTATTACAAGGCATTCCAGTGCCCAAATAAGATCATTGTTTTTTGCATATCACAACATGCATTGGTTTAAACTGGCTTCCGGTTCACGCTTGGTCACCGGCTTGACCTGATGGTTGCGGGTCATCTCGCGCCGGTTCAGCTTCTTCCTCCCTAACCAGTGGCTGGAAATCAACAGTTGGCCAGTCGATTCCAGTTAACGCTTGAAACACAGCTTCATCACTGATCAGCAGCGACGGTTCAACATTAGGAGCGTAAGTATGCTTACGGATTGATGGTATAAGGTTTTCCGCTTCAGGAACCGGTGCAGCAACTCGCTTGTTTTGATTGTCATATTGGGCTTGATAGTGGGACATATCCGCCTCTTCAACCAGTTGACAGGCCAGAGGGCGTACTTCCCGATTTATGGTCCGGAGATCCGCTTCATCAAATTTTGTCCCGTCTTCCTTCAAGCTGGGATAGCCTTGGGCCGCTTCAACATGATCAAAGTCAGGCACCCACGCTTTTACCCGGATTAGGGCGGTCAAAGCACCCGTTCTAGCAGCAGATTTCTTCACCTCTTTAACTCGGGTAGGGAGCATAGATAACCTTTCAAGGGTGTCTTTGATCAAGGTGGGCGGCAGATTGTTGTGGGAAGCTGTATAGATGATCCGTTGTGCACCCGTGTACAGTTGCTCTATCAAAGTATAAGCAGCCTTCAACTTCTTCCACACATCCGATCCCAAGTGGCCAATGAGAGTTCCTGTATCATTGTAAGGGTTAGTAAACCGGCAGATACATGAAAAGGTCTGCTCAAATCAGAGAACAGGGATACTTACCAAATATAGCCGCAGTCATGGCATGAACCTGTCGCTTCACACTGGTCAATTCGTCAACCACCAGTTTAAGAGCGGCTTCTGCTTTTTCAGCCCTTTGCGTTAAAGCGGCCTTCTCAGTTGCCCAATCCGCCCGCTCTTTGTTGAAGCCCTCCTTAAGTTTCTCCATTGCGCTTAAAGCGCTGGTCAATTCTTCTTTTGCCTTGGAGGTTTCTGCTTGTTGCGACTTAAGGTTCTCTTGCAGATCAGCGGTTTGACTTTCTTTCTTGCTCAGCTCAGCCTGCATACAGATAGTTATATGATGAAATGACAGTACAAATTTGAAGTACCAACCACATAACAAGTTATGCCCTTGGTACTTGGGGGCTAATGCATATTTGCTCTTCATCGTACAGTTTCTACAAAGTCCCAAGCTCAATACAGGTATTCAACTTGGCACTTCGGGGCTAATGGCTATTTGTTCAAAGACTACTGATACAGGAATTTTTATTCTCTAAAGTCTTGGTTTAACTTCGTAAAGTTGAACCGGCCCTTGGGGGCTACGTCAGCAAAGTTCAGATGAATTAAGTTTTACATGGAATATTTACTCAAGTCCCGGCTTAAGCTGATGTCTTAAACCGTCACTTGGGGGCTATTGGAGTTGACAAGTTATGAAATACAAGAAGAGAAGAATAAAGGAAATTACCTCATATTTATCCTTCATCATATTGAACAGACCGGCTTCATAATCACGACTGGCGTACAGCCGGTTCAGATAGCCAGAATGGAGATCTTGAGCGTTCAGAGCAGCATATGTTGACAAGTCGGCATTCCACTTGCCCTTGCCAATTGCAGAGAATTCTTGTTTAGCAGTGTGCCTTGACAAAGCGACAGGGTTTCCTGGATCGGTATGGCCAACGCCAGTAATCAAAACATCATCATCCTTCTCTTCGGCATTTTGTACCGGAGTCGCCGGTTTGTCAGTCTTTTTTGCTGGACTAGCCGGTTTGTCAGTCTGGATGGAGCTGGTCGGTTGATCAACAGGACCCGTAGTATCAACTTCTGCTTGTTCAGCAACAAAATCAAGGTCTTGTGGTGGTGGGTCATTCAACACATCATCTAAGTTGGCCTCTTGAGGGTCCAATGTCTTCTCCGGTTTAGCAGCCGTATTTTCTTCTGCCGGTTTGTTCAGACGGGCCTTTTTGCTGGGTCTGGGTTTGGCTCTGTGAAAAATTTAAAAGGATCAGTTCAACACATATAAAGTAATATGTCAAAGATGTAAGAAGGAATATGACTTACCCAAGCACCGTTTTAAGCGGTGGAAGCTTGGTGGCTGATGACTCACCAGAGGATGAATGAGAAGTGCCCTGATAATTGGAGTCAGATGGATTAAGAGGTTGACGAAAACAACCTGCTTTAGGGCATGCAGTGACAAGAGAATTAGAGACCTCTGAACGGCGTTTCCGAACCAGACTGTTCGGTAAACCGGTGGAGGTAACTACCTGGCAGCTGTGCCAGGTTGTGCGGTGAGCTTCGTGATGTTGTGTATTCACAAGAAAGTTTGGGTCCAAGTAAGCAAGAGGATGAGAAAATTTAACTTTCCGGTTTACCCGACGGGTTTTTAGTGAAGGCAAAGGATTTGAATTGGATGAAAGAACGATTACCTCTACAACATCGGCGTGACTGACTTCAGCATCGTCCTGGCAATAATCATCATCAATAAGGTGTATGAAAAATGAACCAAGTGAGTCAAGTTCTACCTCAAGATCCGGGTTACCCACATCATCGTCAGCTGGTGGATCGGAGGATGCGGTGGTTCTTTTCCTATTAGCAGGTTTCTTCACAACTCTAGTCTTTTGCCGGGTTGGCTTTGCCGGTTTGTCGTGTGGAGGTTTTCTATTCCAGAATGTATCATCACCCTGTTAAAGATAACAACATCATCAGAGAATATTTGGATAAAGGCATTTTTCAGATGAACGGAAAGTATGACTCTTACAACTAGCGGTTTGTTAATGGCGCAGAAAGGGGGTAGTCCGGTTTGAGCACAGACATTTTCCGGTTCATTTAGAATCTTCTTGACAGCTTCGGTAACTTCATCGTCTGTGAGTTGGATGTCGATGTGCCGCTGAGCATCCTTTACATCTCCTGTGTACTCACACATCAGTCCGGGGCGCTGGCTTAAGGGTAGTATGCTCCAAGAGATCCAGCAGCGTGCAAAGTCAACTCCTGTTAACCCGTTTGCCATGAAGGCCCTAAGCTTGGATAATTGAGCAGAATATTTGACTCTCTCCTTAGCAGTTAACCTCTGAGGGAAAGGGTGTGTGTTTCTCAGATGTTCCGGACGGTAACCCGGCAAGGGATTTTCTTCAGAAGGAGAGGTGTCCTTGCAATAAAACCATGTGTGGTTCCATTCTTTGGGGTGACTGTGAAGGTTGGCATGAGGGAAGGTGACTTCTTTTCTTTTCTGAATCGCCACACCACCCAGTTCTGTGTTGGATCCATCTTTAAACTCCGTATGACGGTTCAGGTGAAAACAGTCCCGGAATAGCTCTATGGAAGGTTCCTCCTGAAGGTGAACCTCACTGAAGACTTGAAAGTGGCAGATATTGGTTACGGAGTTAGGACCAATATCTTGTGGGTGCAGTTGAAAATCGGCTAAGACATCCCGGAAAAACTTTGAACCGGGAGGGTTGAAGCCCCGACTTAAATGACCAGTAAAAACAACAACTTCTCCCTCTTGGGGAGTAGGAGGGCACTCCGTGCCAGGGACTCTCCAGTGAATGACGCTTTTTTGGCTCAAAGCGCCCGTTTTGACCAGATTGTCTAGCTAGTCTTCAGTCACTCGAGAAGGGACCCAGTTGCACTCATACACTTGTTTCGCCATGGCAAGATCTACAATACATTAATTACCGATTTAAGAGTACGTTGGGCAGATATATGATAAGGCGTATTTGCTAATCCGGAGGCAGTTACTTATAAGCCGGAGGTCAACAATGCAACAGTGTCCTGGTCAAGGATTTGGCAGTTCAACAAGGGGACTAATGGTATATACCGGATTGTCATTTTTTCTACAAAGTTAAACCGCCTAGTCTAAGCATTGAAGATTGCAGATGAGTAAGTGAATGAAAACAGGTTTCACAAGGTTATGTTGCAGTTTTGGATCTGAGGCACATCAGGAAAAAGAAATATATTCAAAGCCTAAAGAAGCAGTACCGAACCAATGAGCAAGGGTTCAGATAAGATCTATGGCTCTGAGATGTGTAAATGGAAACGGAGGCTAAAGGCTATCATTACACAGAACAGATATTCATAAAATCATCAAAGAACCATAATATGAACAAGAAACGAATGACGAACACCGAAGAACCTGGAAACCCTAGAACAGATCTATGGCGGAAGGGGCAGAAGACTTACCGGAGCTGAGGAAGAAGCGGAAGGCCGCCGCAGTGATCTGATGCACTCAGGGTGATGCAGCAGCCAAGGTCGAAGCAGAGACGACGGTCGATGGTAGCGGCGGAGCTTCACAAGCTGAGCGGCGCAAGGAGGATGACGCGGAAGGGCACGAAGGGGAAAAGAAAATGACCCCTCATTCCTATTTATAAAGGCAGGGAATATGTGTCAGGCGTGAAAATCAAGGAGCCGCGGATTTGGAAGTAAGGCACAGCTGTCGCCTCGATTGTCAGAGACCCATTAATAAAAGATGTGTCATGCACAGTTTTTAAACAGATGATGTCACGCCGGTTCACCATGATCTGAGAAGATGACGTCACGTCGGTTTACCAAGTTATGAGAAGATATTGAAGACGAAGTTTTTACTAAAAGGATTGACATGAACCTGTTCAAATCAATCTGGGGCCTAATGTTGGGGATATTACTACTGGGCGTAAACCGGTCAAGACAGGCCGGGTTAACTTCATCAGTAGTGGAGTATTCTTGAAGCCCATGAAGGCAGAAGAGGATGATACATAAGGTCCCAAGGCCCAGAGCCGGTTTAAGGCCTATAGCCGTGAACCGACATCAGTATGTAACTTGTATTGTAAGTTAGAAATAGTGGAGATCGAACCGGACACGTGTATGAGCCGGTCTCGGGACTCTGTAAACCGATGGGCGTCACCCGTGTATATAAGGGGACGACCCGGCGGCGGTTCAGGACAACAGACAACAACTCAAGACTTAGGCGAAGCTTGTTTGCTCCCTGGTCATCGAAACCCCATCAATTACATCACCAACTAGACATAGGCTTTTACCTTCACCGATGCGGCCGAACTAGTATAAACTCTCTTGCGTCCCTTTGTCCGCTTTGACCCCTTCAAGCTAACCCGTAGCAATGGCTCCACGACTAAGTCCTTTCAAGAGGACATCTGCCGTGACAAAACCACGACAGAATAGGTACATAAAATGGATAGGTATGGCATATACTCATATATGATGCTTAAACTAAGCAGATGGTGTAACAAAGTAGAAGTAATGCAAGAGGTCAGATGCAAAATATGTGCGACCAATACAACTTTGCAAAGTTAGAGCAAGCACCTTGATGGGTGAATAAGATAGGCCATCCTCCACCATGCCAAGTTTGTTAGCCAATGGATCGTTCCGCAATATTCCTCTCGTGCGCCCATTCTCATATTCATTTTGATAATGTTCAATATCTGACATGCATGAAAACATAAAAACAAGTGAGATTTTATTTGTAATACAGAAGTGATTCTAATCCAATACCGCCTCCCTGTAAACCCCTTTGTGCTATCTCTGCAATTCTTTTAAAAGATGCCATGCATGCTGTAATTTGCTGTGTGCATTAACATAATGTGGCCTACTACTCAAAATATGATAGCTCCAGAAGTGATGAAACTTCGCAGATGATAGCTTCAACATATAGTAAAGAAGAACAAGTCGACCTGACCTGACAGATTCAAAATATACTAAGGGAGAACAACTCGACCTGACCAGTCGACCGCAAGAGAAGAGTATCATCTTAAAGAAGAGCAGAAGAGCAAGCAGATTGAAGATATTACAAGTCTTTCAATACAATGTCGGTTGGCCACCCATGATGAACCAGAGCGCACAGAGAAATACTATTCTTTCCGGTCTCTCCATATGTGGCTCACATGCATTTCGAAATTAAAGTAGGAACATTTAGCTAACCAATTAAACATCTCTCAGTTTTACTAATATCAACAATAATATCAGATATGAATTTGTACAACTAAGATTGTTTAGCTCGATGGGTGGAGCAGTGCTATTACGACACGAACCATGTAGGGTGATTGTGGTCATCATAAAATGGGGAAAACATAAGCATGATGAGTACAGTGTTGACCATGGCAGTGGGATGGCAGATCTGAAGCTGCAAACCGCGTAAAGGGTACTTAGCAACCGATGTTTGCTTTGAAATAACAACTAATATTTGGTATGGACAAGAAAGTACGGTCAACAGGTGACAAAGAAATGCAATTATGCTATCTCTCTATATGTCGCGACATGCATTTGGAAACTCAAGTGGGACCTTTAGCTAACCAATTAAATGTGTCGGTTAACTAATATCAGTATCATATCACAATCATATTTGAATAACTAAGCTTTCGAATTCTGAGTGTTGTGTTGTTTAGCTCGAAGGGTGGAGTAATGCTAGTACGACAGAAAGCACCTACGCAGATCATAGTAGAGTAGATAAAAAGGGGGAAAATCCTAGGCATCAAGAGAAAAATCAAGAAAGTGGAACTAGCTGGACCAGTGGGTGGCGCACATGCTTGTCGAAACGAATATAGGAACATTAGGTGACCAATTAAACATTCTCTGTTTTAGTGATATGAGCATCATATCAGATTCATATTTCAACACGTAAGCTTTGGGTTGAGGTCTTGAGGAGCAGTGCTAGCACGACACGAAGCACCTATGATGATGGTAGTGAATATAAAGGGGGGATACCATAAGCTTTACGAGTATAGTGCCCGTGCCATGGCGGATCTGAAGGTGCAAACTGGACAAAGCTACTTCGCAACCAATGTTTGGTTTCAACTAGCCACTACGATTTGGTACAGACAAGAAAAGTACAGTAAACAAATTACGATCTATTTTCCGGTTGAGATCAATAACGTAAGCACATATGGAAGAGTACCACCTCTCTTGCGACGCCGTGTAGGCCTATGCTGATACGTTTAGGGTGCTGCGGGTGCGACGGCTGTCGGCGGCGGGGAAGAAGACTTTAGACGGCAGACGGCCGGGTCGGGGGATATATCCTGTTGCCGTGGACGAGGCGGTCGTAGGAGCGGCAACAGCAAGGTGGACGACGGCGCCGATGAAGCGAGAGGAGGCGATGAAAGGATCCTGGTCCAGCACCGTGGATGAGAGACGTCCATCTCTTGTAGTGGATGATGGGGTAGGGGTAGTGGCTCCGGCAAGGTGGAGGATGGGGTGGCGGACGGAGGAGGCTGGCCGCAGTGCGGAGGTTGTCATGCCGCCGATGGTGTATGAATGGGGAAATGGAGGGGAGGGGGGATCTCAAACTTTGGGACACGCTTCTCTGAAATGGGGGAAAGTTACGAACTTATCCCTTGTTTCAAATTTCGGACATCGCGTCTGTTGGGGATAGGACGGTAATCTCGCATCTCCCAAATATTTGCCAGTAACTATTTCCAGTGAGGAGAGGGTGTTTTGCCGCCCACGGTTGGCGCCCACGGTGTATGAACGGGGCTGACTGGTAGGGCGGTTGTGTCACGTCTGATGGAAGTTAGACATCTGCCCCTATTTAAAATATTAGCCTACATCAATTTCGGGCAAGGAGAGGGTGTTTTGCCGCCCACGGTTGGCGCCCACGGTGTATGAACGAGGCTGACAGGTAGGGCGGTTGTGTCATGTCTGATGGAAGTTACACATCTACCCCTATTTAAAATATTAGCCTACATCGATTTCGGACGAGGAGAGTTTGTTTTGCCGCCCACCGTGTATGAATGGGGAAATTGAGGAAGAGACACGTGTATTTCGGACGAGCTTGAATCAAATGTGTTTTGCCGCCTATGTTTGGCGCCCACCGTGTCTGAATGGGCTCAGAGGCCGTCGTGTCATGTCTGATTGAAGTTACTAGTCTACCCCTATCAACTGCAGTGTAAATCCGGTCGATAAGGATGTCAAGTGTCAGGGGTAGACAGTAATTTCCATCTCGCAAACACTTGCTTCGGGCAGCCCACAAATTATAGTGGGTGTTTAGCCGCTTCGTTCAAAACTTGGGAGAATTAGCATTCACGTTTCCGCTAGGACCTAGCAAACTAAATTCAAATCCAATTTGTATTCGATTACGAATATCCACAGATAATTATATGTTTTGTTATTTATTTCTTCAAAACCACAACAAAGATTTATTCCACCTTTATATATGATTATGATTTAGAAATGCCGTGATCTTCAAATTCAGTAGGTTGGATACACTCTGAATCAAATAGTTATTTCATCCAATACAATATGCTCACACAAAAAACAGTTCACCTTATGTCAATCATACAAGTACTAAGGATTAGCTCGCCTAAAAATTCGGATCATTACAACACATGGACAACATAGGGGGTCTTGCAACATAATCCATTCAGAGACATGACACAACATGCAAGTACAATAATCTAATGATAATTTCAACAGGTATCTATAGAAGAACCAGGATTATCTTGGGCTTCAGATAGCAGAAACAGCAGGACCTCCTCCGTCTTCAAATGCAACATTCTTACTTCCTCCAATTCTTGGGTTGCTTGCATAATGCGTGCCGCTAATTCCGTAATTTCCAGCCTCAAGATAAAGATTACCTCATTCATGGCAGACACACCATCTCTTTCTGCCTCTAGTAGAGCCTCAATCACTATAATATTTGTGCTCAGACTGCTCTCCTGCGGTGTTGCCTCTGAACTGCTACCATCTCGTAACATGGATGGTGCACTGCTTCCACAAATAGATTCTGGGGTTGTACATTGTGTCCTAGTGTGAACGGCATCCTGAAAGGTTTCCGCCGCTGGACATCAGTAAGAGATAGTTATCGTATGATCCAGGCAGTAAGCTTACATGGTAAACGATGGACGAATTATTGCCGAGCAAGGCAAACTATATTTAAATGGTTCGAAGCAGCATCAGCCGAAAAGAAATTAAAATGGTAAGATGAAACTAGGGATTTAAGTGGCAAATAAACGACATCCGCCAGTCCCATCAAGTTAGTTTTTGCTACCTCCCTAGTTCATTTTCCTCAAAAAATAAAAACTCTTTTGAACTATCATACCACTAGTGGACTTTAATCGGGATTAAACGGGACCCAATTGACATCCCTAGTTGAAAGGGAGTGTACAACCGCTATATTTAAGTTGCCAAGGCATCTAAGCAGTTGAAATAATCTGAGAAAGCACTTAACAGTGTGGCCTCATATAAACTACGAAGACAGTCTTGTGATGAAGTTGAGAGGAAAAGTTAAGGACTCAAATGAAATAGGCATGCATTTCTTTACAATAGTACAACAGACACTGCTGACATATTGGCCAACTCAGGTATAGCGTAACAACAAATAAGCATTCGAATCAAGCAATACAGCAAAGCAGACAACTGAACTATTTGTAATTCGGTAGTATTACACGTTGAGGGCACAAGCCAAGAAAGCAACCCACTCGCATTACATTTCACATGTACTAAAACACACTGGCTTACCATATGTTGCTGTGAAGCCTAGCTGCCGTTGCAATGTTCTTTGAAGATATCGTCAGCATCCCGTGGTTGCAAATCTAGTTGTTGTAGTTTATTCTGCACCATCTATTTAGGTAAAATTAATTTTAATCGCATGCACTGGTCCGAATTGATCATCAATGGTTCATCTAAACTAATGAAAGAAGGGTGTGTGCATACACGACAATACTCCCTCCGATTCTTTTTACTTTGCGTTTAACTTTTTCTCAGTTTTCTCGTATTAGTCTGCGTGTTGCCGATTCCTAGCGCTGGTTTCCTTTTGTGCCCTGCCCCATCCGCCTCTGCCTTAATTAATTGGCAAATTAGTCCAGAAAAATTAAACCAGTGCCCTCCTCGGTATGCAGGTCAAGAGCTATGCGCAGAGTAAATATAATCGGAGGGAGTATATCTGCTTCCCTCTATTTTTATGCTTGTTCGAGGTGCCAACCCCAAAAGAACAAATATTTTGCTTGATGGGGTTGGCAGCTCCATAATTAATAGAAGCATCAAATTAGTCATGCAACTTGGGAAGATCAAGAACACACAAACAAGTAACGAACATAGGCTCGGAGCAGTGATGTAATAGCTAGCATCAGAAAATGTAGGGTAAAACAAACAAAAAGGAGCGGAACCACATGCTAGTTTGCTGATGTGTAATTAAGCATAGAGAACAATAAGCAGTCTGATGGAACCAACAGGTGCCATCAGAACAAAATTAAAGCATATTAACTATATGTGCACTGGTAAGTAATTTAGCACATGTAACATGTTCACTGCCAGAAGTATGGCCCTACAGGTGCAAGCAGAATAATGCGTCTCATGAAAAACTGAATGATGCCCTGAAGAAATTCAAAGGTGCGGTGCTTATGCTAGTAAAGTGAACGTAGGCGCCGGCCGTTGGATAATAGTACCTGATTCTCGGCGGCGTATGGGTATCGTTGTCATACTTGATAGCTAAGGATCGTCGATGGTGCTCGTGGTGCGGTTGAGTTTGGGCCGGCTGTCGCCGTCGCTGAAGCGGCTACGATTGCGGCGCCTGTCAACATACAAGAAAGCTCATCTGTGGTAAGTGAACAGTTAATGATGGAGTCGAATTCCAAAATTCCAATCTTAGGTTTGTAATCTGGTACATCAAGGTATATCACGCATGTTCAAAAGTATCGTTATCTCATAGTACAAACTGTGAAACAAATTGATCAACCATGAGTGCACCATATCTCAATTACGCTAAAGTCCCTCAAATATAGACACCTCACTCTTTATCTGAAGTCAAACACATAGAGAAGTCGTTCTCTCCCCCAAATACCAATACACGAGCACATTAACACCCCTCTCTCTTGTAAAGTCCGGACCCCAACATAGGTCTCTATCACTTTGTCTCTCGGGCATGCACACATCTCTTCCCTCACTCTCTAGGTCTCCCGCTATCTCTCTTACCCAAGCACACGCACTATGTAGAGTGTATATTTCCCATACACACAAAACGTCGCCCCCAAACGTCTATCTCCCTAGTTATGTGGTTCTCGCGCACTCACCTCACACACCACCCCCACTGCAAACAAGCACACTTTGTCTCCTTGTGCACCACTCTCCTCTTTCTATCTCTCCCACATGCGGACCCACCCCAGCTCCTTCCCTGTATACATATTGAAAGCACAAGTGCTCCCTAGGTGGTTTTGGTAATTAATGACAACATATCTCTTGTTGGACTAACACTTTTATCTAGTATGTTTCAGATAAGTTCAACAATGGAGTGGCATGGACTAAAGGATGTGGGAACTCCTTCAAGATGCTAAGGACAAAGGATTGGCTCAAGCTTCAAGCTCAAGACTCTTCATTTTATATTTTAGTGATCCAAGATCACATTGAGTCTATAGGAAAAGCCAATACTATCAAGGAGGGATGAGGTGTTGCTTAATGAACCTCTTGCTTCATGTGCTTGGTGATATGCTCCAAAACCCTCAACTACTTTCCCACTTCCACACATATGACCTAAACCTAAAGTCAAACTTGGCCCTACCGATTCTTTCTTCCGGCGCCACTGAGTTCAGATGTCATAGCCACTGCAGCAAACCCTAGGAAATCGGTTTCACCGATAGGGATCTTGGTCTCACCGAGATGGGATTGTAATCTCTCTGTGTATGTCCATTACCAAAATCGGTCCAACCGAGTTTGAGCAATCGGTACTACCGAGATTACAATGCAAACTTTCTGGTTAACTTATTACCAAAATCGGTCCCACCGAGTTTGAGTAATCGGTCCCACCGAGTTTGCCTGACCAACTCTCTGGTTAGCTAATTACCAAAATCGGTCCCACTGAGTTTGTGTAATCGGTCTCACCGAGATTACGTTATGCCCTAACCCTAACCATATCGGTCCTACCGAGTTGCATATCAGTCCCACCGAAAACCCTAACGGTCACTAGGTTTACTAAATCGGTCTGACCGAGTTTGATGATTCGGTCCCACCGAGTTTGGTAAATTGTGTGTAACGGTTAGATTTTGTGTGGAGGCTATATATACCCCTCCACCTCCTCTTCATTCGTGGAGAGAGCCATCAGAACAAGCCTACACTTCCAGCATCCTATTTCTAAGAAAGAACTACATACTCATGTGTTGAGGCCAAGATATTCCATTCCAACCATATGAATCTTGATCTCTAGCCTTCCCCAAGTTGCTTTCCACTCAAATCTTCTTTCCACCATATCCAAATCCTATGAGAAAGAGTTGAGTGTTGGGGAGACTATCATTTGAAGCACAAGAGCAAGGAGTTCATCATCAACACACCATTTGTTACTTCTTGGAGAGTGGTGTCTCCTAGATTGGCTAGGTGTCACTTGGGAGCCTCCGACAAGATTGTGGAGTTGAACCAAGGAGTTTGTAAGGGCAAGGAGATCGCCTACTTCGTGAAGATCTACCGCTAGTGAGGCAAGTCCTTCGTGGGGACGGCCATGGTGAGATAGACAAGGTTGCTTCTTCGTGGACCCTTCGTGGGTGGAACCCTCTGTGGACTCGCGCAACTGTTACCCTTCGTGGGTTGAAGTCTCCATCAACGTGGATGTACGATAGCACCACCTACCGGAACCACGACAAAAACATCCGTGTCTCCAATTGCGTTTGATTTCTCCAAACCCTTCCCTTTACATTCTTGCAAGTTGCATGCTTTACTTTCCGCTGCCTATATAACTCTTTGCATGCTTGCTTGTTATGTATTGAGAATGTTAAACTTGTGCCTAAACTCCATTTAAACCAAAAGAAGTTAAAAACTGCAACTTTGGTACTTAGTGTCTAATCACCCTCCCTCTAGACACCTCTTCTCAAGATCCTACAAGTGGTATCAGAGCATTGGTCTCCATTGCCTTGGTTTAATCACCGTTGGAGGAAGATGGATGAGTCTACTTTGGGGAGTCTTAGACATAGAGTGCCTATTCTTGATGGAGAGTATTTTCATGAGTGGAAAAATGAGATGCTTGTAATTTTCAATCAATATCATTTGAACAAGTACATTGCTAGCCCTTGTGCACCTCATGTTGATCCTATGCATCCTACCCTTGATGAATCTATTGACATGACTAGGAATCTTGGAACTGTTAATGTTATCACTAGAGGCTTGCCTAGAAACTTAATTAGAATCCTGCCTACTCTTGAGTGTGCCTACACTATATGGAAATTTCTTGAGGAACGCTTTCCAAATTATTCCTTGAAAAATCTAGATGAAAATCTCTATAAGTCTATTGCCTTGAGTAAGATGAATACTACTGATCCTATGTTTGGTGATCGTCTATTTGAACTTACCGACCTTATGCGTGCCAAAGGAGATGTTGGAATTATTGGTGATATTATTTCCGAAGCTATAAGAATTCATAAGCAAGATCATTGTCAAACTCACTCTAACGAATTACCCTCTCTAGGACTTGATCCACCACATGACGATGTTGAACATGGATACTACGATGAGGATGATGATAGTGACTTCGATCTTGATGATGCAATGAGACATTTTGGTCTTATGGAAAATCTTAGGGGATATGTGTCAGGAGGAAAGGAATGGGTTCTTGACAGTGGGTGTACCGATCACATGACCGGAGATAAAGACATGTTTCGTGAGCTTGCTGAAAATGATAGTCCTTGAAAGTATGTCACTTTCGGTGACAACTCAAAGGGTAAGGTGGTTGGCCTTGGTAAGGTGGCCATCTCACATGATAGCTCCATTCAGAATGTCATGCTCGTTGAATCTCTTGGCTACAACTTACTTTTAGTATCTAGACTTGCTGATTTCGGTTTCAATGTTCTATTTACTGAAGTAGATTGTCAAGTATTTCATCGAGACAATCATAAAATGGTCTTTACCAGTATACGTAGAGGTGATCTTTACATTGTTGATTTCTCTAAAAAGGCACAACCTAAAACATGCTTCATTGCTAAATCCTCAGAAGGCTGGTTATGGCATAGACGACTAGGTCACGTTGGCATGAGAAATCTTGACAAGCTTATTAAAGGAAATCATATCCTTGGAGTTAACGATGTCATATTTGATAAGGATAGACAGTGCAGTGCTTGTCAAGCAGGTAAACAGGTTGAAGGAAGGCATCCCGTGAAGAACATCATGACCACAAGGAGGCCACTCGAGCTACTTCATATGGATCTCTTTGGTCCCAACGCCTACAAAAGCCTTGGTGGAAATTCTTTTGGTCTAGTTATAGTTGATGATTTTTCAAGATTTACGTGGGTGTTCTTTCTCGATGATGAATCGCAGGTCCAAAAGATCTTCAAAAACTTTGCTAGGAAGGCCCAAAATCAATTTGAAGTGAAGATCAAGAAGGTTCGCAGCGACAACGGAATGGAGTTCAAGAACGCAAATGTGGACACCTTTCTTGACGAAGAAGGGATTTCACACGAGTTCTCGGCTACGTACACACCTCAACAAAATGGAGTTGTTGAGAGGAAGAACCAGACGCTCATCGAAATGGCGAGAACGATACTTGATGAGTACAAAATGCCGAAGCACTTTTGGGCAGAAGCGCTTGAGACAGCTTGTCATGCAACAAATCGCTTGTATCTTCACAAGCTTCTCGGCAAGACGGCATACGAGCTCCTCACCGGTAACAAACCCCAAGTTGGATACTTTCGAGATTCGGCTCAAAGTGCTACATTCTTGATAAGCATCGTCGTTCAAAATTTGCTCCTAAGTCTCATGAAGGTTTCCTACTAGGTTATGGCTCAAACTCTCACACTTACCATGTCTACAACAATTTCACCCGAAAGGTTGAAGAGACGGTAGATGTGAAGTCTGATGAATCTAACGGCTCACAAGTAGAGCAATTACCAATTGATGTAGGAGACAAAGACCCTTCGGAAGCAATCCAAGACTTGTCTATTGGCAAGGTCCGTCCAACGGAGGTGAAGGAGAGTACCTCTTCTGTTCAAGTGGAAGCTTCTACATCACGACAAGGTGAACCAAGAGTTGATACAGAAGCATCCACAAGTGGAACAAACCAAGATGAAGAAAACGAGGAAGAACATCACGAATGTCAACAACCTCCTTCTGCACCTCGACAAGAAAACGACAACGCTAATAATGAAGGAGATCAAGAAGAAGAAGAAGAACAAGATGAAGAAGATGTTCAACCGAGACCCAAGAAAAAGCTTTCACGAGTTCGAGCAAGAGTTGCTAAAGGCCATCCCGTCGAGCAAATCTACAATGATATTCAAACCGGGAGAATCACTCGCTCTAAAACTCGCTTAGCTAACTTTTGTGAAAACTATTCTTTCATCTCTAGCATTGAACCTATGAATGTCGAAGAAGCATTGGAAGATCCGGATTGGATAAATGCTATGCATGAACAGCTACACAACTTTGAGAGAAACCAAGTTTGGACATTGGTTGAGAAGCCCGACAACAACCACAACATCATCGGTGCCAAATGGGTGTTTTGCAACAAGCAAGATGAAGATGGACAAGTAGTTCGCAACAAAGCACGTCTCGTCGCTCAAGGCTACACACAAGTCGAAGGTATGGACTATGGTGAGACTTATGCTCCCGTTGCTAGATTTGAGTCCATTCGCATCTTACTTGCCTATGCTAATCACCATAATATCACCTTGTACCAAATGGACATTAAAAGTGCTTTTCTAAATGGTGAAATAGAGAAGGAAGTTTATGTTAAACAACCTCTTGGTTTTGTCAATCCTAAGAAACCAAATCATGTTTACAAACTTTACAAAGCCCTTTATGGTCTTAAACAAGCTCCTAGAGCATGGTATAAATGCTTGACCAAGTTTCTTCTTGAAAAAGGCTTTGAAATTGGGAAAATTGATTCCACACTTTTTTTCTAAAAGGGTTAATGGAGAATTATTTGTATGCCAAATTTATGTTGATGATATCATATTTGGATCAACTAACCCTCATTTTAGTGAGAAGTTTGGGAAGCTAATGTCGGAGAAATTTGAGATGTCAATGATGAGTGAACTCAAATTCTTTCTTGGGTTGCAAATCAAGCAAACTAAGGAAGGTACTTTTGTCTCTCAAACGAAGTACACAAAGGACTTATTCAAGAAGTTTAATATGCAAGAGTGCAAAGTTATGTCTACACCCATGCCTACTAGTGGACATCTTGATTTGACCAAAGATGGTAAACCGGTTGACCAAAAGGTTTATCGCTCTATGATTGGATCATTGTTATACCTATGTGCTTCACGTCCCGATATTATGCTAAGTGTGTGCATGTGTGCAAGATATCAAGCTGCTCCTAAAGAATGTCATCTTAAGGCCGTGAAAAGGATAGTGAGATACTTAATTCATACACCAAATTTTGGCATTTGGTATCCTAAGAGGGCCTCTTTCGATCTTGTTGGCTATTCCGACTCAGACTATGCCGGAGACAAGGTTGATAGAAAGTCCACTTCGGGTACTTGTCAATTTCTTGGTAGATCTCTTGTGTCTTGGTCCTCCAAGAAACAAAACTCGGTATCCTTATCTACAACCGAAGCGGAGTACATTGCCGCTGGTTCATGTTGTGCTCAATTACTTTGGATGACCCAAACTCTTAAAGATTATGGGATATACGTGAAACATGTTCCATTGCTTTGTGACAATGAAAGTGCTATCAAAATTGGTCATAATCCCGTACAACATTCTTGAACTAAGCATATAGAAGTTCGTCATCACTTCATTCAAGATCATGTTGCTAAGGGTGACATTAATCTTAAGCATGTTCGCACCGAAAAGCAATTAGCGGATATATTTACTAAACCCCTTAATGAGAAAGTGTTTTGCAGGTTGAGAGGAGAATTGAACATCATAGATGCTTCAAACTTGGAGTAGAAACTCCATTGGATGCATGCAAGACATGAGCTTATGACTAATCCATGATATCTCTCTTATGTTGAAAATATTATATCTTGGATATATTTGCATCTTGCATGTTATCTAACCCATGTAGGTACTTGGTTGAATCAAATTCCATGAGATCGTAATCTACTCACATCTTGAGCAATCTCTACATCACCAAGTCTCTAAACTATGGTGGCTGAATACAAGGAAGCACGGAATCATTCAAACATATCCTTTGACAAACTCTTTGTTGAGCTTCATGATTATCGTTTTTGGGTACACAAGTGCTCCTCCTTGCAAGAACTAACCCATGTAGGTAGATGGACTCAAATTCCAAGTGGTGCTCCCGACTCTTGATGAGCTACATCAACCTTGAGCAACCCGCACAAGTTCAACTACATGGTCAACACCACCAACCAAGGTATGTTATTCCATCTTAGAGAAGCTTTACTCCGTGTCATGAGCTAAAGCAACTCGACAAGATGTGAATACATCAAGATGCTTAAACGAAAAATGGTAACCCCATTTTGAGCATAAACGATGAATATGACCTATGATCAAGTGATCTCACTTGACTCCTAAGTCAATATACTCTAACATAGGTGACTTTGTCACCGACCATCTCTAGATGAAGTTCTCTCGTGTTCTTTTCTGAGTTTCTACATTTGTCCCATGCATATTTGTTTCCCCTTTCAAAAAAAACTTCATCTAGATTTCATTATTTTCTTTCTGTTTGCTCTGCATTTTCTGCATCCAATTCATTGCACATCATTCAGTAAATTCCTTGCAAATATTTGTGAGATCTTACTAGTCTAGTGAGCTGAGGTGACAAGTGTTTTCTCTGAGATGAACTCGGTTTCACCGATTTGTTGCTTTCGGTCCAACCGAATCCTTCCGGTACAACCGAAGCATACAACTCGGTGCCACCGATTTCACAACAGGAAAAACAGTTTGCCACTTATTCTGTGTTTCTTCTGATCCAGCTCCACTCAATGAATCTTGTCCTCTACAAGCATCACTATTTTATCCAGTGATTTGTGTTGTGACTCAAGGACCAAACCCATTCACAACAAATTCCAGAAGACCCTTCTTGGAAATTGATGTCAAAGGAGGAGAGAGATATCACATCAAAGCTTATCACTTCCAAAAGGGAGAGAGTATTAAGGGGGAGAAAGAGATCTCCAGGGGGAGAGAATACTCAAGTAGAAAGTATTTCTCAGTACTTCTCAAGGATCCCAGATGCTTGGTGTTCAATAGGAGAGATGCCACATGTCTTTTTGGGGGAAAGACATGGTCATGTGTGCTTATTTGCATTAAGCTCTGTTCTTTTATATCTTTCAGCTCTGATTTTCTGTTCCCTATCTTCTCCCAGTATCCCATGCTAGATTCAGGGGGAGCAAGACATCTAAGGGAAAGGAATCATTTAAATTCATTGCATATCTTTACTCTTGGGGACATGTCTAATCCAATGTGGTACTTAGTACTCACTCTCTACATGTCATCCCAGTCTTGGTAATCTTGTGGTTTCTTCTGTTTGCTCTGGCTAGTAGATGTACCTGTGTTATCTAACCTTGTTTGTGCAGGTTCATTTTACCCTAAGCCAACTCAATACTACAAGGTAAGTATATGCATCACACTCATGTGTATGAGGAATTCTTGCTGATGTACATACTGTTTGCAAGAAGGACTCATGAGCATGAAGGTACTTTCTTTAATATTCTTTGCTCTGATGCATATGGCCAAGATACATGTAGC
This sequence comes from Aegilops sharonensis, assembly GCA_904067115.1. Classification (NCBI taxonomy): domain Eukaryota; kingdom Viridiplantae; phylum Streptophyta; class Magnoliopsida; order Poales; family Poaceae; genus Aegilops; species Aegilops sharonensis. Next base: position 388,644,822 of record LR880972.1, on the reverse strand, counting down.
ACATTGCCTACTCTATCATGGTTATGCTTTCACATGTTTCTATATTCCATATTCACATGATTGCATACATATAGGGGGAGCCTATGCTTGTTACATGTCTTTCCGAAGCTTTACTTGATATTCTTTATATCTTTATGCAAAGCTTTGATGTATGTTGCCATCAATTATCAAAAAGGGGGAGATTGAAAGCACAAGTGCTCCCTAGGTGGTTTTGGTAATTAATGACAACATATCTCTTGTTGGACTAACACTTTTATCTAGTATATTTCAGATAAGTTCAACAATGGAGTGGCATAGACTAAAGGGCGTGGGAACTCCTTCAAGATGCTAAGGACAAAGGATTGGCTCAAGCTTCAAGCTCAAGACTCTTCATTTTATATTTTAGTGATCCAAGATCACATTGAGTCCATAGGAAAAGCCAATACTATCAAGGAGGG
>LR880972.1:388623071-388633775 GCA_904067115.1 Aegilops sharonensis | reverse complement strand
ATGCACTATGTAACTAGCCTTGCTTATTGGCTTCCAAAGCTTAACTTTCACTCCTACTTACAATATGTAGAGTATTTAACAAAAAACTACCACTTTCAACCAGCCCTAGGAAGAATCTATTGTACAAAAAATAGCAAAAACATACCCAAAATTTCTTAATCCACGCCAAAAACTACCTAGTACTCCTACCGATTAGGTTCGTTTAAACCCATTTATCACAGGGTTGGCCCACATGTCCGTGCTGACGAGGCAGATTAAACCAACACATTTTGTTTGACCGTTGACACAAGGGACCCACATCTGACCCTCTATCCTGTTATTCCCCCTCAAATCATTATTTTTCCTGAACATTACTTCAAACAGTATTGATGCGTGTTCGTCGGTGGCGGCGGTGATGAGCGAGTTGGCCGCCGCTCCGCCGGATGGGCCGGACGCCGCGCTGGCCTCCGCACGGGTTGGCAGGCTGGCCTGAGCGTGACTCACGAGCGAGCAAGCCATCGCGCTGGCCTTCGCTCGAGCCAGATGGCTGGCCTTAGCGTGGCGCCCGCGTGCAAGCCGCCGCGCCGCCGTGCCAATCTAGCTAGCAAACCTTACAGACAAGCAGCTGAGCAGAGCTATCTTGGCTAGCTAGCGGCCGCGAGCGCCGGACGGAGCTGGCATCCGGGCTACCACAACATGGGCTCCGCACCGCCAGCGGTTTTGACCTCGCCTTCTGCCGGCGACGGTAGCTGTGTCCCATGGCCGAGGATGACTAGGTGGACGGGCCGGAGGTAGGAGGTCACTCGAGGATTTTTGTTGGTAAGAGCATGTACAATGGTTGATAAGGTAGCCTTATCTTAAGTGTGCCACGTATGCAAGTGGTTGTAGTTTCTTGGCATTTTAGTGGTTTCTTGCATTATTAGAGCAAGTACAATAGAGCTGAGTCAGCGGGCTATAAGAAATAAACTACTCCCTCCGTCTAGGTGTGTAAGTCATCTTACGAAAACCAAATAATCCCAAACCACTTAGACGCGGTGCATTAACTTCTACCTCGTTTCTTGTTTCTTGACATATCAACCAATAAGAAATGTGGGTGTGCATGCTTTTAATGACTTGAAACTACCAAACACGACATGCAGTGGTTAATTCATTGCATGCAATGCTATTAATTAGCAAATAAACGTTAAGGTCTCTAGTTTTCCCCTCCTCCTTGGTCACGGTGCACAATCTAAGATGACTTATTCAGCTAGACGGAGGGAGTAGTATATTTCTGCTTAGTTGGAGGAAAGAGAAGAGGAGAGAGAGGGTAAGCGGGCTCTTCGTGAAGAGCCAGCTCTAGCACGTGCTCCTAGGCACTTTGTGAGAATGAGAAGTGGGCCACATAATAAAAAAGTAGTACACTCTTTTGATCTATTATTGTACTACATGTTGGCTATAAGATGGGCTCTAGATGACATGGCACTGGCTTATAGCCAGCAGTTAGCTATACTGTTAACCATACTCTTAGGGGTTTCTTGTAAGGAACAATGTACGTACTACTACCGACAAAAGGCAATTCTAGGTTGCGTTGTACTCCAACGAGTACTACTAGTGGTCGCGGGAGTGTATACCTCGTTTTGTGGGTTCGATCCTGGCCGAACGCACGGCGTCCTTTAAAAAGTAGTACTAGTACTACACTTCGCTGCGAGCCAATATTTTACACGGGTAGTTTGAGTTTTGAAGTCAAACAGACGTGTGGCCCCACAATCTGGGTGCACCGGACAGCCTAGCCACGTGAACAGGTTTTCCTTCCCACCATCCTGTGGCTCGCGTGCTCGCCCTAGCCGCACCTCGCTTGCAGCTTCCAGCTAGTAGCATATTTAAACTAGCGCCTCCCAATTAAGCCCAAGGAGCCGAAAAAGCCTGGCGGGGCATTGGGAATTGTGTAATATGGCTCTGTACGTAAAGTGCTCTACTACTACTCTGTAGCTTGTGGCATTGCATGCATGGACTTCACTCCATTATCGGCTCTACTATAAAAGAAATTCCTCTTGGCGTGTTTTTTTTCAAATGGAGGCAAAAGCTTTGCTTCATCTCATTCATAAAGAAGGAACTACTAACAAATTTTGACGAGATCCATTACACCTCCACAAATGGAAGCGAAAAGCCTAGTCTCGCTGTATCAAATAACTCAAATGTTCTACCCCCGCAATAACCGTCGCTGATAAATAGGCTGCTAGTGTGTGCGTGAGAGGAGCGGCTGAGTAGGCCAGCTACGTGAGAGAAGCGGCTGAATAGAACACCGAGAGTACCCACTAGGCCACTTGATTAATATTGATGATATGGGTAGTACAAGAGTAGATCTACCACGAGATCATAGAGGCTAAACCCTAAGAGCTAGCCTATGATGGTATGATTGTAATTGTGATCGGCCTTCTAAGGACCAACCTCTCCGGTTTATATAGACACCGGAGAGGGATAGGGTTTACATGGAGTCGGTTACAAGGAAGGAAATATAATATCCGGATCGCCAAGCTTGCCTTCCACGCCAAGGAAAGTCCCATCCGGACACGGGCAGAAGTCTTGAGTCTTGTATCTTCACGCTTCAATATTCCGGACGTTGTACACAGTCCGGCTGTCCGGATACCCCCTAATCCAGGACTCCCTCAGTAGCCCCTGAACCAGGCTTCAATGACGATGAGTCCGGCGTGCAGTCTTGTGTTCGGCATTGCAGGGCGGGTTCCTTCTCCGAATACTCCAAAGTGCCTGTTACAACGAATAGTGTCCAGCCTCTAATAAATGTTGTGTTCCTCGGCTTCGGTGCCTCAGTAATGACCATCTCCACGAGTCAGGTGAATGCGAGGAGTCGAGGCATTTTTGCATTTGCCACCCTCGATCCTCCGGGCTAACCGTCTATTTGAAGGGACGGGGATTCTCAGATCCAAACCTCACTCTCCCTCCCAGAGCCAGCATCCAACAGAGCACTCCACGAAAAGCCATTCCAACATGGCTGGCCGTCACAGCTCTTCTGCTTGCCCTTCTCGTTCCAAGTCGGGGGATTGGGGAGAGTGTTCAGTTCCTCATAGTCGTTTGATAAAGTTACAAACCCAAGGGTTTCTCCCACCAGCGTTCATGGTCTCCGTCCGAGCTAGGATAGCCACTTATGACGGAGGAGACCAAGCTGAGGGATCTCCTAACCCATCTCCGGAGGAGCATATATGTCTGATCCCTCATTTGCTGAGGGGCGTCGGGTTCCCTATCCACCCGTTTCTTCGCGGGCTCCTGGAGTTCTACGGCCTCCAGTTACATGATCTTACCCCTGCCTCTATTCTGCACATAGCGGGGTATGTTGCCCTTTGCGAGCTGTTTTTAGGTTGCGAACCACACTTCGGATTATGGAGGAAGTTGTTCTGCCTCGTCCCCCGCACCCAGGGGGAGTCCCTATGTCAAGTGGGCGGGGCCGAAATATGGCGCATCGCCGAGACCGGATACCTATCCGGCACTCCTGAGAAGGCACCAGAAAACTGGCCTTTAGAGTGGTTTTATATAAATGACGTCCCCCTTCCGGATCCAGTCCGGCCGGGTCTCCGCAAGTTCAGCAACGCCCCACCGAGGGCACGCCTAAGCTGGCGCCCTCGGGGCCCTCAAGAAGAGGACACAAGGGAAATATTCTTCCTGATGGACAGGGTAAAGTTGCTGGCCAAATCCGGACTGACGATAGTTGAGGTTATGGCGATATGCATAAGACGGGGAGTGCAGCCGCTCCAATATCGGGGGAAGCCCATGTGGCATTTCAACAGGGAAGATGACGCCACCCATTGCGGCCGTAAGGGTCCGGACTCTGCTGCCGCTCTGGCAAGGATATTGTCCGATTTGTACAAAGGGGAAGAGGAGGAATTCCTTCGCATAAAAATGCGGGGCGGATTCTCCATGTACAACCCCCCAGCGTGGGTAAGTTGCCACTCTTTTTCCCTGCTTTACTTACTCTAGCGTTCTTCTACTAAGATTACTTGCATCAATGCTTCTGGGCAGGAACTAAGGAGGGTCGTAGAAAGAATCTTCAGCCCACCCCCGCAACCAAAGGACCCTGGAAGGGCCCTAGATCCGGGACTTAAAGTGGATCCGGATATCACTTTGGAGCTTGTCAACGGGGTGTTCTATCAGGCGAGCTGGGATGGCGCCCTAGTGGCCATTTCGGCCGACTACCTTGGACTGCTCCCCGCTTCGGGTGTAAGCCGAAGTAAAAAACCCTATCCTTCGAAGAGGACTCTTCCTAGGCATTACAATTTACCTTTGAGGTGTCGTTCTATTTGCAGAAACGACGGCCGGAGCAAGGGGCCGAGCCCCTAGGGACTTGTCAACCACGAGCATCCAGATCGTGCAAGCTCAAGAGGAAGGCGGTGAGGGTTGACACACCGCTACAGAGGTAAAGCAATGACCTGTCCTGTAATTATAGAATTTAAAATATGACAGCGCCCTTTGTGTCTGGCAGGAAGAGGAATAACCGGACTATATCCGGCGACCCTACCAATCACGGCTCCACCAGCCGAGTTCTAGAACCGGCTTCGGGGGTGGAGGCGGACACGGGGCCAGCACCGCATAGCTCTCCAACAGAGAGTGCGGATATGCTCTCAGCCACGAATTCCGAAGTATAGAGCGCCATGAATCACAGGCGCCGACGGGCCGTACTTCGGAACAACATCTTTTCCGAAGAGGCATTTAATGCCTTCAATTTAGGAGACGCATACATCCGAGCTGCTCAAGGCGGACTTGCCCGAGCAACGGACCAGTATACCAAAGATATACGGGTAAGAAAATTTGATAAGCATGTGTAGCAGTAGCCCCTGAGACTTGAAACGGTTGAAACAATAGTTTTAAGGATCAATGTATGTACAGGTCCTTGTAGAGAAGAACGAGCAATTGTCTCGGGAGCTAGAGGGATGCAAGGCCGAACTGAGGGCCGCAGTTGCCAAATTAGAGGAACCCCAAAAGCCCTCACCTGGTAACAATTGTCACAATTGCACGAAGATGCACCAGTTAGTAAATGGCTGATGTGACAAGTCTAACAGAAAATTCTGCAGACAATCCCGGGGTGAATCCGGAGGGCGTAAGAGAGGATGCATCGCATCTCAAAAAGCAGCTAGAGGCTGGCGAGCGCATTCTTACGCGAGTTAGGCGGGAGAAGAATGATCTTCAACATGCCAAAGTTCAGCTGGACGTGGAGTTAAAAGATCTCCGCGCTCAGCTGGCGGACTCCGTCAAGGAGAACAAGAGGCTTCGACGTGGCATTTATGGTAAGTGCTTAGACGAACTGTTGTACAGTTCGGCGAGGAAGTATATTGAAAGAATTTTGCTTGCAGGAATGTTAACGGGTCGCCCTGAGGAGGAGATGCCCTCATCTGTACATGATTTACTGCAAGACCTTTCGCAACTGCACGAGTGAGCTCGGCAAGTGATGCAGGGTGTTGCTCAGGCTTTGTGGCCGTCAAGCCTATTGCCGAATGGCATGGGCAAACTTGCAAACCTACTTCAAGGAGCCCGGTGGCGCTTCCGTCTATGGAAGATATCAGCATGCCGGCAAGGAGCAAGAGAAGCCTGGGCAATGGTGAAGACGCGCTACACCAAGCTGGACCCGAACCATATGGCCGAAGTGGGACCGGCAGGGCCCGATGGGCAAGAAATTCCCGTTAGTCTGGTGTATGACCAGGTAGCTTTAGCCGCTAAGTATTCTCAACAGGATTGTAAGCTAGATAGCCTGTTGGATGGTATAGAAGAGGAATGTAATCAATCCAAGTGACTGTGTAATTTAATGGGCATGATGAGCCCCTAGCCGGATTAGAATCATTTGTCATGGCAGACCTTTTCGGTTCAGCCCCCAGATTCTATAGTTCGGGGTGTGTCCGAATACCCGCTCAGCTATAAAAAACCGGGGTATGCGTGGAAACAAGGCATAGGGGTCATAAGTGCTTGAATAGACAAGTACCCAATTAGTTATGTTATATTACATGGATAGTAAGAAACATCTTCCAGAGAGAATAGTTCCGTTAGGGGTTCCTTTCCCTGGGTACGCATGCGACGATGCACATGTCCGGACTGCGAACGAAGGGGCATGATACAAGAATTCTGGGGATTTGTGTTATGATAAACGAATACATCTTTTGTTCACCGACCGAATATTCTCTTAAAGAAGCTAGCTTTCGGCTTCACCCAGTCTGAGGTACACATCCGACTGAACCGGCAGTAACAATCGCAGAGGTGCTCCCCTTATGCCCTAGCCGAATTAACGGGAACATAGGGCATAAACACAAGAGCCAGGCAACCCAGCTTGGCAACATCTTAAGTCATATCGATGCATATAATGGTGAAGAAAAGGCACATATGGAAAAAGAATGCATATGCGACGGGCACAAAGCCATGTGAGTAATCATTTGTAGCTTCCGTATAGGAAGCCCCCAGGTATTGCTTACACACTTAGTGCGGCCGGAGTGATCCAGAAATCCGCACTATATTGAATACTTTGTGTGAAGGGAGAAAAAGGTCGAGAAAGGAAAAGGGGATGGGGCATAATTAAAAGGGAGGGGTTAGGAGACGAACACTGTGTTCTGCACTAGGCGTAGAATCTCCGTAGTCTTGCCGCGTTCCATGGCTTCGGCTCGAGTCTGTTATCGGATGCATTACGTAAGCGGTACGCTCCTCCGATGAGAACTTTGTCAATGACGAAGGGACCCTCCCACTTGGGTTTGAGTTTGTCCTTCTTATTCTCCGGTAGTTGTAGAACGAGCTCGCCAATATTGTAAGTTTTGGCCCGCACTTCTCTGCTTTGGTATCGTCGAGCCTGCTGCTGATAGAATGCGGAACGGGCTTTTGCGACATCGCGCTCCTCCTCCAGGGCATCCAAATTATCCTGCCGATCTAACTCGGCTTCCTTCTCTTCGTACATGCGTACGCGTGGCGAATCATGTATTATGTCGCAAGGTAATACTGCTTCCGCGCCGTACACCATAAAAAATGGTGTATACCCGGTGGTGCGATTTGGCGTGGTCCGTAGCCCCCAGAGTACGGAGTCGAGCTCGTCCACCCAGTGCGTATCCGATTCTGTCAAGGATCGCACTAGTCTGGGTTTGATGCCACTCATAATGAGACCATTTGCCCGCTCTACCTGGCCGTTTGTTTGGGGATGGTAGACGGAAGCGTAATCGAGCTTGATGCCCATTTTTGCGCACCAAGTTTTCACTTCGTCGGTTGTGAAATTTGAGCCATTATCAGTAATGATGCTATGGGGGACACCGTATCGGTGTACGACCCCGGATATGAAGTCTATAACTGGTCCGAATTCAGCCGTTTTAACTGGTTTAGCTTCTATCCATTTGGTGAATTTGTCCACCATGACCAATAAGTATTTCTTCTTATGGCTTCCCCCTTTAAGAGGTCCGACCATATACAGCCCCCAGACCGCAAAGGGCCAAGTTATGGGGATTGTTTGGAGAGCGCTAGGGGGCATATGACTCTGACTGGCAAAGAGCTAGCAACCGACGCAGTGTTGGACAAGGTCTTGTGCGTCTACTCGGGCCGTCAGCAACCGACGCAGTTATTGATGTGTCCCCTATTAAATCTTTTTTTTGCAATATGAATCTTGATGAAACTGAATATGATCTTCCTTTACCTAGAAGGCGTTCTAAGAATTCAGAGTTTTTAGATCTTGATGATGAAATTGATAAAAGTGGGATTGAAAGAAATAAAAATCTAGATGTTACTAAACCCACTATATTGGATCTCAAGGAATTTAATATGAAAATTTCTCTTTAATTGATTGTATTTCCTTGTTGCAATCCGTGCTAAATTCTCCTCATGCTTATAGTCAAAATAAGGCCTTTACCGAACACATTGTTGATGCCTTGATGCAATCTTATGAAGAAAAACTTGAGCTGAAAGTTTCTATCCCTAGGAAACTCAAAGATTAGTGGGAACCCACAATTAAAATTAAAATTAAAGATCATGAGTTTAATGCTTTGTGTGATTTGGGTGCTAGTGTCTCCACTATTCCCAAAACTTTGTGTGATTTGCTAGATTTCTGTGACTTTAATGATTGCTCTCTAAACTTGCATCTTGCGGATTCCACTATTAAAAATCCTATGGGAAGAATTAATGATGTTCTTATTGTTGCAAATAGGAATTATGTGCCCGTAGATTTTATCGTTCTTGATATAGATTGCAATCCTTCATGTCCTATTATTCTTGGTAGACCTTTACTTAGAACGATTGGTGCAATTATTGATATGAAGGAAGGGAATATTAGATTCCAATTTCCATTAAAGAAAGGCATGGAACACTTCCCTAGAAAGAAAATAAAATTACCATATGAATCTATTATGAGAGCCACTTATGGATTGCCTACCAAAGATGGCAATACCTTGCTTTTATGCCTAGCTAGGGGCGTTAAACGATAACGCTTGTTGGGAGGCAACCCAATTTTATTTTTTGTTTTTTTGTTTTTGCTTCTGTTTAGGAATAAATAATCCATCTAGCCTCTGTTTAGATGTGGTTTTATCTTTTAATTAGTGTTTGCGCCAAGTTAAACCTATTGGATCTTCTTGGATGATAGTTATTTGATCTTGCTGTAATTTCCAGAAACTTTGCGCTCAGTGTCAGAATTGTTAAAAATCACCAGAACGTGATAAAATATTGATTCCAATTGCTGCTGATCAATAAAAATTTTTTCCAGGTCTTCTAATTTTGGTAGAATTGTTTGAGTTCCAGAAGTTTGCGTTAGTTACAGATTACTACAGACTGTTCTGTTTTTGACAGATTCTGTTTTGCGTGTGTTGTTTGCTTATTTTGATGAATCTATGGCTAGTAAAATAGTTTATGATCCATATAGAAGTTGGAATACAGTGGGTTTAACACCAATACAAATGAATAATGAGTTCATTACAGTACCTTAAAGTAGTCTTTTGTTTTCTTTCTCTAACGGAGCTCACGAGATTTCTATTGAGTTTTGTGTTGTGAAGTTTTCAAGTTTTGGGTGAATTCTTTTGATGGATTATGGAACAAGGAGTGGCAAGAGCCTAAGCTTGGGGATGCCCATGGCACCCCCCAATATAATCTAAGGACACCAAAAATTCAAAGCTTGGGGATGCCCCAGAAGGCATCCCCTCTTTCGTCCACTTCCATCGGTAATTTACTTGGAGCTATATTTTTATTCACCACATGATATGTGTTTTGCTTGGAGCGTCTTGTATTATTTGCGTATTTACTTGTTAGTTTACCACAATCATCCTTGCTGTACACACATTTTGAGAGAGCCATACATGAATTGGAATTTGATAGAATACTCTATGTGCTTCACTTATATCTTTTGAGCGTGATAATTTTTGCTCTAGTACTTCACTTAGATCTTTTAGAGCACGGTGGTGGATTTGTTTTAAAGAAACTTGATCTCTCATGCTTCACTTAGATTATTTTGAGATTCGTTAATAGCATGGTAATTTGCTTAATGTTAATATACTTGGTATTCAAGATATGTGAAACTTTCTTTTGAGTGCGTTGAATACTAAGATAAGTTCGATGCTTGATAATTGTTTTGAGATATGAAGATGGTGATATTAGAGTCATGCTAGTTGAGTAGTTGTGAATTCAAAGAATACTTGTGTTGAAGTTTGTGATTCCCGTAGCATGCACGTATGGTGAACCATTATGTGATGAACTCGGAGCATGATTTATTTATTGATTGTCTTCCTTATGAGTGGCAGTCGGGGATGAGCGATGGTCTTTTCCTACCAATCTATCCCCCTAGGAGCATGCACGTAATACTTTGCTTTGATAACTTCTAGATTTTTGCAATAAGTATATGAGTTCTTTATGACTAATGTTGAGTCCATGGATTATACGCACTTTTTCCATCCTTCCACTATTGCTAGCCTCTCTAATACCGCGCACCTTTCGCCGGTATTATACACCCACCATATACCTTCCTCAAAACAGCCACCATACCTACCTATCATGGCATTTTCATAGCCATTCCGAGATATATTGCCATGCAACTTTCCACCATTCCGTTTATTATGACACGCTCCATCATTGTCATATTGCTAGCATGATCATGTAGTTGACATCGTATTTGTGGCAAAGCCACCGTTCATAATTCTTTCATACATGTCACTCATGTTTCATTGCATATCCCGGTACACCGCCAGAGGCATTCATATAGAGTCATATTTTGTTCTAAGTATCGAGTTGTAATTGTTGAGTTGTAAGAAAAATAAAAGTGTGATGATCATCATTATTAGAGCATTCTTCCAAGTGAGGAAAGGATGATGGAGACTATGATTCCCCCACAAGTCGGGATGAGACTCCGGACGAAAATAATAATAATTATATATATATAAAGAGGCCATAAAAAAAAGAAAATACCCAAATAAAAAAAATGAGAGAAAAAGAGAGAAGGGACAATGTTACTATCCTTTTACCACACTTGTGCTTCAAAGTAGCACCATGATCTTCATGATAGAGAGTCTCTCATTTTGTCACTTTCATATACTAGTGGGAATTTTTCATTATAGAACTTGGCTTGTATATTCCAATGATGGGCTTCCTCAAATGACCTAGGTCTTCGTGAGCAAGCAAGTTGGATGCACACCCACTTAGTTTCTTTTGTTGAGCTTTCATATACTTATAGCTCTAGTGCATTCGTTGCATGGCAATCCCTACTCACTCACATTGATATCTATTGATGGGCATCTCCATAGC
>LR880972.1:388569472-388587842 GCA_904067115.1 Aegilops sharonensis | reverse complement strand
AGTAGCAGTACTAGTATACGTCGGTCAAATTATTCATCATGTCCACACATTGAATTGACATGACAACACGCTGCGCGTGAGGTGACACAAGAATCCCGGTGGCGTGTTCGGGTATTCTGGACTTCAGATTTGGAGTACCACTTACCTGTCAAAATCTTTCATCATTCACTTAAAACAGTCGATTGATCATACATTGAGTACCATATAACTGGAATGACCGATGCAAGTCAAAGAAGGATTGGCCGGTGCTGCCGGCTGGCGTCAAGTTTGACCCCCCGGATCAGGAGCTGATCGAGCACCTTGAGGCCAAAGTGAGTGCTGACAGCGCGAGATTTCAGTCTCTCATCGATTTGTTCATACCAACCATCGACAGCGAGCACGACATATGCTACACCCAACCTGAGGAACTTCCAGATAAGACACCGATCGGCCGTCTACTTGCACAAACATATTTCTTTGTTTATAGCTCTATTTTTCTTTTTAGACGCAGACCTGGTGAAGCAATTACAATTTGACAGTTAATAAAAAGTGAAACAGGTGACTGCAACATGCCAAAGATGTTATGAAAATGCCAACTAGGTACACTAAAACCTGTATTCCACAATACTACAGGTATCACATTGAGTGGCCTAAGGAAGCATTTCTTCCAGCGCAATTCCAGGGCATTCAAAAGGGGCACATGGACGCATCGCAAGATACACTCGGAGTGCGACATGCACACGATGTAGCACAAGACCGGCAATACCTTGCTGGTGATGGTCAACGGCCGGCAGACGGGCAGCAAAAAAGGTTCTGATGCTGCACACCAACAAGAACTTTGACCAACAGAGGACGAACTGGGTGATGCACCAGTACCACCTCGGGGACCTGGAGCAAGAGAAGGAGCGGGAGCTGGTCCTCTACAAGATTTTCTACCAGACGAACACTAGGGCCAGGAGTAAAAAGATTATAAGTTAGTTTGGTATTGGTAGTTGTACTACCTTGTCGTCCGCAAGTTGGTATTGTTGTTAACGATCTTTTGGTATGAACTTGCATTTGCTTCCAACCATCATGCCGAGGGTCGACGTGGATATAAAGCTTAATCATTTGTTTCGAAGCGAATTTTCAGGCACCTGATTTTTATTTGATGGGTAGCATAAGCACCCGCCGTTCGAATTCCCAGTTCTCCAATTTTTTCGAAAAAAGTGCATGTACTTATTATCACGATAAAAAAACAATATCCGTGCTGCATCCCAGTTATCAGTCTGTACTTGCAGAATTCTCTCGTTTATTGAGCACGTATATTGTTTTTTCAGGTCGAGAAGTTTCAACTGGGCTGTAGACTGCCCAGGGTTGGTTTTGTTTTTAACAGGCCCAACCCATGACGACAACGGGGCACAAAGATCCAGCAGGTATCTACTGGCCTCTGGCCCACCAGCGTTAGTTATATTTTGTCTTACAACATCCGCAGGCATTTTTTTATTGAATCAAACACACAGCCCAATTCTATTTTCCTCTTGAAACGCATGTCCTACATCCGTTTTCTAATCTCTACCTATAGTTTTACTAGTTCATATACACGTATCATTATATTGAAAACACATAAAATTCCCTTTTCATATTTACATCCTTATTTTTGTTGTTTTTTCCCACCCAGCGCTCAATTTTTACCACTGGTTTTCCCTTAAACCAACTCAATTGTCCCACGTCTTATCTGCTTACAAAAACGAAACGATTTTTTTGGCAAATCAATAAGTTCTTAAAAAATGTTTATCATTTTGGGATTACAACAGTTCGGACTTCACCGAAATATGCAAAATAAGGTTGAACTTTTTTACCGTGGTCCTGGGCAGAAAATGGGCTGTAATAAATTACTTAAGAATTAGCAAATGGGCTGCAAATTATAAAAAATAGCAAATGGGCTTTATGTTGTCTGCCACAGATTTGGAGGCTGACTTGTGGGCCTACCAAGTTCATGCGTACACAAGGTTTCTCAAAAAAGAAACTTAGTCAACAATCGACTCTACCAGCGTCAGACCGTTAGATGTAAATCTAACGGTAATCGTGCTTCTTCAGTCTCTGATCTTGCTGCCCCAGCCGCCCAAACCAGCGCCGTCGGAACCTCCTGCTCCCGCCTCCCGTGGCTGGCAGTGCTACCGGGAAGGCCTCACAGCCCCATCATACTCGCATCCCTGGCCTGTCTATCCCTCTACTCACCCACACCTCCTGTTATTTTCCGGCGACGGCAGCCAAACCAGTCAGCTCTTGTACTCTCCACCGCGTGGGCAGCCACTGCCGTGTCTTCCCCGGCCCCGTGTCGTTCCCTTCGTAGGCCTCGCCGTCATCCACCACCCTGGTGCTCTCGGCGTGGCGTGGTCAACGATGGCCATCCAACGGCCGTAGTGCTTCTTCAACCTCTGGTCTTCTTGCCCCAGCCGCCCAAAGCAGCGCCGGTCGTGCCGCATGCTCCTGCCTCCCGTGGCCGGCTGTGCTGCCGCGGAGGCCTCACCGTCCCCATACTACTCCCACCGCTAGCCAGGCCATCCCTCCACTCACCCACTCCCCCTGTTATTCTGCGGCGACGACAGCCTCACACCGTAGCCGAACCAGTGAACCCTCGTAGTCCTCTCCGCGTGGGCATCCACTGCCGTGTCTTCCCCGGCTCCGCGTTGTCCCCTTCCTAGGCCTCGTCGTCGTCCACCGTCGTGGTGCTCTCGGCGCGGAGTGGTCAATGTGGTCAACGACCGACTTCCATCGGAAGAGTACTGTACATGAATTTAAAGAACTGGTGCATGAGCATTTAGCTTTATTTATTTATTTACTTATTTATGTTTAGGGGACCATGAGCATGCACCTGTGCCGGATTCATGTGAGAGCCTCCCTTCCAGTTAATTATGGGCTCCTCTATTGGGCCTTCATCAGCGGGCTGCATGTTATCAACAAGTGGAAAATGTGTACGAAAAATAGTATGCGCCACGTACGGTACGGGGCACTAAAGGATCGAACCGTGCAACGACTTCCAAAACATTGTTTTTGTCGTTCTAACAACACATTTATTCAACCAACAGACGAAATATACTACTGATTGTACATTGAAAACAGCAGCAGAAGCAACCAGGGCTGGGGGTGCAACAGAAGCAGTAAGCAGGCTAGGAGAGTGAAGACACAACTCTCTCTTCCAAACCAAACATCAGCCATCATTACAAAAGGGCTACCAAAAAAGAACAAGTGTATGCATCAAACTAAATAAAGATCCTAGTACACCAAGTGTACGCATCTAACTAACTGGCTCAGTTAGACGTTACTATTTATTAAGCTATGGAGATTGGCTGACGGCTTGAACCAGATGGGTGCCTGACGGGGGAAACTCCAGCCGGCAGGTCGAAGTCTGATACTTGCGACCCTCTCTCCTACTTTGGGCTGCAGAGCGTGGCGGCACGTATCAGGGTATGGTGCATGCAAAGACGCATGGTACACTGTGTACACACAGTTTTGCCTGATGAACAAAACCACGCTGCCATCATGATTTCCGTCGGTTATCTCCTGGTTAATTGGATAAGTCATTCCGACAAATAGAGAGCATGTACCAAGGCTACTTACCAACCTCCAGTAAAAAATTCTTGAAGGCCCAGAGAAGCTGGGATCCTACTCAAAGACCTTGCAGTGACTGTGATTGTATTCCGCGGAACAACACATCCGGTACATGCGAACGATCATCAATCGTTCGTCGTCGTCTGATCGAGCCAGGAACCACCTGCAACTGCCATGCTGCTTTTCTTTGAAAGGTTTTGGGATTGGGAAGGGTAGGGACACCAGGCGTCCTACAACATCATATCAAGTTGGAGTCAAATAAAAAAGGGCTCTTGATGTAGTCAATCTTAAGAACAACATGTTATGAGCATGAATATTTTTTCAGTAAATGTTGAAAGTAATATAAGCAAGCCATCATGATATCATAGGAAAGTAACATACTACTGTAATGTCACGCCCAATATGCGACCCTATCCAAAAGGAACTCGAAGGTCCCACCAAGGATAGACCCGCATATTGAAACACTTTTGCAAGGTGGATATCATTACATCAACATTACATAATACATAGGGATACATACATAAGGGCACAAATGCCACAAGAAAACATCAATATCGTATACAAGATCAACATCCGACTACGGATGAAACATAAACAGAAGCTCAAACGACATCCACCCTGCTAGCCCAGGCTGCCGACCTGGAACCTATCCCCTGATCGAAGAAGCACAAGAAGAACTCTAGAACAGGAAAAAATCGCTCTCACGTCATGATCATCGCAAACCTGTACCTGCAACTGGTGGTGTAGTAATCTGTGAGCCACGAGGACTCAGCAATCTCATTACCATGGGTATCAAGACTAGCAAAGCTTAATGGGAAAGGAAGGGATAAAGTGGTGAGGTTGCAGCAGCGGCTAAGCATATATGGTGGCTAACATACGCAAATGAGAGCGGGAAGAGAAACAAAGGAACGGTCGTCAACTAGTAATGATCAAGAAGTGATCCTGAACTCCTACTTACGTCATACATAACCCAAGAACCGTGTTCTCCTCTCGATCAACCCCGAAAAGAGACACTCACGGTTACGCACACGGTTGGTGTATTTTAGAAGAGTTTGCTTCAAGTTTACTACAACCGGATATTAACAAATTCCCATCTGCCACATAACCGCGGGCACGGCTCTCGAAAGTTTATACCCTGCAGGGGTGTCCCAACTTAGCCCATGATAAGCTCTCGCGATCAACGAAGGATATTCCTTCTCCCCGGGAAGACCCGATCAGTCTCGGAATCCCGGCTACAAGACATTTCGACAGCAATAAAACAAGACCACCAAAGCCGCCCGATGCGCCGACAATCCCGATAGGAGCTGCACATATCTCGTTCTCAGGGCAACACCGGATGAGACATCCTACGAGTAAAACCAAACCTCGAGTTGCCACGAGGGGGCCCCGCAGTCTACTCGGTTCGGGCCAGCACTTAGAGAAGCACTGGTCCGGGGGGGGGGGCTAAATAAAGATGACCCTCGAGAGAGCGACTCCCAAGGGAAAAATAGGTGGTGGTGAGGCAAATGGTAAAACCAATGTTGGGCCTTGCTGGAAAAGTCTTATTCAAAGCGAACTGTCAAGGGGGTCCCATAAATCACCCGACCGCGTTAGGGATGCAAAATCCGGGAACATAATACCGATATGGCGGAAACTAGGGCGGCAAGAGTGGAACAAAACACCAGGCATAAGGCCGAGCCTTCCACCCTTTACCAAGTATATAGATGCATTAATTAAATAAGATATATTGTGATATCCCAACAAGTAAACATGTTCCAACAAGGAACAACATCTCCATGTTCCAAAAAGGAACAAACTTCATCTTCACCTGCAACTAACAACGCTATAAGAGGGGCTGAGCAAAGCGGTAACATAGCCAAACAACGGTTTTCTAGGAAGGGTGCAAAGGTTAGAGGCTGACATGGCAATATGGGTTGGCTTGAGCAGCAAGTGATAGGTAGCGCAGCATAGCGAAAGAACGAAGCAACTAGCATAGCAATGATAGTAGTGAGATCCAGGGTAGCGGTCATCTTGCCTGAAATCCCGCAAGGAAGAAGAACGAGTCCATGAAGAAGACGAACGGAAGAAGCCGAACCAAGTGTAGACGAACAAATCCTCACGATCGCAACGAAACGGGAACTAACAAGAAGAAGCACACAACATAGTAAACACACCACACATAGACAAGACATGATGCACAACAAGCATGATGCATGACAAAGCTAGGATGAGGCTACTCATGGCAAGAGATGATGCATACAAGAGCAACACATCAAAGCAAGTTTAAATGAGGCCGGAAACAACATAGAACAATTCCGGTAAGTCCTCATATGCAAATTTCGAAATTGGTCCAGATCTGAATAAACCTTATGTTCAAGTTGTTAAACAGCAAGTTAACATGCACCACGATGATCTACACGAAATTCTAGTCAAGTTACATATAAAGTTCATTTAATTCGGAGCTACGGCCTAGAAGATATGAGCAAAACAAGTTAAACATGGCATTGATGCAAAATGCATACAAACATCAAGCAAACACCTCAAAACAAGGATGCAACATGATAATATTAAACTACATGCAAAATCAAGCAAGTTTCATATAGAGCACACTCAAAACGGAGCAACGGTGCAACACATACACCCTATACAAGTCATAGCAACAATCTGTCCAAAACAGCAACTAGGCATATTGCAAGCACCAAAACAACATGCTACAACATCTCAACGTGAAAACAAAAGGCATGGCCTAGATGTACAGGTAAAGCATGACAAAACATGAACACTGAACTATCTCCAGAAATCACTAGAACATGCTCAAAATGACATGGAAAGATTGCAAATAATAACAGTTTCAGACTTTAGCAGAAATAACATCAGGTTGCAATGTTTAGAGCTATCAAACAACATGTTACTGGAACTTAACATGGCAAACAAAGGCATGGCATGAATCTACTAATTTCATAGAACAAAAGTCCCTTACTGACCATGAGCCAAAAAGGATCAGAAGATATGATGGCATCCATGTAAACATGGCAAGTTATATTACAGATTCATACATGGCAGAAACAACAATAAGTAGGCATGTTGGTGAGCTTGAACCACTCACCACAGAGCAATACATGGCATGGAAAGGCAACTCACAGTAAGAAGACATGGCATAGAAGCTATACATGGCAAGAACAACATCATAGCATACACGGATCAACTACAACAACCTTGGCAAAATTGAATAACATGTAAACAACCTGCCAGGAAACATTTTATAGCAAAAGTAGAGCTCGATTGACTCAAGCTATGGAACTCCATAATTGCAAACAAGGGCATGGATGGATAGAGCAAGACATGTATAACAAAACATCCTTACTGAAGTATCTCAAAATATGCATGGAACTCTCTGTAGCATCAAGTTAACATGGCATAAAAATATCAGCAGAACAGGGCTGAAATCAGCAACATCATGAAGCCTAGTTTGCATGCTTGTGCTAGTCACCACAGAGATCACAAAAATACATGGCATACACCCCTGTAAATATGGCATGGCATATTAAAAAACACATGTAGGACTCAAGTTCATAGGGTGCACACATCAATCATGGCAAAAATGACAAAAGTGCATGTTTTGATAAGAATCAGAAACTAACACCACATAGTCACCACAGAGTACCAAACGACCTCCAAATGGCACGAAACTTGACAGGCGGTCTACCGGTGCTATACCAAGGCCGCTTGACAAACCTCGGGCCATTCCGAGACCGTTTAATACCCACACACGAAAAGAGGTAAAAGAGGGCGCCGGGAGACATAGGAGTGCCGGATTGCAAAACGGACAACGGGGAAAATGCTCGGATGCATGAGACGAACACGTATGCAATGCAATGCATATGATGACATGATAAAATGCAGATGATGACATGGCAAAGTGCAACACGCAAGCACATGACATGGCAAAGGCGGCGAATAACTGACGGACACCTGGCGCATCGAATCCGGGGCGTTACATGTAACAACCGTTTATAGCGATGACTGGAGTAGGCCAGCAATACGTCCAGCCATAGAAGGAGTCGACGGCATAAATGAAGCCCTTGTGTTCAATGGCATCAGAGAACCATGGAGGATGTATGATCTTGCGATGGACGTGCAGATTTATCCACTTACCGCAGTGACCTGACAGATAGGCGAGACCGCGGTTGAAGAACGCAATTATCCTGAAGTCTTTATAATTCACAGATCTTGTGGGCACTAGGAAGATTACAACTTGAGCAGATCAAACTTGGTATCATGTTGGCTACTGTAAGATTCCGAGTATTCTGGTCCACGGTGCCAAAGCAGTGCAGTGTTAATCAAAGAAGGGGGATCAATCGCTGGGTGTGGACCTCCACGAGCATCCAGCTGCCGCGACCGTCGACGAGCACCATCCAAGACGTGTTCATGCCGACCCAGTACATACCGTTAATGTAGTTGAGGGTTACGGGGATCGGATCGCAGTCAAGGGGGTTGATGCTCTCCACCCTACGATTGTTACGCTGCATGACACGTCGTTTCTGAAGACCAGGCGGCATCAGCAAGCAAGGAGCTGGCTTAAAAAGCTCTGGCCTGAGGGCTTTGAGTAAATGGTACAGCCCCGACGAGCACGTGGCGAGCGGCATGGTACTGAGATTGTCCACACGCAAAACAATGAGCTTGATTACCTCTGTGGGGAGCGAATTCCAGCCACTCTTTCGGCGGACGCTGCTCGGTTATGCCATTGTTAGTGCTTGGGTTTCGGACGAGGGGGGGGAGGCGCCTTAGCGGGGATGGAAGATTGGACGAGGGGGGGACGCGCATTAGCAGGGATGGAAGAGTGGACAAAGATGGAGAAGTGAATATGTGCTGCAGGAAGTGGATAGGTGATGATGACTACAGCATGCCGCTTGACTTACGAGACACATACCAGCAGCGTAGGGTCATATTGAGTGATCACAGTAATGGTACTCCCTACAGTACCTACTACTATGCCCTAACTTGCTTGAGTAGAGTAGTAGTGGAGTAGGACTCAACTCTACTACTAGCACGGGAGGAGTAGTATATTCTAATCTAAAATAGTTACAAACTTCAATGCCCGAGCGTGGAACGACTTCGAACCGCCATCAGTGCTAACTCCAATCCCCAGCAAACGTTCGCTGGGAGACATGGCAGTTGTAAACGCCCGCGAAGCAGTTACAGGACGTGTGTAAGGGTGGCGGTTTTGTCAAATACTATGGCTTAAAAACATGCCACCATCGGATGGAAATCTGACGGTTACATGGGATTCGCCAGGATTGAGCTCGTGCCGAACAATCGCCAGATATCATTACTAAAAAAAGGTTAAAACACCTGTCGTGGATCTAAGACTGACAGGAGAATGGGGGTAGGTATGGGGAGGCAAGATCCTAGCTATGGCGAAGTTGTACCCACGAGTTTTATGAGTTCAGGCCCTTCGCGGAGGAAGTAATAGCCCTACGTCTCGGTGCCCGGAGGCTGTCGACTGGATTATGCGTGTGTGTGTGTGTGTTACAAGGCGTGCCAACCCTTGTGCCAGTGGAGGGGGGTGGCTTATATAGAGTGCGCCAGGACCCCGGCCCGCCCACGTTACAAGGAGTTCAATGTACATAAAGAGGGAGTGTTACAGGTAACGTCCGTAATAAAGTGATATAAATGATCAGTAAGTCTATGAGTAACGCCCGACCATTGTTGTGCAGAGTGACTTTAGATCTTTTGTCTGTCGAGTGGTTTCTGTTACGGTCGAGTGACATAGAACCTTCCGGGTGGAATGCTTCTGGTCGAGCGGATGCTGTTATCCTTTGAATACTTCTGACTTTAAGGTGATATCCTAGGGGAGGGTGTCTAGGTCAGGCCTATGACCCTACCTTAGGTACATAGCTTCATCATTAGCCCCCGAATGGTTCAGGGTTTGAGTGGAGAAGGAGTTGAGAATACTGCCGACTCAATTTTTGTGCTTCAGAAGTGTCTTGCCTGGTCAAATGAATCAACACGATGACTCCAACTTCTTTTTCAGTCGCCCTGATCCGTTCTTGGTTTTGTCGAGTGAACTTTCATTGTTAAGCTTCGAGTGCTGATATGGAAATAATCTTCAGTCTGATAGGTTGCTCTACTGTTTGCGGATCTCCTGGGATTCGAATTTTGGGAAGCGCGCGACGCGGAGGGGGCCGCAGTAATCGGGATGGATTAGGCAGGGTCGCCTTGATTCTTGCGCCGCCTTTTTCGCCATGTATCGCGTGCGCGGCTGTTGTGGGATTTGACAGGATCGCCTGGGCCCACGGGTCAGCCACTCGGAAAAGATCTCATATAAGGCGCTGGCCTGGGGTTTTCGCACTGTGCGTTATCATTCCTCTTCCTCCTCTTCTATTTTCTCCGCCACAGCCACCTCTGCTCTCAGCGCTGCCGCTCTGTTCGAGCTCCGCCCGCAACGATAGGTAAGGAGAGGACGATGGCCTTGGAGCGCATGAAGAAGGCAACAGCGAAGGCAAAGGGGAAGAAGTCCAGCCGAGGCGGATCCTCGTCGTGGTCCGGCCTGCCGCGTGGCTGGATCTAGGGCGACTGGATTCGGTCGACGATCTACCAGGACGACCTCGACGATCTGGCTGAGGGGGGACTGATCGCCCACGGATCCGCGCGGCTCCCTGAGGGCGAGACCGAGCCGCAGCCGCAGGAGGGTGAGTGCGTTCTCCTCGCCACCCACGTCGACCGCGGATTTTCTCTACCTCCTCATCCTTTCGTCCGAGCTTTCTTGAACTTCTTTGGAGCACAACTCCACCACTTTTCCCCCAACACCATCGTGTACCTTGTTGCCTTCGTGTCTATGTGCGAGAATTTCCTCGGTTGTCGACCACACTGGGGCCTCTTCAAGCACATTTTCATGTGTCGCTCCCAGTCGGTCAAGAAGGCCAATCCGAGTGATGAAAGGATGGAAGTGATCCAGATGTGTAGGGGTCTTGCGATTCAGATGAGGGGTAAAAGCTCTTTCCCAGCTATGATCCTTCCCGAGTCAATCGGAGGGTGGCAGTCGACCTGGTTCTACTGCAAAGACCAGCCGACTCCAGGTCAGTCCACTGGACTTCCTCCCTTTTCCATGGCTCGAGTAAAGAAGCCCTCCGCCTTGAAAGTGACCCCGGAGGAGAAAGCGGATGTGAAGGTGCTGGTCGAGCGAGTGGTCCAGCTCGTCCGTGATGGTGTGACCGGTATGGATCGGTTGGAGGTCTTCCTTAGACGCCACATTCAGCCGCTTCAATCTCGTGACCATCCGATGTGGATATATTCGGGCATTGATGATTCCACTCGGACCCACCCAGAAGAGACCGACGAGGATACGGTGGAGAAGTGGTTGAGGGGTATCACTGGCAACAAAGATAATCCTAGGGGGTCCAAGAGAGTCCCTCCACTCGACAACTCGTACGAAACAGACAAGGCCCAACTCTGAATTGTCGAGTGTTTTCTTGATTTATCATGTAGCTACTTGCTATCAACCGACTGATTTTTGACTTGCTTGTTGTCTTCCAGGCCCTTACTGAAATGTACTCGATGGCCAACGGGGAGCAGGAGCAGGATCTAGAGGGGGAGGCGAGTGGAGGCGAGAGCGGCGAGTGGCACTCTGACGGAGAGGACGATGAGGAGAGTGACGACCCAAGTGATGAAGAAGAGGTCGACTCACCTCCCTGTAGGGAAAGGCGATCCAAGCACACTCATGATCCGGAAAGCATCCGCGGCAAAGCGGCCGGGCAGACCGGGCAGTCATGAAAGCATCCTCAGACGTCTTCTCCAGCACCGACTGAAAAGGCTCCGAAGCAGTCCAAAGTTGTAGCACCGAAGGCTCGGAAGGCTCTGCCCAAAATCAAAATCGACATCCCTGTTGCTTCTGTGTGAGTGTTCTGTCTTCATTTTTACCCAACGTTCTGTGTTGTCTACTTTTCTCTTGATTTGATCGGATGAATCTTGAAATCAGCAGTGCCGCTACCTCTGGGACTTCTGCTTACAAAAACGAGGACGAGGACATGGAAGATGCGGTCACTTCCAACCAAGGTATAACCTTCATACTCTTGTCTTTGTTTTGTCGATTGAACCAAGGTCGACTGAATTCTGGCGACTGATCTTTTTGCAGCTCCTCCCAACATCATTGATCTCCCAGACGACGATGAGGATGAGCCGCTGAGGACCTTGGGAAGAAGAAGCAGGAAAACGTCCACTGGTAAAATGCCTTAGTCGACACCGGCGATGGAACCGGTAATCTAGGAAGCCAGCGATGCCAATCGGACTTCTGTCACCTTCGCCATAGCACTGTCGAGTGCTCAGCCTTCAGCGTCAGCCGCGCAGACTCCAGCCGATCCACATTCACTTTTTGCTGCACATCACATCCCGGAGGACCAGGTGGGTGCTGCCAAAGAGGTTATACACCAGGCGAGCATTATGATAGAGCAGATGAAGATGGTCCGGGAAGCCAGTCAAGCTGCTTATGACCCCAGCTCCGCTCTCCAGAGCAACGTCCAGGTTAGCAGATTGTCGGCTGACTCTTTTGCTTGTTGCTTGTTCTGTTAGGATATGCTACCTGAAAACTTTCCTTGAACAATCTTTGCATCTGTCTGTGTTTCACATTCGTACATCCACTGGGTGTTTTGATTTTCCACTGAGCAAACTTGCATCTTAAGTCGACTAGGTTGTGTCGATTGGATCTTTGGACTAGTGGGGGCACGCTGAGTGTACCCACTGGGTGTAGTCCCCGAGACCATGGTTGACTGCTGGCAGTCGACTATGGTCTTGAATTGGAATTTTCTCACTCGGCCTGGTCGGACCACGTCGAGTGGAAACTGAACCAGTGGGGCACGCTAAGTGCACCCACTGGGTGTAGTCCCCGAGACCGTGGTCGACTGCAGGCAGTCGGCTACGGTCTGAGAACAACTTGCCTCTTTTTTTACACTCGGCCTGGACAGACCACGTCGAGTGGAAACTGAACCAGTGGGGGCACGCTAAGTGCACCCACTGGGTGTAGTCCCCAAGACTATTGTTGGATGTTTGATTCAGCAGTAGTCTTAGAACATGTTGAATTTATCAGACCATTGCTCTGAAGTAACCAATCTTTCCATCTGTCGATTGACTGTCTTTTGATTACAGAAATCTTGTGAACTTGGAGCTTGTTTTGCTGACTTGGAGAAGAAGCAGATAAAGCTCAACCTCGATCTGGAGCTGGCCAAGACAAATCTTCAGAAGGCCAAGGATGAAGCCGCTGGTAAGAGAAAACTTGTCGACTGATTTGTCTCTGAACCAGCTGTTATTTGCTTTTCCTGAATCGAGTGTTATTTCTTTCAGAGAAACTGAACCAAGCTCTGGCGAAAAAGGATCAAGATCTTGCGGCCGCACAGAAAACAGCTGATGAGGAAACAACACTCGCTGAACAGAAGCTAGCTTCAGTCGGCAAACTGGAAGAAGAAAACGCCAAGTTGAAAACTGCCCTTGATGAAGCCAATAAGGAAACGACTCGCCTGAAGAAGGACAATAACAATCTGAATGAGAAGATGGAAGGCATTTCTCGCAAGAGGGACGATCTGGAGAACTATCCGGGAGGTCTTGCCAAGAAGCTGTTCGTCATGCTTGAAGGTATTTTCTTCGGCCCGACTGACTTGTTACTGTCGACTAGGCATACAACCACTGACTCATCTTTCAATTGTGCGTGCAGAGTTTTGCAAGAACTTCGAGGAAAAGACTGGGCGAGTTGAGACAAGCTTGGACCCCATCCACTCTCCAGTCAAGGACGAAGCTGCCATGAACGTACTTCGACTCGAATCTCATGTTGCTGGTGTTGTCGACTATCTTGCTCGACTGAAAGTCGCAATGTCGTAGATCGACACAGCTCTCTGGCCAAGGGCGATGCTCCAGAATGACCTCGAGTCTCTGATGACTCGACTTAATGAGGTTCCCGGTAGAGTGCAAGAATGGAAGAAGTCTTCTGCTCGGTGCGGCGCTTATGTGGCTCTCTCCTTGGTTCGTGTCCACTGCAAGGAAGCGCGAGAAGAGAAGCTGGCGGTGATCAAGGTTGCCAATACCAAGAGGCACGACTTCCAATCTTTCATGGAGACCTTTATTGCTGCTGCCACTCGGATTGCTGACGGAATCGACCTGGACGAGTTTGTCGAGCCTGCTAGCCCTCCTCCCGCAGAGTGAACAAACTTTTATGCCTCACCTTAAATTTGCCTCGGAATGCCGAGTGATTTTGTAACCGTTAAACTCCTTCGGGCTTGATGCCCGAGTACTTCAGTCTGTGGTCCGAAACCTTAGGATTTATCTAAACTTGGTTTATCTCTTCATATGCTTGTGTTTGCTTTTGAGTGGAACTTGTCTTTCACTCGGAATAATCTTTGTACTTGAGATGCAGCTCTGAGGAGAAGGTCCCAGTCGACCTGCACCTCGTCGTCCTTGCGGATCGGGATGGAGCGAACGTTATACTAGTAGGGAAGTTTTGAAGAGAAGGTTGCAGTCGACCTGCACCTCGTCGTCCTTGCGGATCAGGATGGAGCGCATGTTATACTTGTGGCGCAGCTCCGAAGAGAAGGTTGTAGTCGACCTGCACCTCCTCGTCCTTGCGGATCGGGACGTGTTTCAAACTTAGGAAAGTACTGGACTGCAGCTAAGCCTGTGAGTGAGAGGATAGCTCACCACTCGGTAGGATTTTTTAAACTTAGGCGAGTACTTGACTGCAGCTAAGCCCCCGAGTGAGAGGATTGCTCACCACTCAGTAGGATTTTTTAAACTTAGGCGAGTACTGGACTGCAGCTAAGCCTCCGAGTGAGAGGATTGCTAACCACTCGGTAGGATTTTTTTGAAACTTAGGCGAGTATTGGACAGTAGCTAAGCCTCCTAGTGAGAGGATTTCTCACCACTTGGTAGGATTTTTTAAACATAGGCGAGTACTGGACTGCAGCTAAGCCCCCGAGTGAGAGGATTGCTCACCACTCGGTAGGATTTTAAACTTAGGCGAGTACTGGACTGCAGCTAAGCCGCCGAGTGAGAGGGTTGCTCACCACTCGGTAGGAGTTTTTAAACTTCGGCGAGTACTGGACCGCAGCTAAGCCTCCGAGTGGGAGGGTTGCTCACCACTCGGTAGGATATTTTAACCTTAGGCGAGTACTGGACTGCAGCTAAGCCCCCGAGTGAGAGGCTTGCTCACCACTCGGTAGGAGTTTTTAAACTTCGGCGAGTACTGGACCGCAGCTAAGCCTCCGAGTGGGAGGGTTGCTCACCACTCGGTAGGATATTTTAACCTTAGGCGAGTACTGGACTGCAGCTAAGCCCCCGAGTGAGAGGCTTGCTCACCACTCGGTAGGAGTTTTTAAACTTCGGCGAGTACTGGACCGCAGCTAAGCCTCCGAGTGGGAGGGTTGCTCACCACTCGGTAGGATATTTTAACCTTAGGCGAGTACTGGACTGCAGCTAAGCCCCCGAGTGAGAGGCTTGCTCACCACTCGGTAGGAGTTTTTAAACTTCGGCGAGTACTGGACCGCAGCTAAGCCTCCGAGTGGGAGGGTTGCTCACCACTCGGTAGGATATTTTAACCTTAGGCGAGTACTGGACTGCAGCTAAGCCCCCGAGTGAGAGGCTTGCTCACCACTCGGTAGGAGTTTTTAAACTTCGGCGAGTACTGGACCGCAGCTAAGCCTCCGAGTGGGAGGGTTGCTCACCACTCGGTAGGATATTTTAACCTTAGGCGAGTACTGGACTGCAGCTAAGCCCCCGAGTGAGAGGATTGCTCACCACTCGGTAGGATTTTTTAAACTTAGGCGAGTACTGGACCGCAACTAAGCCTCCGAGTGGGAGGGTTGCTCACCACTCGGTAGGATTTTTTAAACTTAGGCGAGTACTGGACTGCAGCTAAGCCCCCGAGTGAGAGGCTTGCTCACCACTCGGTAGGAGTTTTTAAACTTCGGCGAGTACTGGACCGCAGCTAAGCCTCCGAGTGGGAGGGTTGCTCACCACTTGGTAGGATTTTACGATCTTAGTCGAGTACTGGACTGCAGCTAAGCCCCCGAGTGAGAGGCTTGCTCACCACTCTGTAGGATTTTTCAAACTTAGGCGAAACGGATTTGCAGCTAAGGCCCTGAGTGAGAGGCTTGCTCTTCACTCGACATGATTATTTTTTCAAACTTAGGAGAAACGGATTCGCATCTAAGCCCCCAAGTGAGAGGCTTTCTCACCACTCGGTAAGATTTTTCAAACTTAGGCGAAACGGATTCGCAGCTAAGCCCCCGAGTGAGAGACTTGCTCCTCACTCGACATGATTCTTTTTTCAAAATTAGGCGAAACGGATTTGTATCTAAGGCACCCACTGGGGGATTTGAAACATATAAAAGAGAAACAACAATCATTTAGGAGACTGTAAAATTGTGTCTTTGATAATCAAACTAGAAGGTATTTCTTATTTCATCACAACAGTCTGAATGCTTAAGTTTAAAAGGGGCGGAGCAGCTCCGCATTCCAAGCGCGTGGCTCGTCTTTCTTGTGCTCGACGTTGT
This sequence comes from Aegilops sharonensis, assembly GCA_904067115.1. Lineage (NCBI taxonomy): Eukaryota > Viridiplantae > Streptophyta > Magnoliopsida > Poales > Poaceae > Aegilops > Aegilops sharonensis. Next base: position 388,571,760 of record LR880972.1, on the reverse strand, counting down.
AAATGTGGTACCCTCCACTGTAGAGCACTCTGGTGACGATGAAGGGGCCTTCCCAAGCAGGAGCAAGCTTGTGTGGTTTCTGCTGATCCACTCGAAGAACCAAGTCTCCCTCTTGAAATGCTCGACCCCTCACGTTTCTGGTGTGGAATCGACGCAGGTCTTGCTGATAGATGGTCGATCGGATCAGGGCCATCTCTCTTTCCTCTTCCAGGAGATCAACTGCATCTTGTCGTGCCTGTTCTGCTTCATCTTCTGAGAAAAGCTCGACTCGGGGTGCATTGTGAAGCAAGTCACTCGGGAGTACAGCTTCAGCTCCATAGACCAAGAAGAATGGAGTTCGGCGAGTCGACCGATTGGGAGTTGTCCTCAATCCCCAAAGCACTAATGGAAGTTCATCGACCCAGGCACCTGCTGCGTGCTTGAGATCACGCATCAGTCGGGGTTTCAGTCATTTGAGAATCAATCTGTTTGCTCTTTCAGCTTGTCCATTTGACTGGGGGTGGGCGACTGAAGCATAGTCGACTCGAGTGCCTTGGGAAGCGAAGAAGGCTCTGAACTCATCAGAGTTGAAGTTCGACCCATTGTTAGTGATGATGTTGTGCGGAACACCATATCTGAATGTTAACTCTCTGATGAAGCTGACAGCAGTACTAGCTTAAAGATTTTTGATAGGCTTGGCTTCAATCCATTTGGTGAACTTGTCGACTGCCACGAGCACATGAGTGAAGCCGCTCCTGCCAGTCCTCAGAGGTCCAACCATATCCAATCCCCAAGCAGCAAAGGGCCAGACGAGTGGAATGGTCTTCAGGGATGATGCAGGCTTGTGAGACATGTTGGAGTAAAACTGGCAACCTTCACATTTGTCGACTATTTCTTTTGCCATCTCATTTGCTCGTGGCCAATAAAATCCCACTCGGTATGCTTTGGCCACAATTGTTCGAGAGGAGGCATGGTGACCACAGGTCCCCGAGTGGATGTCGTGGAGGATCACTCGACCTTCTTCTGGTGTTATGCATTTCTGGCTGACTCCAGTTACACTTTCTATGAACAGATGTCCTCTTATCACAGTAAAGGCTTTGGATCAACGGACGATCTGTTGAGCCTCTTCTTCATCCTCTGGGAGCTCCTTCCTCAGAATGTACGCGATGTACGACACTGTCCAGTTGGGAGTGATGACCAAGGCCTCCATGATCAAGTCGACCACGGCTGGGACTTCGACTTTAGTCGGATCAGTGGCACCCTTTGGTTGTGGGGGCTCTTCAGTGAAAGGATCTTCTTGAACTGAAGGTGTATGAATATGTTCCAAAAACACATTGCTGGGAATGGCCTCCCTCTTGGAACCTATCTTTGCCAAATCATCGGTTGCTTGATTTTTCAGTCGGGATATGTGATGGAGCTCTAACCCCTCAAACCTCTTCTCTAACTTTCTCACTGCATTACAATAACCAGTCATAGTTGGGCTTCTGACGTCCCACTCCTTCATCACTTGATTAACCACTAAATCTGAGTTGTCATAGACCATGAGGCGACGGACGCCGAGTGAAATGGCCATATGCAACCCGTACAAAAGTGCTTCATATTCAGCTTCATTGTTGGAGGAGTCAAAATGAATCTGGAGAACATAGCTGAGTTTCTCACCTCGGGGGGATACCAATACCACCCCAGCACCGGAACCATTCAGCATTTTGGATCCATCGAAGAACATGGTCCAATGCTCCGAGTGAATCTGAGTCAGCAGTTGCTGTTCGACCCACTCGGCGAGGAAATCTGCTATTGCTTGGGACTTGATAGCTTTCTTTGCCTCAAACTTGATATCCAAGGGAAGGAGTTCAATCGTCCACTTTGCCACTCGACTAGTTGCATCTCTGTTGTTCAGGATCTCTGATAATGGTGTGTCGCTGACTGTAATGGAGTGATCAGAGAAATAGTGTGCAACCTTCTTCGTGGTCATGTAAATCCCATAAACAAGCTTCTGATAATGTGGATATCTTTGCTTGGATGGAGTCAGAACTTCAGAAACATAGTATACTGGGCGTTGAACTTTATAGGCTTTTCCTTCTTCTTTCCGCTCGACCGTGAGTACTGTACTGACAACTTGTCGAGTGGCTGCAACATAAAGCAGTAAAGGCTCTTTGCTGATTGGGGCAGCGAGCACCGGCTGGGTGGAAAGCAGGGCTTTGAGTTCTGCAAACGCTGCATCAGCTTCATGAGTCCACTCGAACTTATCAGATTTCTTCATCAGTCAGTAAAGAGGCAATGCCTTTTCACCGAGGCGAGAAATGAATCGA
>LR880972.1:388557146-388569280 GCA_904067115.1 Aegilops sharonensis | reverse complement strand
GACTGTAATGGAGTGATCAGAGAAATAGTGTGCAACCTTCTTCGTGGTCATGTAAATCCCATAAACAAGCTTCTGATAATGTGGATATCTTTGCTTGGATGGAGTCAGAACTTCAGAAACATAGTATACTGGGCGTTGAACTTTATAGGCTTTTCCTTCTTCTTTCCGCTCGACCGTGAGTACTGTACTGACAACTTGTCGAGTGGCTGCAACATAAAGCAGTAAAGGCTCTTTGCTGATTGGGGCAGCGAGCACCGGCTGGGTGGAAAGCAGGGCTTTGAGTTCTGCAAACGCTGCATCAGCTTCATGAGTCCACTCGAACTTATCAGATTTCTTCATCAGTCAGTAAAGAGGCAATGCCTTTTCACCGAGGCGAGAAATGAATCGACTCAAGGCGGCAAAACAACCTGTAAGCTTCTTGACATCATGCACACACACATGGCGTTTCATCCGGAGTATAGCACCAACTTTCGCTGGGTTAGCGTCGATCCCTTGTTCAGAAACGAGGAAGCCGAGTAACTTCCGCCAGGAACTCCGAATGTGCACTTTGATGGATTAAGCTTGATATCATACTTTCTGAGGTTGGCTAAAGTTTCAACAAGGTCAGCCAGCAGGTCGGAACCATTACGTGACTTGACCACAATGTCATCCATGTATGCTTCCACATTCTGACTGATTTGATTGAGCAAACACTTCTGAATCATCCTCATGAATGTGGCTCCGGCGTTCTTCAAGCCGAATGGCATAGTGACATAACAGAAGCATCTGAATGGAGTGATGAAAGCCATTTTTATCTCATCGGGTCCATACAGTCGGATCTGATGATACCCGGAATAAGCGTCCATAAAAGACAATCGCTCACACCCCGCAGTCAAGTCGATGATTTGGTCGATGCGGGGGAGAGGAAAATGATCTTTTGGGCAGGCCCGATTGATATGCTTGAAGTCAATGCACATGCGAAGTGAGTCGTCCTTCTTTGGAACCATGACAATATTAGCGAGCCACTCGGAGTGGTAAATCTCTCGGATGAACTCAGCTTCCAGGAGACGAGCCACTTCCTCAGCAATTGCTTTTCTCTTCTGTACGGTGGACAAGATGTTCCTTGACTGGTTTTATTTCCGGGTCGACTCGCAAACGATGCTCAGCCAGTCCCCTGGGTACACCCGGCATGTCAGAAGGTTTCCATGCAAAGATGTCCCAGTTCTCACGGAGGAACTGGATGAGCGCTTGTTCCTATTTTCTGTCTAGTGATGTTGAGATATGAGTAGGAGCAGCATTAGGATCGGTCGGGTGAATATGAATCGGTTTGATTTCACCGGACGACTGAAATGCAGAATCCGTGGCAGGCTTCTTGGAGCGCAACAAATCACTTGGATCTGCGTTCTTCCGGTATTCTTGTATTTCGACTGCTGCCATTTGTGCATCGGCGATTTTTGAGCCCTTCTGGAAGCACTCTTCTGCCTTCTGCCGATTGCCAGTGATAGTGATCACTCCTCTGGGACCAGGCATTTTCAATTTGAGGTACACGTAACATGATCGAGCCATGAAATGTGCATAGGCAGGCCTGCCCAGAATAGCATGATAAGCACTCTGGAAATCCACTACTTCAAATGTCAACTTTTCTTTGCGGTAATTCTTCGAATCACCGAAAACCACATCAAGGGCGATCTGGCCGAGTGATTCAGCCTTCTTGCCAGGTATAACGCCTGGGAAACTCATATTGCCTTCACTGAGCTTGGACATTGGAATGCCCATTCCTTTCAAGGTTTCAGCATAAAGGATATTCAGGCCGTTACCACCATCCATCAGCACTTTAGTCAGTCGAGTACCTTCAACAACTGGGTCGACCACCAACGGTTGCCTCCCATGGGTGGCTATACGTGCTGGATGGTCAGATTGGTCGAATGTGATGGCAGTCTGGGACCACTTCAAATAACTTGGTGTTGCCGGAGCAACCATGTTCACTTCTCTGTTGATAACTTTCAATCAACTTTTGCTCTCAACATCAACAAAAATCATCAGAGTGGAATTGACGTTGGGAAAACCATCATCATCTTCTTCTTTATCCTCACCCTTGTCTGACTCCTTTTCCTTCTCATTGGGTTGTTTCTCTCAGAACTGCTGGATCAGGAGTCGGCACTGTCGAGTGGTGTGTTTAGGGTAAATGAGATTACCCTCTTCATCTTTCTTGGTATGAATGTGGCATGGTAAATCCAACACATCATTTCCGACTTGATCTTTCACTTTCTTGGGGTTCCAGGGCCCTTTGGGCTTCGCCTTGAACTTTCCTTGAGCCACAACTAAAGCCTCGCCAGGAGCAGCTGGCTCGTTCTTGCGCTTCTGTTTTCGATTGGAATTTCCTCCTCCGGTTTCCTAGGCGACTATTTTGTGCTTGCCACTCCAGAGTCGGTCTTCCTCTTCACCGTTAGCATATTTGGTGGCAATCTCCATCATCCGAGTCAGGGACATATCCCCTGTCCGACTGAATTTCAGATTCAACTCTCGATACTTAACACCCTCCTTGAAGGCACAAACTGCTTGGTGATCTGACACACTCTCCACTGTATGGTGCAATGTGATCCATCTCTGGACATAATCTCTCAAGGTCTCATTCGGTTTTTGAACGGAGGACTACAATTCTGTTAACCCCGCTGGCCATTTGCAAGTACCCTGAAAAGTTCTAACAAACACTCGGGCGAGTTCTTCCCAACTGTATATGCTGCCAGGTGCCAGCTGAGTCAACCATGCTCTAGTTGAGCCTTCCAACATCAGAGGAAGGTGATTCATGGCCACTTCATCATTGCCACCACCGATCTGTACAGCCATTCGGTAATCCTCAAGCCAAGTGCCAGGCTTGGACTCACCAGTGAACTTGTTGACTCCAGTCGCCAACCTGAAGTTGGGAGGAATCACTGCAGCCCTGATGGCTCTGCTGAAGCACTCTGGACCTGAAACATGCACTCTGCTACCAGTCAGGTGATCTCTGTCATGACCCTCTTTGTGTGCTCTGTTCATGTCAACCAGACCTTGAACAAGAATAGATCTCGCATCAAAGCCCGGCTCCCTGGGGTCGACTAGAATTCTTCGCCCGCCACTGTGAGGGCGTCTGTCATCATGCTGCCGAGGCACATATGACCCACTCCTTAGAGGAGGTGTGGGCACTCGACGACGGTCGTCATATTGCTCGTCATTTCCGTACTGATCTTGCCGGTGCCCACGTCCCTCACGCCACGGAGGCGATCTTGGGCTGTGAGCCAACTGGATTGTGTCTGCCATCACAGATCTGCTATGAATCCTATTCTGCGACTGAGATACTATTGTGTTCTACTCGCCGGCTGCCCGGAGCAAAGCCCGGATTAGCATCAAACCTCTGCCAGCTTCTGACTGCGAAGGCTGAATTGACTCTGCTACTCGGGCCGCTGCTGTGAGGCGGAAAAAGCTGTCGTCGACTGGATTCCGGGATCCGCTGCCGAGCACGCTTGTCAAGTGCGTGCTGGAGGTTCTCCAGTCGAGTGCGCTCAGCCAAGTTGGCTAGGCGCGCCTCCTCCAAGGCACGGGCCTCGGGGGTTTCTCCAATGATAGGAGTGTGAAGTGCATCCATATTGTAGCGGCGAAGCTCTTCCCTCTGCTGCGAGGAAAGGGGCTCGGGGCGGTACTCCTCGTGAACGCGCGACGGATCGCCGCCGCCATCGCCACCGTCGTTGCGGGGGAAGCCAGGAGGACTGCACGGTCAATTGACCATCAAGATTTCCGCCGCGGGATCTCTACTGCCGCACTCGGATGCGGTCTCGACGGAGCCAGTCGACAGATCGAACATGCCGTAGAGACTTTCATCGGGCTCGATTGTCGCGACTTGTGGGGTGGCCGACTGACGGGCCACTGCCTGTCTCACCCACTGCTGGATCCGCGATCGACCGGAACGCTTGCACCGGAGAACAACGGGGAGCAAGGACACCACAGGAGCCAACCGATACTGGGTCGACGGCTGCCGGAGAAGGACGCCGCGGACGCATGCGCGAAAGTGCGTCGCCCCACGGACGGGGAGCGCCTCGACGTCGAGTGGAGCCTCTTGAAGCCAGGCGGAGTCATCGACGACGAAGACGAGCGCGCCGAGATGGATCTCGCGGCCCTCGGCCAATCCACCGCCGGAAACCATGATGATGGGAATCGGAAAAATCACAACTTCACCAAAAAGTCGCTAAGACACCTGCCCCATGGTGGGCACCAACTTTCGTGGACCTAAGACTGACTGTAGAATGGGGGGTAGGTATGAGGAGGCAAGATCCTAGCTACGGAGAAGTTGTACACATGAGTTTTACGAGTTTAGGCCCTTCGCAGAGGAAGTAATAGCCCCACGTCTCGGTGCTCGGAGGCGGTCGACTGGATTATGCGTGTGTGTGTTACAGGGCGTGGCAACCCTTGTGCCACTGGAGGGGGGTGGCTTATATAGAGTGTGCATCTACTGCTTCGTGTGCTACTCCTGCGCTCCATTCGGCGGCCGCAACGTCCCCTACAGCCACTCCCTCACGCGAAATTTGGCGGGCGCTGTTGAAATTTGGGGAGCGCACTCTCGCGACTGCTGGCAGCCACGACTTCACCGACGACGACTTCTTCCCCGACCTGGGCAACCTCTTCCTCAATGACATGGGCGACAACCTCAGCACCACGGTGCTGCTCCCGTTGCACCGTATGTGTTTCTGTCCTTCCTATTCGAAATCATGGTAGAATTCATGTTTCTACTCTGTATCCTACTAGATTCTATCTGTTCATCTAATATGCTAGTCCACATGATTAGTTTAATCTCTGTTATAGTCGTCATGATTTTTTTTGTGCTTATTCGGATTAAATCTCGTAGTAACTTTCTCATATATTAAACTGGCGCAATGTCCCCTACAGCCACTCTCGTTTCATGGACGACCTGGTCAATGCCTCCAAGGAGCCCTTCGTCTACTGCTATGAGTGCCCGATGCCGTTTTGGGGCTCGCCGGCGGACATCGTGCATCAACTCATGGATGCGTGCAGCGGTCACTACTGGCCCTTGGGGGAGAACATCAAGTACGAGACGTGCTACCCGTTCACCATGCCGGAGTCGCTGGAGGATCACTGCCGCCTGCTAGTCTCGGAGGAGGACGACAGTGTCTTCCTCTCTTGATCGTGGGCACAAGCGAGGCCCGCGCAGGCCGCCGCCCCGTCTCTATAGTGTGCGTCAGGGGCGACGCCGCTGACGCTGACACTGACACGAGGCCGATGTATGGGTGCGTGCTCACTGTTACTACCCCTCCGAGGTACGTGGGCGGCGACACCGACTCCATCATGCTAACTAGGACTTTGCAGAGCTGGGATCTTCCCGACGATGTGGACATGGAAGACGCATGGTATTATTTACCCCCCAACACGGTGCACGGGGACTCTAAGGAGGTTCACCTGGACATACGCATTATCACGTTAAATGTTGATCATTAGTCTTCGCTCCGTGTAATCCGCTGTCTAAGCATGTGGAGACTTCCATGCATGATCTTGCTCTATTGGAGTATCACGCATGAATAAAAGTGTATCCATTTATAGTTTAGTCTAGAATCTTCCTTGTATGAATTTTTACTACAGTACTGGTGAAAGACTTACTATGAACCATTTCTTACATCTCCTCTGCCCCTTCCAAGTCATCCTGATTTAATCCCTCCGTCTAGGTGTATAAGGGCATGGTTAATACTTAATAGGATAGCCAACTGTTGACTATAAGAAAGTGCCATGTCATCTGTAGCCAACATGTATAACAATTGATACTCAAAAACTAATTCTTAAAGATCATTTCTTGCAAAGCACAATAAGTGTTATTTCTTCACAAGTTTTGGATGCAGTTTGAACAGTTGAACGCTTTTGTTTGCAAAAGATACCTTTTTATCTATTTCACCCGGATGTTTGTGAGCTCTAGAGATGACCCCCACATCCTTTGTCAAAATAAAAAACTCCCCGATCAATGCATTTCACTCTTCCGTGCAACGCACGGGCACCTTACTACTATAGATTAGTACGACCAAAAATTGAACTAACACTATATATAGTATGATAAATGCTAATGCATGTCACCTAAAATTATATCATTGAAAACTATGTTCAAATACGAATCCAACGATATAGTTTTAGTTGACATGCACTAACATTTTGTCAGTTAAATCTTCAGTCAAATTCAATGGGGGACTGATAAACCACGACCGATGTAGTATCGGTGTAGAGGACGGCGCTGCATGGGAGTCTCTTTCTCACCCCACTCATGGCGCGGCAGTAAAGCCGTCATATCACAAAACCCAACCACTGCCAGTAATAAGGTGGCCTGGTAAAATAAACGGACAAGCAACCATCACACCCCTCCGTCTTCTTTGCATTTCATGTCTCTGCATTTACTTTCTCCGGTTCATCTTGCACACTCGATCCCTAGCTACTACTCCTAGTATCCCTAGCTACTACTCCTAGGGCCAGTTCTTTTGGCGGCTTAAAAAATAAGCCGTCTCTTCCCCAGTTTTTCCCATAAGACTAGTCACAGTGGAGAGTAACATTAAGGCGCCTCACTCATTTATTTGGGCTTCTAAACTACTACTAGTACCTCTGTCCTGGTGTATTCGTCACCATTGTAATTTTTGGTAAATTTTGACCAAAGATTTAACTAATAAAATGTTAGTGCATGTGACATGCACAAACATTTCATTAGTTAAATTTATGATCAAAATTTGACACAGATTACAATGGGGACCAATAAACCAGGACGGAGCTAGTAGTGATGGGATTACTACTAATCTAGAAGCCTAAACAAACTGGCCCCTGGTACTCCTACTAGTAGTACTAGTACTCAAGTTGGAATTCCAATTGCACGACACAACTTGTTAGGCAAAAAATCTGATACAGGGTGTAGGAAGCGGTTTGGGAATTTGCATGCCTTTTTGACCAGTGAGATTCTCCGTACGAAGTATGACAGAGAAATAATCACAAAGAAGGAAGCTAAAACTAAACAATCAAACGAGCACTTTTGCATTTGTTTTGCATTGAATCGTTTCACAAGCTTGACTAGTGCTGTTTTTCTACTTTTACAAAAAACGCATCGTAATGTTAAAATGTGCATTTGCACATACATAAGTAATAGTAGTACTCCCTCCGTCTAGGTGTATAAAGTCTTCCCTCCTTCTTGGTCATGGTGCACAACCAAAGATAACTTATTCACCTGGATGGAGGGAGTAGCACAGTCTGCAAGCGTATATAGAGAGAGACGTGTAGTGCGATAGTATATAGTAAAGTTTGTGCTATATGCACCTACTTACAAAATGCGTACACATACACAAGGTTTCCAAACTTTCCCTCTTACATACTTAATTAAGGATGCTAATAATTCCCAAACGTTCGGGATTTATCATTTGCATCCCAAAACTAATGAGATCACCTTATGAAACTAAATTATACTCCGACTAAAAGCCACGGCGCTTGCAGGACGCTTGCAGCGTGCCACGAGTGCCCTGGTGCACGGCCGTTTCCCAGCGCGCCGACACAACGCCCCTTCCTCAGCCTCGCAACTCGCAAGGTGTCGATTGTCGGCTTGTTGGCGGGCGAGCGCGATCTCATCGGTGTGGTGATCCGGCGCCAACAGGTACTCCTCCTTGCTGGAAGCGTGATCCGGACGCGACATAGACCTGCCAGGCAGCTTGCCCCGTGGCATCTCTTCCTCGGCCTTCTTCACCGCCTCTATTTAGGCGTGCTCTGCCGGCAGCAAAGCCTCGCACATGGCGACATCCATTTCTTTCCAAAGCTCCTCAAGACTGGTGTCGGCGTTCTGGGAACGGGGGTCCCAGACTTGCCTGCCTGCGGCCCACGACGTGGCTCTGCAAGCGGGCCCGTATGACCCATCTTCACCAACAAGCATTCGAGACCCTCGCGAGGGGCCAAGCCTCGCGAGGCAGACGACTGATACCTCCTCCGGAGCGGCCTCACAAGGATGGCTCGCGAGGGGCAGAGAGATCAAGGCAAGGCAAACCTCGCGAGGTTCTCATGACGCAAGCCATGACGATCGAGACCAGGCGGGCGCCAGCGCGCACAATGTCCTTGCTTCCTCTTTGGTGCTAAGGAGGCAAGCGCAGGCGAGGAGTACTGAGGCATCATGCAAAGGTTTCCATATCGGTGCAACGAGACCAAGACCAGCAGGACGGCAAGATGGAGGTCATCGTGGAAACCAAGCTGGTGTCACCACCAGAGCCTTTGGCAGGCGAAGACCACCTTTAGTCAGGATAGCTTGTACTGGCTGTCCCCTTCCAAATTGGCCGTTGTTGGCTCCCTTCCCGCTCAATATTTGGGGGGAGGACCAAGGCCTCTATAAATAGGGCTAGCCACCATAATAGGAGGCAACTCGTCTCGAACCCATTCAGTTCATCCTAACACCCACCAAGCACAAGAACACCTCAGCTCAGGAGGCTGTTCTTCCCCTTGTAGTGTTCATCCTCAGCCCGAGAGGCAATCCACCACACCACACTAGAGTAGGGTATTACACCACAATGGTGGCCAGAACCAGTATAAATCTTGTGTCTCTTGTGTTGTGAGTTCGTCGAGCTAAGCTTAGAGATTCCGGTGAGGCTGAGGGCATGATTTGGTAGGGGGAGATCTCCATGCGCACCCCAGTGTTCGAACCTTGAGGGTTTTGCCGGAACCCGAAATCTGACATTTGGCACGCTAGGTAGGGGTGCGTCGGAGTTTTCCTTCCGTCAATTCACGCTCCACCATCTTTACGCCCATTCTCCATGGCTGGCGCCGCTCTTCTGGCTGGATCTACGGGCGCCCACGGTGACGCCTGGGGGCTCCGAGCCCTCGCTCCCGCCTTGCGGCAGGTGCGGTGGCTGTCGGTGTCAAAACCGGCGGATCTCGGGTATGGGGTCCCGAACTGTGCGTCTAAGGCGGATGTTAACAGGAGGCGGGGGACACAATGTTTACCCAGGTTCGGGCCCTCTCGATGGAGGCAATACCCTACTTCCTGCTTGATTGATCTTGATGATATGAGTATTACAAGAGTTGATCTACCACGAGATCGTTGAGGCTAAACCCTAGAAGCTAGCCTATGATTATGATTGTTGTTGTCCTGCAGACTAAACCCTTTGGTTTATATAGACACCGGAGGGGGCTAGGGTTACACAAAGTCGGTTACAAGGGAGGAGATCTACATATCCGAATTGCCAAGCTTGCCTTCCACGCAAAGGAGAGTCCCACCCGGACACGGGACGAAGTCTTCAAACTTGTATCTTTATAGTCCAATAGTCCGGCCAAAGTATATAGTCCTGCTGTCCGAGGACCCCCTAATCCAGGACTCCCTCAGTAGCCCCTGAACCAGGCTTCAATGACGATGAGTCCGGCGCGCGGATTGTCTTCGGCATTGCAAGGCGGGTTCTTCTCCAAATCCTGAGTACCTGTCGAGTAGTGTCCGGCTTCCCATGAATGTTGCACTCCTCGGCTTCTGCACCTAATAATGGCTATCTTCCACGTGTCGAGCAAATGCAAGAAGTCGGGGCATTTTTACATTTGCCACCCTAACCATGCGAGTAAATCATCTATTTAAAGAGCCGGGGATCCTCAGATCTAGATCACACCATCCTCCCACAGCGAGTATCCATCGGAGCGCGCCTGTAAAAGACCATCCCATCATGGTCGGCCATCGCAGCTCCTCCTCTCACTCCCTTAGCACTAAGCCGGGCAATTGGGAGAAGTGTTCCGTCCCCCACAGCCAATTAGTAGAGTTACAGACCCAGGGGTTTCTTCATCCTGCGTATATGGTCCCCGTCTGAGCCGGACTAGCCACTTACAATGGCGGGGAGCAAGCGGAGAGCTTTCCCAACCCATCCATGGGGGAGCGGGTAAGCCTTGTCCATTACTTATTAAGGGGACTCGGATTTCCAATCCATCCGTTCCTCCGCGGGCTCTTGGAGTTCTACGGCCTCCAGCTGCATAACTTTACTCCCGCCTCCATATTACACATCGCTGGCTACGTCGCCCTTCGTGAGCTGTTTCTGGGCTGCGAAGCTCATTTCGAGCTATGGAAGAGGCTATTCTGCCTCGTACCCCGTACACAGGAGGGATCAATATATCAAGTGGGCGGAGCCGAAATATGGTGCATCGCCGGGACCGGATACCTGTCCGGTACTCCGAAGAAGACATCCGAAGACTAGCCCTCGGAGTGGTTTTATATGGAGGACGTCCCCCTTCTGGACCCTATTCGGATGGGCCTTCCTGAGTTTAAGAATGCCCCTTTGAAGAAACACCGCAGCTGGCGCCCTCGGAGCCCCCAGGAGGAAGATAACAGGGAGATCCTTTACCTGATGGGCCGGATAAAAACACAGGCCAAATCAGGACTGACAATAATCGAGGTTATGTCAATATGTATAATGTGGGGGTGCAGCCACTTCAATATCGGGGACAACCCATGTGGCACTTCAATGGAGAAGATGATGCCACTCACTGCGGCCATAAAGGTCCGGACTCCACCGCTGCTCTAGCGAAAATATTGTCCAATTTATATAAAGGAGAGGAAGAGGAGTTCATCCGCATTAAGCCACCACTACAAAAAAAATACACTTCCGTGATGATACGTGTTTGTCACAGTAGGTCGCGTTTTTTGTCATGCATGTACATCCATGACAAATTTATGACAGAATCAAGATAGTCATACCTGTGATGTCGTAGAAGTGTTCCATGACATTACCAAAATTATCATCACGGAAGTGTCCACTTCCATGACGATAAATCGCGCGTCACAGAAGTGCTTTCGTCAAGGTTGACCGACACGTGGCATCCACCGTAACGGAACGCCATTAAGCTATCGGGTCGGGTTTTGGATTCGATAACCCGTTAACAGCCCCGACCAATGGGGATTTTCCACGTGTAAAATCATCATTGGCTGGAGGAAACACGTGTCGGCTCATCATTGGGATAGATGTCATCCACTCATTGGACAGAAGGCACCTATGATACATCGACACGTGGCACGGCCTAACAGAGGCCCATTCCTGTGAAAAGGCCGACCTGTTTGACTTGGTCAAAAGGTGGCGGGCCGGCCCATGTAAAGCCTGTTAACGGCCTGTTCGCATATAGCCCATTTACAGCCCGCTAACCCAAGGCCCATTACGCCCTATCTGAATTAGGCCCAGTAGCGTCATATGGGCCACCCAATATGATTCCAGCCCGTTTTCACTTCTGGCCCATGTATGGCCCATGACGTCTTTCGGCCCATATGAGGCCCTATGCAACTCTTGGCCTATTAACGGCCCGTGGTGAAACTGGCCAGTAATGAACAGTGTATCACTTTACACCTATTAACGGCCCGTGGTGAAACTGGCCCGTAATGAACAGTGTATCACTTTTTACCCATTAACGGCCTGTTATTCCGTTGGGCCGTTTCCATCCCATGTTATCTTTCGGCCTTCTCAGAGCCCATTTATTCTTGGGCTCATTTCCAGCATTCGTTTACTTACGGCCCGTTACTGTCATTTTCTGCTTGTGGGCCAAATTTAGCCCGTGGTTACAGTCGGCCCGTTTGTGGTTCGTTAATACGTTGGGCCGTTTTCATAGCGTCATCAAATACGGCCTATTAACGATGGCCCATTATGGTCGGCCCATGAACGGACGATTCCAACTCTAGCCCGTTTACGGCCATAATGCGACCTGTTATTGGCCCATGTTTGGCCAATCGATCATACTGCCCGTATAAGGCCCATTGATGATACGACCCGTAGAAGGCCCATTGTTTCTACGGCCCGTAGAAGGCCCATTGTTTCTACGGCCCGTAGAAAGCCCACTGTTTCTACAGCCCGTAGGAGGCCCAGTGTCACTATAGTAAATATTAGCCCATGGTTATTGTGGCCTAGTTTTAAAAAATAGGTTATTGCAGCCACTAGCAAACCGCGGAAAAAGAACTGCAATGACTACAAGCTAACAAATAAACAAGACAACAAGGAAATAAATAAGCAAGCAACTTACGCTAGGCTATCACGGCTATCACATATATTACATCCACTGGGTATCAAAGTTCGCTACCAGTGCAAATAAACGCGCCGACAAAAGAATATACAAAACTGAGAGCACTTCAGAAGGCACTAGGCCTGGCCAGGTCGCCC
>LR880972.1:388532450-388547590 GCA_904067115.1 Aegilops sharonensis | reverse complement strand
GATGTCTCTTCCAAATAGTCTGCTCCCCCCGCCCGCACCCGTGCTATCTCGCTACTACACATGTCACACCATTCCCCCTTCCCTTATACTAGGTTTACATCATCAGTGGTCTCTCTACTACACATACACTCTCTCCCTCTCACACACAAACGCGTGCACAAACACACACAGACACGCACAAACACCCATTTACCTGGATCCTCATCTCTCTTCATGTCTGCATGTGTATGTCACACACTCACTCTCTAATTATGTATATGTGTCTCCACGTTACACAACACAAAGCCCCATGTACATGTCTCTCTCTATCCTCCACACACATAGACACAAAGAATCTGTTATCATTGCCTCAATCTCTAGCATATCACACACGCACACTGTCTCTCTCTCTCGCAAACACGCTCAACAAGGGTTTCCCCGTGAATAATTTACCGTCTATTCATCAACAGTCGTGGCAGTACGGCGAACACGAGACGTGAAAAAGAATAAATCTACACGTTCTTAGACCACCTAGTATGACTACTAGGACTAGATCAAGCCAAAAAGCACGCCGCCGTCACCCCCTCCTTGTCGGTGACGGGAAAATCTTCGTTTTACTCAGTCGAGAAGTCATTGTGCTAAGGCCCCACATGCCGAGGCGTTGAATAGAATGTAGATGCTAGTTTACAGAAGCAAGTATCGATAATACGTTTGTATCTCCATACTTATATTTCTTCTCTTATAAAAAACCGAGTTGGTGATGATGGTACGTCTGCCATCTTGCAATATAGACCGTCCGATCTATATCTGACGGATGGAAATTAAACTAAAAAGATACTCGCACCCCTCTCCATATTTGCAGACAAGGCCTTCCCTCGTTCATCCTTATCTCCAACAAACCTCATTGTTGAGCAATTAAGAAAGGAATCCTCTGGAACAAACTGGCCTGGTGGCCGCTGCCGGCGTCATCAATCCCCATGCCTCCGCTCAGTCCGACCACCAACCACCACCACACCCCACTCCTCTTCACCTTATCTCATATTCCTCGAGATATCATTAGTTTTTACACATGGGATTACTCCAGCAAGGGTCAATCGCAACAAGTGTTTTATAAAAAAATGCATCTTGATGTTCCGTGCAATGCACGGATCTTGCTAGTACTCCTACACAAGACTAAGTTGGTGATGCTGGTGTGTCTGCCATCCGTCGTTTCTTACCATTAGATCTACATCTAACGATTGTGAGGTAAGTTGTTGCCTTTTCTCACCAACATCCCACTTGTCTACCAATTTGCAGAAAAACCCATAATTAGTATCTTAAAACCAACCACATCCCTCCCTGACCTCACCAAAACAGCCCAAGGAATATATTCTAATTGAAACATAATATGGGCCAGTTCTTTTGGGCAATTCTCCCAGAATTGACCCCCTCCCCAGCTTCTCCCAGAATTGCCACTTAATATTTTTTTACAATTCCTAGCTAGTTAAGGTCTAATTAGCTAGGAATTGTAAAAAAATATTAAGTGGCATTTCTGGGAGAAGCTAGGGAGGGGGTCAATTCTGGGAGAATTGCCCAAAAGAACTGGCCCTATATCTCTAGTGACATATGTATATCAAAATTAGAGTGTTTTGTACCAAGTTTGTGAATAAGTATTATTCTAATTATGATTCGTTGCAACAGACATGAACATTGCTAGTATTTCCAACCATGCATTTCTTTTCCTAGTATTCCATAGAGTTTTCCATCAAGATATTAGTCACTCATGGTTGATATTTACTTTCAATCATGTACACATATGCACTATGTAACTAGCCTTGCTTATTGGCTTCCAAAGCTTAACTTTCACTCCTACTTACAATATGTAGAGCATTTAACAAAAAACTACCGCTTTCAACCAGCCCTAGGAAGAATCCATTGTACAAAAAATAGCAAAAACATACCCAAAATTTCTTAATCCACGCCAAAAACTACCTAGTACTCCTACCGATTAGGTTCGTTTAAACCCATTTATGACAGGGTTGGCCCACATGTCCGTGCTGACGAGGCAGATTAAACCAACACATTTTGTTTGACCGTTGACACGAGGGATCCACATTTGACCTTCTATCCTATTATTCCCCCTCAAATCATTATTTTTCCTGAACATTACTTCAAACAGTACTGACGCGTGTTCGTCGGTGGCGCCGGTGATGAGCGAGTTGGCCGCCGCTCCGCCAGACGGGCCGGACGCCGCGCTGGCCTCCGCACGGGTTGGCAGGCTGGCCTGAGCGTGACTCACGAGCGAGCAAGCCGCCGCGCTGGCCTTCGCTCGAGCCAGATGGCTGGCCTTAGCGTTGCGCGCACGAGCAAGCCGCGCTGCCTTGCCAATCTAGCTAGCAAACCTTGCAGACAAGCAGCTGGCCGGAGCTATCTTGGCTAGCTAGCGGCCGCGAGCGCCGGACGGAGCTGGCATCCGGGCTGCCGCATCATGGGCTCTACACCGCTGGCGGTTTTGACCTTGCCTTCTGCCGGCGGTGGTAGCTGCGTCCCATGGCCGAGGATGACTAGGTGGACGGGCCGGAGGTAGGAGGTCACTCGAGGATTTTTGTTGGTAAGAGCATGTACAATGGTTGATAAGGTAGTCTTATCTTAAGTCTGCCACGTATGCAACTGGTAGTAGTTTCTTGGCATTTTAGTGGCTTCTTGCATTATTAGAGCAAGTACAATAGAGCTGAGTTAGCGGGCTACAAGAAATAAACTACTCCCTCCGTCTAGGTGTGTAAGTCATCTTACGAAAACCAAATAATCCCAAAACACTTAGGCGCGGTGCATTAACTTCTACCTCGTCTAGGTGTGCATGCTTTTAATGACTTGAAACTACCAAACACGACATGCAGTGGTTAATTCATTGCATGCAATGCTATTAATTAGCAAATAAACATTAAGTTCTCTAGTTTTCCCCTCCTCCTTGGTCACGGTGCAGAATCTAAGATGACTTATTCACCTAGACGGAGGGAGTAGTATATTTCTTCTTGGTAAGCGGGCTCTTCATGAAGAGCCAGCTCTAGCACGTGCTCCTAGGCACTTTGTGAGAATGAGAAGTGGGCCACATAATAAAAAAGTAGTACACTCTTTTGATCTATTATTGTACTACATGTTGGCTATAAGATGGGTTGTAGATGACATGGCACTGGCTTATAGCCAGCAGCTGGCTATACTATTAACCATGCTCTTAGGGGTTTCTTGTAAGGAACAATGTACGTACTACTACCGACAAAAGGCATAGGTTGCGTTGTACTCCAACGAGTACTACTAGTGGTCGCGGGAGTGTATACCTCATTTTGTGGGTTCGATCCCGGCCGAACGCACGACGGCCTTTAAAAAAAAAAAGTACTAGTACTACACTTTGCTGCGAGCCAATATTTTACACGGGTAGTTTGAGTTTTGAAGTCAAATGGACGTGCGGCCCCACAATCTGGGTGCACTGGACAGCCTAGCCACGTGAACGGGTTTTCCTTCCCAGCATCCCGTGGCTCGCGTGCTCGCCCTAGCCGCACCTTGCTTGCAGCTTCCAGCTAGTAGCATATTTAAACTAGCGCCTCCCAATTAAGCCCGAGGAGCCGGAAAAGCCTGGCGGGGCATTGGGAAGTGTGCAATATGGCTCTGTACGTTAGTGCTCTACTACTAATGTAACATCCCAAAATTCTAAATTTTGGAATGTTATATTAAATAAATAACTATGCTTGTTGTTTGATTGTTTGTTTGATTGATTGAGTGAAATTTGAAATTTTTTTTGAAAGTTGAATGAGAGGGAATGAAATGAATTTCCCAAACTTTCCCTTTGCCCTTTTGGGTCTCAATGAATTCAATCTCATTCCAACACAAAACCCTAGAGTGAAGATGATATGACTTCTTCCATTTAAATAATGAAAAGGGTTTTGAAAAGATTTGAATTCTGTTTGGAAATATTTCAAATTCAGAAACTTTATGCAACTCAATGATTTTCATGAGAGAAGACAAAATGACTTCTTCAATTATATGAAATATGAGTTGGAAGTTAAAAAGAATCAAATTGAAAGTCATTTGAAAGTATTTTGAAACTCCCTTTCAAAGTTGGAATTATTTGGATTTTATTCAAATTATTTTTCTCCTAAAAATAAATAAATGGAAATTAGGGTAAAATGATCCCCTTCAATGGAAAATTAGGAGAAAATAAATTTGAAATAATTTTGGTATTTTAAAAATGATTTTTTGGGTTTTATGGCCACAGCAACACAGAGGCTTGACCGTCTGAGGTCGGGTCGCTACAGATATGGTATCAGAGCACATGTTGACTGTAGGACGTGACCCTAGAAACCGGAGAGCCCTAGGATAGGAAATTTCTAAAACTTTATTTTCAAAAAGACTCTTACTTCCCATCCTTTCTGCTTTTTATCGAATAGACACTCTCACCTCAAATTGTTAGAATATACCCTTTTCCCTTTTGACCACATGAAGGATCAACTGACGCCGCTCCAAGAAAGATATCGTACAGCTGATGACCTCTTCAAAGTAACAAGGGTTTCACCATGCATTAGAGGAGTTGAAGCTGCAACAATTGAAGACTCCGAAGACTAGAAGAATTTGAAGAATCTGAAGAATTATTTGACCTTTAGAAGACCAAACCCCTGTTACACACTTACGTTAGATGCGGCGATTTGTGAGCTGTCATTTGTTTGATGTTTTCCGACAGCCACAAAGTAAAACTTGTTTCTTCAAAAACTATTGTTTGTATTGTGTGTATATCCCTCCCCACCTCTCTCATATCTCATCCCAAAACTTTTGGACCCCATAGATGATGAACGAAGTTGGCCTGATATTCTCTGGACCGAAGACTCAGCCAGAGGCAGAGCTATGGATTCAGAACATGGAGAATCACTTCGGGAGCAATTTGGTTTCAAGGAAGAATGAAGTATCTTACGCTCTTCAGTACTTTGAAGGAAGTGCTGCAACCTGGTGGAAAATGAATCAAGCCATACAAGGATTTAATGGAGCAAGAACTTGGGACGAATTCAAGAAGACTCTGACAAGATCTCGTCTTATCCGGAAGCACCATGATACACCAAGAAATAAACCTTGTGCCTGCAAGATTTGCAGAGAAATAGGACACACTCAGGAGGAACACAAGGATGGATGCCCTCATTGTGAGGAGAAACACCCAGCTGAGGAATGCCCAACTAGTCAGGTGACTTGTTTCTTGTGTGAAGGAACCACCCACTACCCGACTCAGTGTCACATTTACCCCATGGTGCAACAAACTATTCAGGAGCAGGAAGAAGGAATGAAAGAAGCCCTCCGAGAAGTTATGAAAGAACCTGTGATGAAGGAATGTGTTGAAGACCCTGATGGAGAAGGCCTCAACAGATTTTACTCCAACGCTTGCTATTCATGTGGAGAAGAAGGACATTTTTCCCAGTATTGTACCAAGGAAAGAGAAGAATATTTCAGAGATTTCCCGACAGCAGAGGTGAAGTTTGACCCTCGGGAAATAGAAGCTCTGATCATTACAGAGAAATCCAGGAAGAGAAAAAGAAGGCAACCCCAGAACAACACAATTTTCGTAGAGAAGGACCTGAGTCATATCACTTGTTACAAGTGCAAGGATTTAGGTCATTACGCTAGTAAATGTCCAGAAAAGAAGCCAAGAATCCAAGGAGCCTACATAATCACAAAGAAGCCCCGAGATTTGCCGTAAGTTATTTGTTTTCGTTGCAAGGAAGCAGGACATTTTGCTAGGGATTGTTCAAATCATGATAAATCTGGAGCTGAGTAGTGGAGATGTTGATATCAGTAATAAGGATAGTATGTAAAACACTTTTCATGAGAATGCGGGGTTGAGTTATGTAATAGATTACTCAGATATTGTAATAATTCATGACTCAATAAAGTTGATATGTCATATGCTGAAAGGCTTTAAGGAGTTGTTATATTTTATCTTGGAAATTAATATTCTGGATGAACATGGAAGAAAGTGAGTTGTGATGCATAAACTGGATGTTGGAAATTGAGTTTGAAGTTTTGTTTGGAAGATATGAATGTGTACCCCAGGAGATATGTACCTTATTCTGAGCACCATTTTTGTTTTACAACTGCAGATGACGACCCTTTACGAGTCTTTCCTTAAGGGTCCGGAAACGATCATGACCCTGGCAAGTGATCATGATTACCCGAAGATCCTGAAGGACATGATGAAGCATATTCACCTTGAAGGAGATGCAGTCTACAAAGGCTACCCCTTCATGCAAAAGGGAGTGGAACTTTGGTATGTGGAGGTACACCTCCACCGTTTGAAAGGAGTTTGCCCAAAGATGATGGGGCAGTACTTTTTCATCTCACGTGTGCCACAAGCAACTTTCTTCGACGCTGTTCGTGAAGCAGCCATGGAAGCCATACGCCAGATCGGAGAAATACTTGAAGCAAGACTTCGTTATACTCAGGAATACCTAAGAGAAGTGCATGCAGAGATGATGGAGATGAAGCTCAAGGCCACCACGATGAAACAGAAGATTGAAGATTTCAAGGCGCATGTCGCACAATTCCAGTGGGACTGAAGAATCCTCAAGGAGGAAAAATGAATAAAGTTGGAAGTAATGTCTGACCATACCGAACCATGTGGGTGGCAGCATTTGTAATAAACTTTTTGGAATTTGGATTTACGAAAAATGGTTAAGGATGTAATAAAAGATTGATATGAAAATAATGTGATTTATGGATAAACTAACGCATTTTTTTGGTGTGGTAGTACTCCCTAAAGCCACAGGATCAATGAAGAAAGAAATGTGTTATTCATGACAGTCCATAGAAGGGAGCTGGACCAAATAAGTTGGAGTTTTGTATGATCATCACCACAAGGGTATGAAGGAAGAAGTACTATTGGATTTACAGGAGATGTAATGTTAGAATATGGAATGATAATCCTCGGAAGGATGAGTTAAACATGTACAAGAGTTGAAGTGGGCCATAACCCACAGGCGCAGGAGTTAATAAGAAGAAAGCACGCTCTTGCTGAAGGAAGATATTTCGGAAGAAAACTCTGAGTTAATCATCCGACATTTTTAGGAGGATACGAAAACCCGAGGGTTGTGAAGAAACGTTAGATGTCTTGTTCAGGTCGCAGAAACCATGGATTTATTCGAACTCAGTTCGTCAACAAGAGAAATTCCGCAATGCTTGTGAGTATGCCCAAGTGTTAGAATACGTGATTCGATGTCTGCATATGTAGTAATGGTTCAAGTACGGGATGGATTGGCCCCCATACCGGAGACTTCTATCATGAACTATCATATGTTGATGGAAAATCAGAGAGCCTTGAAAACCTTAGAAGAGTGTCGACACGTGAAGCCATAAAACCATAGAATGGTAGGACGATGGAACCCTTTACAGGCAACCGTTGCCAATCGTAGGTTATATGGTGGGATTTAAACTAGGCCCATTTCCTGCAGGAGAAACCATTAATTGTTGACCACCACGAGATTTTCGATAGTTGTTTAGTATTGGCGACAGACCCGTCAGAGATGAAGACCCAGTCTCGGAAGAACCTTACCATGATGAAATGACACATGATATTGTGGAAAGGGTTATGCCCTACCGGAAGAGTATCAGTAAAGGATTCATACCGAAGATATGAGAAGATCGACACCGCCAACCCTAAGGATGAAGTACATGAGTTTTGTCGGAACATAACCATGCTTCTAAGTGTGGTAGCACACTAGACCATACCGATCAATGGATTTGCTGGAAGACCTCCAAGCCCTAACCTTTTCTTGCTAGCCTCTTCGAATCTTGAGGACGAGATTCATTTTAAGTGTGGTAGATTTGTAACATCCCAAAATTCTAAATTTTGGAATGTTATATGAAATAAATAACTATGCTTGTTGTTTGATTGTTTGTTTGATTGATTGAGTGAAATTTGAATTTTTTTTTGAAAGTTGAATGAGAGGGAATGAAATGACTTTCCCAAACTTTCCCTTTGCCCTTTTGGGTCTCAATGAATTCAATTTCATTCCAACACAAAACCCTAGAGTGAAGATGATATGACTTCTTCCATTTAAATAATGAAAAGGGTTTTGAAAAGATTTGAATTCTGTTTGGAAATATTTCAAATTCAGAAACTTTATGCAACTCAATGATTTTCATGAGAGAAGATAAAATGACTTCTTCAATTATATGAAATATGAGTTGGAAGTTAAAAAGAATCAAATTGAAAGTCATTTGAAAGTATTTTGAAACTCACTTTCAAAGTTGGAATTATTTGGATTTTATTCAAATTATTTTTCTCCTAAAAATAAATAAATGGAAATTAGGGTAAAATGATCCCCTTCAATGGAAAATTAGGAGAAAATAAATTTGAAATAATTTTGGTATTTTAAAAATGATTTTTTTTGGGTTTTATTGCAACAGCAACACAGAGGCTTGACCGTCTGAGGTCGGGTCGCTACAAGTAATCTGTAGATTGTGGCATTGCATGCATGGACTTCACTCCATTATCGGCTCTACTATAAAAGAAAATCCTCTTGACGTGTTTTTTTTGAAACGGAGGCAAAAGCTTTGCTTCATCTCATTCATAAAGAAGGAACTACTAACAAAGTTTGACGAGATCCATTACACCTCCACAAATGGAAGCGAAAAGCCTAGTCTCGTTGTATCAAATAACTCAAATGTTCTGCCCCCGCAGTAACCATCGCTGATAAACAGGCTGCTAGTGTGTGCGTGAGAGGAGCGGTTGAGTAGGCCAGCTACGTGAGAGAAGCGGCTGAATAGAGCACCGAGAGTACCCACTAGGCCACTACGCAGGTGTACTTCCCCTGCATTGATAGTACAGCGATGGTTCTAGAGAACAGTAGTACCCTCCACTTCCAATTGTAGCTCCTTGGCCCTGAGATTCAAGAGTTCAAAACCGGTGCACTATACTAGACTAGACTAGAAGTACAGTACATCGCACTACTAGTTGAGAAAAGTAGTACTAGTACTGTTACAGTACGAGTACGTACTCCTCCATCACATAATGTATGACGTTTTTTGACACTAGTTGGCGTGTACAAAAAATGGCAAAAACATACCCAAAATTTCTTAATCCACGCCAAAAACTACTACCTAGTGCCAAAAATTTCTTACTAGTGCTATTATTTACAGTATAATGCAATCCCATAACGTTCCATAATGCTAGTACTAGTAGTAAATAATAGCCTCACTCCTTCGCTGAGGAACGATCTACAGTTGGAAGGGACGAGGCCCTACAGTTACTACACTCTTATCTCCTCCTTGCCAGTTCCCCTCCCCCTGAAGAGAAGGCAGTTCGTCGCTGCTCCCATGGATTCACCAGGCGGTTCTCCTCCTCGTCGCGGCTGGGAGACCTTGGACGACGATCCTCTGGGAGAATCGCACGCCGCTCCGACGTCCTCATCGCCGCAAGACTCGGTGCTTCCTGCACCAACTTTTTCAAGACGCTGCTTAAACAGGCTTGGGAAAAGGCCATGCTTGTTGGTCTTCCTTGCGTCCTCGAGGAGAAGATTCTTCTATGGGATGATCCTTTGAACAGTCAACCGCTCCCTGGCCATGGTTGCACGTTGACTCCGCTAGAGTTGCCGATGTTGAGAGGTAGTCGGATTTTGTCCGATGAGCAGGTCAGTAATGGAGTTTGATCATGTAGTGTTCGACATAAGGATTGCCATCAATGCGGACCCGCCGACAAAGCGACGCGGCTACGACGATTACTATCTCATCGCGGTGTTCGACATAAGGATTGCCATCAATGCAGGAGGCAGCAACGGCAGAGGCTGGCGCATGTTAGCGGTGGCAAATTTGTACCCCTACACGTTCGAAGACGCCGTGCGCCATCTAGGTCGCATCTTCGCGGTGACAAGCCAAGGGACTTGTTTCATCTGGTTGACATCCTACGGCACGTGAGATTACAAACGGAATGCACAAACCATCATTTGCATCCCTAACGGTACTCCATTATTTTGCATGGACCAGTCATCCCCCGATCAAAATAAGATCGCCGATCCTGGATGTGCATTTGCATCCACGATTCGGTCTAACCTGGAACCCTGTAGCTGACTTTGGCATATTGGGATCTACTATCTTAGAAGTCGTTACCCATGGTACCACTGATGTGCAACATGGTCACACAATCTACCACGATCGGACTGTCACCATCTACCCGGGTATTCCATTTTTTAACCCTCTCGCCTTCTCTTCCATTGTTGTACTAGTAATATACTTTGTAGTACTAGTAGGAGTACTTTTTACCTTGGAGGACGTGTATAGCTAGCTAGGCCCTTGAAGACTTGAACCCACTAGCTGCCACCATTTTTGTTTTTCCATGTCTTACTATCTCATCCATGTAGCCAAGAGTGGCTATATATAATAAGTCGGTTATTTTACTTCCTCTATATCGGAGTAGTACTATTTGCTGCACAGTATTACTGACCGCCATATTTGAGCACAACATTGTTATGCATGGACCTTGACTATGTACGTCACCATGTGTCCAGATCTGGGATGCCGTGTGTACCAGATGAACGGCGCCGAGTTCGACCCCCGTGATGCTACGTGGGTGCCAAGGAACACTCTTGGAGAGTACTCGCTTTTCATCGGGGACAACTACCCCATTGTGAAGTGGATGCCACCTTCCGTGCACGATACGAAAGGCCTGCCGTTCATGAAGCATGGTTGTGTCTTCAGTGCGCACCGCCGGATGAACGACATGCTAGGACACGCTATCCCTGATTTATGCCGCTTCAGCTTGGATGAGTCTCCATCGTGTGGAACCGGACTAGAAAGCTGCGACAATGATTCCCGTTGCCCACCGCTATGAATCATGCCATCCATGAAGAACACCTGGGACTGGAACCTGGAGGAGGACATGTAGCCCATCTATAATGTGTAAGTGGAGTGCGGTAATTGTGAACAATAGCGCTGTGAATATATGTAGACTAGTCATGCACAAATTTATCACATGATTTGGAGATGAACTTGTGTGGCATACTGGCATTTGTCCTTTAGAATTTATTACTAGTAAATGTGTTATGTGTACGTGCAACTTGTGTGGTTGTTGCACGGGCTCCAACACGCTCTTTGAGAAAAAAAGGTGGCACAGCTTTGGATATACGTGACGTGGCGGCATCATACAGTAGCATCGTTCGCTATAGTCGTAGTACACTCCTACTAGGACGACAACTCCTATAAAACCTTGCGCTTGGCTCTTTGCCTCTTCGGGAGGTTCAACAGTTCGTACTCGTGTGAACCTTGCACTTGGCTTTTCGCCTCTTCGGAAGGTCCAACAATGATGATACTACAGTACAATATGCTTCTGGCAATCTGACACCGATTGAACTGCTGCACATCCACCGCGAGGGCAAGGGCGAGGGCGAGGGAGAGGGAGAGGGGGAGGGAGAGGGCGCAATAGTCAAAACCCTCTCCTCGTCCTGTGAACCACCGCGCATGTGGGCGAGGGAGAGGCGTAGTAAGCAAGCTTCTCCTCGTTTGGCAAGTTGACGGGACACATCAAAGCAGTACTAGTACTAGTAGTAGTAGTCCATACTGCATCCTTTCCGATTAATATGGATTAATTTGAAACGAGAAAAATACACTGGCGGTCAACGTATGTAACAATACGCTCTTTACGGTCACTATATATAGTTTTTGCGGTGATTATACGATCACTAGCTCATCGTAGAGCACCGTATTGCACCCTACTGACATGCCACATAGTCGACGTGGCACTTTGTTGACTGGTTAAATTGTCACCTAGTTTCTGGGTCCCACCTGTCAGTTGGCAGAGCAAAGAAATCAGTTGAACAAAACTTTACGCAGGCGCGACACGAGTCCAACCCTTGCGCGCGAACCGCCCTGGCTCTGTATGTGAGTGCATGCACGTGTCCTCCCTCGGTCTTCCAACAAAGAGTGTACATCGGCTATAAAACAAAGAGTGTACTACATGATGTGCATCTACACTTTCAATGCATTTAGCCTTTAATCTAAATCGATATTGATTGAGTAATGCACCAACTTGTGCTGTAGGTATAGGCTACATGTCTATCCTTAATTACAGCATGCAACGACCTTCATTTAATCTTCTTATCTCAATGGTCGCATGCACACATAAGTCTACTACTTTTGGGCGTTAATTATGCCCTGGCCAATGTGTAAATCTCTAAATGTACAGTCTTTCATGGACGTAGGGAGTAGGTTGAGCACTTGAGCGTGAGCGTGTGTGTTGCATCGTGTGCTGTGTGCCGCATGGGTGCGTGAGTGTTGCGTGCGCCCATGTGTACATGTGAGTGTTGCATGTTGCATGCATGCATGCATGCATGCATGGGGCTTACTCCCTCCCATTGACATGTTCATATTTCAAGCTACCTCTGTTGCCTCCATATGGTGATACTCCCTCTGTTACCAAATAGTACGGACTAAAAGCATCCCTCTGTTCCCAAATACGGAGTATTTGTCTTTCTACAGATTTCAACAAGTGACTAGGTACGGAGCAAAATAAGTGAAGTGAGCGTAGAGGCATAGGGATACTGTAGAAAGGAAGTCCTCGCGATCCATTATTCCCCATCTCGGTCAGAGAGAACTATTCAACTAGTCTTCATAGTGAAGTGACAATACACGCTGCAGCAGATGGGACACATAATTAATAAGCTGAACCAGCGTGTTGGTGTTACTAAATCAGCCTTACCCAGTACTGCCATCGTGTTTGCCAGTAGAGCACGCTTCCGCAAATACGCCTACGCACCTCTGTCCTCCATTAACTGACATATGGGCCCTGTTGTGGTAGACCCACATGTCATCGGTGTAACTATTTACACTCCGAAGGACGGTATATCCTGGTAGTAGTACTAGTAGAATTGAGATTGAATGCACTTTCTTCCCCGTCTTCCACTCTTCTTCCTCCTCTCTTCTTCTTCCTCCTCTCTTCCCCATCGTCGGCCGCACACCATTTACCCCCGCTCACTGCTCGCCCGCCCGCACCATCTTCCTTGGTAGCTCGCGCGTACCATATCCCCCCGCTCTCTGCTCGGCCACATGAGGAGAAGCTTCTTTGCTCGCCCGCCCAAATCCACTTCCCCGCTGGCTCACAGGCACCGAAAACCCCAATGGAAGAACCGACTGACACGCAGAGCCGCGATTGGAATTCCCTCCCCGATGTTCTCTTGGAGCAGATCTATTGTCGTATGGACCTACCCAGCACCGTCCGTCTGGCCGCATGCTTGGTGTCTTTGTACCGTCTACTCGTCTACAACCGGTCGGCTCTTTTCAAGACACCCTGCTTGCTGATGCCCGATCCTCGCAGGTGGCCCAGACACCGACTTGACGATCCTACGGAGGTTGCCGTGGTGCCCCACGACATGCTACCACTACCCGTCCACCCGTCCTTCATGCGCGGCCACAACTGGGCGGGCATGAAGGCCAACTAGATCGTCCTCATCCACCACACCGGTAGTCTGTGGCGTCTCGTGGATATCTACACCCAGCGAGAGATCACCCTTCCATCGTTGGATACCGCCGCCATGGAGCCTCGCGGCCCGCCGGACAATCCTGCCTACTACGCACGAGATGCGTCAAGCTTTTGGCTCGACCTCTGTTTGCAGAAAGTTGTAATCTGCGAAGTGCCCACACCATCAGAAGACTACATGGATTATAAGCTCATTGCCTTATTCAACATGGAATTAGTCTATCTGGAATCCGGTCGCCATACATGGTTATGGCTCATCATCAATCCTGTTGAGGCAACATTTCTGTCTGATGCTATAATGCACGATGGCATCATTTACGCGGTCGACGCACATATTGGCTGCCTATACTGGTGGAATCTATCGTCGTGTAATTGTTCTATCTCATCTCATCTTTACCTTATGAATACGACTGCCTGTTCATTTGTTACAAATTTAGAATGCATAACATGTCTATAACCACATCATTGCTATATGTTCCTCTCATTTACTAGATTTTTATGACCACACATGTTATTTTTAGAGTTGATATGAGAACAATTGGCATCTAATGATTGTTAGAATACATATTATGAGCATAACATCATGATTGATATATGTTACTCTCGTTTACAAGATTTTTATAACAACGCATGTTATTGCTTAGAGTTGATATGAGAACAATAGTAGTAAGTGCTATGGTAGAATATGAGTAGGCGCTGTCATAGGTGTTTTCCTCTCATTGTTACATGATGTTTGAACCATGACATATTGCTAGAATATGAAAGCCATTGGCTTATTTTTTTAACTTGGGGTATGATTATGACCACGGCATTGCAATTCTCTGTCTATGATATGTGTCACTGTTACAATAATCTTAATTCCACGCATACTCTGAACATGATTGTTTATTTTTGTCCTTTTGGTCTCCAATTTGAATTGTTGCAGCAGACGCAAATGCGCTGGCCTTCATGATTCCAGGACCTGGAATCATACCAGCCGATGGGTGGCCGTTTATCGCTCGTTCAGCTGACCGTGGTCATTTGATGCTCATTCGCACGTACCAAATTGACCAAACCATTACATCAAACCACATGCAGTACAATGCGTGGGGTGTTCGTGACATTGATGGCTATGGCTGCTTCGTGTTCGAGAAAGATCCCAACTCCGTTGGGCCTGGCGTATTCAACTGGAGGCGGGTTTACACCCTCGGCAACTACTCCTTGTTCCTCGGGCTCAATTATCAGATCATCCAACCAATCATCGATCATATCACCGGCGATGATTACTGTGCTATGCATCTTCCATTCGCGAGGGGGGGCTGTGTTTACACATCATACCATGGGTTTCATGAATCACCATATCCAGAGATTCGTCGACACAGCTTGTTGCCAGATAATCTTCAGTGTGTGAAAGGCATCAAGCTTCCATGCGATGGATGGCTTTTGCAAACCCGACATGCGGCGATGTGGTTCATGCCAACAGAAAATATGCACAAATTAATTCGTGCTGATATCTAGACTGAGCCATGTATTCTGCTGCTGTAGCACGACCCTCTTTTGTTGGATATTATGTACTGTTGTTGGTTTGAAGCACTCCTCTTGTTTGAAGGATAGATACCTTCCTAGGATGAAGTGCATCCTAACTCACCTGCGTAGGATGTGCTGATAATGATGATGGAGATGCTGTGCAGAAGACATATATATA
>LR880972.1:388497872-388531863 GCA_904067115.1 Aegilops sharonensis | reverse complement strand
TGTGACACTAAATACGACTAGTAAGTAGTACAGTAGCAGTACTAGTATACGTCGGTCAAATTATTCATCATGTCCACACATTGAATTGACGTGACAACACACTGCGTGTGAGGTGACACAAGAATCCCGGCGGCGTGTTCGAGTATTCTGGACTTCAGATTTGGAGTACCACTTATCTGTCAAAATCTTTCATCATTCACTTAAAACAGTCGATTGATCATACATTGAGTACCATATAACTGGAATTACCGATGCAAGTCGAAGAAGGATTGGCCGGTGCTGCCGGCTGGCGTTAAGTTCGATCCCACGGATCAGGAGCTGATCGAGCACCTTGAGGCCAAAGTGAGTGCTGACAGCGCGATATTTCAGTCTCTCATCGATTTGTTCATACCAACCATCGACAGCGAGCACGAGATATGCTACACCCAAACCGAGGAACTTCTAGGTAAGACACCGATCGGCCGTCTACTTGCACAAACATATTCGTTTGTTTATAGCTCTATTTTTTTAGACGCAGATCTGGTGAAGCAATTACAATTTGATAGTTAATGAAAAGTGAAACAAGTGACTGCAACATGCCAAAGATTTTATGAAAATGCCAACTAGGTACACTAAAACCTGTATTCCACAATACTACATGTATCACACTGAGTGGCCTAAGGAGGCATTTCTTCCAGCGCAATTCTAGGGCGTTCAAAAGGGGCACGTGGACGCGTCACAAGATACAGTCGGAGTGCGGCATGCACGCGATGTGGCACAAGACCTGCAATACCTTGCAGGTGATGGTCAACGGCCGGCAGACGGGAAGCAAAAAAGGTTCTGGTGCTGCACACCAACAAGAACTTCGACTAGCAGAGGACCAACTGGGTGATGCACCAGTACCACCTCGGGGACCTGGAGCAAGAGAAGGAGCGGGAGCTGGTCCTCTGCAAGATTTTCTACCAGACGAATATTAGGGCCAGGAGTAAAAAGATTATAAGTTAGTTTGGTATTGGTAGTTGTACTACCTTGTCGTCCGCAAGTTGGTATTGTTGTTAACGATCTTTTGGTATGAACTTGCATTTTCTTCCAACCATCATGCCGAGGGTCGACGTGGATATAAAGCTGAATCATTTGTTTCGAAGTGAATTTTCAGGCACCTGATTTTTATTTGATGGGTAACATAAGCACCCGCCATTCGAATTCCCAGTTCTCCAATTTTTTGGAAACAAGTGCATGCATTTATTATCACGATAAAAAACAATATTCGTGCTGCATCCCAGTTATCAGTCTCTACTTGCAGAATTCTCTCGTTTATTGAGCATGTATATTGTTTTTTCAGGTCGAGCAAGTTTCAACTAGGCTGTAGACTGCCCAGGGTTGGTTTTGTTTTTAACAGGCCTAGCCCATGACGACAACGGGGCACAAAGATCCAGCAGGTATCTACTAGCCTCTGGCCCGCCAGTGTTAGTTATATTTTTTCTTACAACATCCGCAGGCAGTTTTTTTACTGAATCAAACACACAGCCCAGTTCTATTTTCCTCTTGAAATGTATGTCCTACATCCGTTTTCTAATCTCTACCTATAGTTTTACTAGTTCATATACACGTATCATTATATTGAAAACACATAAAATTCCCTTTTCATATTTACATCCTTATTTTTGTTGTTTTTTCCCACCCAGCGCTAATTTTTTTACCACTGGTTTTCCCTTAAACCAACTCAATTGTCCCACGTCTTATTTGCTTACAAAAACAAAACGATTTTTTTGGCAAATCAATAAGTTCTTAAAAAAATATTTATCATTTCAGGATTACAACAGTTCGGACTCCACCGAAATATGCAAAATAAGGTTGAACTTTTTGAACGTGGTCCTGGGCAGAAAATGGGTTGTAATAAATTACTTAAGAATTAGCAAATGGGCTGCAAATTATAAAAAATAGCAAATAAGCTTTATGTTGTCTGCCACAGATTTGGAAGCTGACTTGTGGGCCTACTAAGTTCATGCGTACACAAGGTTTCTCAAAAAAGAAACTTAGTCAACAATCGACTCTACCAGCTTCAGACCGTTAGATGTAAATCTAACAGCAATCATGCTTCTTCAGTCTCTGATCTTCCTGCCCCAGCCGCCCAAACCAGCGCCGTTGGAACTGCCTGCTCCTGCCTCCCGTGGCCGGCAGTGCTGCCGGGAAGGCCTCACGGCCCCATCATACTCGCATCCCTGGCCTGTCTATCCCTCTACTCACCCACACCTCCTGTTATTTTCCGGCGACGGCAGCCGAACCAGTCAGCTCTCGTACTCTCCACCGCGTGGGCAGCCACTGCCGTGTCTTCCCCGGCTCCGTGTCGTTCCCTTCGTAGGCCTAGCCGTCGTCCACCGCCCTGGTGCTCTCGGCGCGGCGTGGTCAACGATGGACATCCAACGGCCGTAGTGCTTCTTCAACCTGTGGTCTTCTTGCCCCAGCCGCCCAAAGCTGCGCCGGTCGTGCCGCATGCTCCTGCCTCCCATGGCGGGCTGTGCTGCCGCGGAGGCCTCACCGTCCCCATACTACTCCCACCGCTAGCCAAGCCATCCCTCCACTCACCCACTCCCCCTGTTATTCTGCGGCGACGATAGCCTCACACCGCAGCCAAACCAGTGAACCCTCGTACTCCTCTCCGCGTGGGCATCCACTGCTGCGTCTTCCCTGCTCCGCGTCGTCCCCTTCCTAGGCCTCGCCGTCGTCCACCACCGTGGTGCTCTCGGCGCAGCGTGGTCAATATGGTCAATGACCGACTTCCATCGGAAGAGTACTGTACGTGAATTTAAAGAACTGGTGCATGAGCATTTAGCTTTATTTATTTATTTACTTATTTATGTTTAGGGGACCATGAGCATGTACCTGGGCCGGATTCATGTGAGAGCCTCCCTTCTAGTTAATAATGGGCTCCTCTATTGGGCCTTCATCAGCGGGCTGCATGTTATCAACAAGTGGAAAATGTGTTACGTACGAAAAATAGTATGCGCTACGTACGGTATGGGGCACTAAAGGATCGAACTGCAACGACTTCCAAAACATTGTTTTTGTCGTTCTAACAACACATTTATTCAACCAACAGACGAAATATACTACTGATTGTACATTGAAAACAACAACAGCAGCAACCAGGGCTGGGGGTGCAACAGAAGCAGTAAGCAGGCTAGGAGAGTGAAGACGCAACTCTCTCTTCCAAACCAAACATCAGCCATCATTACAAAAGGGCTACCAAAAAAGAACAATTGTATGCATCAAACTAAATAAAGATCCTACTACACCAAGTGTACGCATCTAACTAACTGGCTCAGTTAGATGTTACTATTTATTAAGCTGTGGAGATTGGCTGACGGCTTGAACCAGATGGGTGCCTGACGGGGGAAACTCCAGCCGGCAGGTCGAAGTCTGATACTTGCGACCCTCTCTCCTACTTTGGGTTGCAGAGCGTGGCAGCACATATCAGGGTATGGTGCATGCAGGGACGCATGGTACGCTGTGTACACACAGTTTTGCCTGATGAACGAAACCACGCTGCCATCATGATCCTTCCGTCGGTTATCTCCTGGTTAATTGGATAATTCAGTCCGACAAACAGAGAGCGTGTAACAAGGCTACTTACCAACCTCCAGTCAAAAATGTCTGAAGGCCCAGAGAAGCTGGGATCCTGCTCAAAGACCTTGCAGTGACTGTGATTGTATTCCGCGGAACAACACATTCGGTACATGCGGACGATCATCAATCGTTCGCCGTCGTCTGATCGAGCCAGGAACCACTTGCAACTGCCATGCCGCTTTTCTTTGAAAGGTTTTGGGATTAGGAAGGGTAGGGACACCAGGTGGCCTACAACATCATATCAAGTTGGAGTCAAATAAAAAAGGGCTCTTGATGTAGTCAATCTTAAGAACAACATGTTATGAGCATGAATATTTTTCAGTAAATGTTGAAAGTAATATAAGCAAGCCATCATGATATCATAGGAAAGTAACATACTGCTGTAACAGCCATTTGTAGGAATGACTAGAGTAGGCCAGCAATACGTCCAGCCATAGAAGGAGTCGACAGCATAAATGAAGCCCTTGTGTTCAATGGCATCAGAGAACCATGGAGGATGTATGATCTTGCGATGATCGTGCAGATTTATCCACTTACCGCAGTGACCTGACAGATAGGCGAGACCACGGTTGAAGAACGCAATTAGCCTGAAGTCTTTATAATTCACAGATCTTGTGGGCACTTGGCAGATTACAACCTTGAGCAGATCAAACTTGGTATCATGTTGGCTACTGTAAGATTCCGAGTATTCTGGGCCATGGTGCTAAAGCAGTGCAGTGTTAATCAAAGGAAGGGGGATCAATCGCCGGGTGTGGACCTCCACGAGCATCCAGCTGCCGCGACCGTCGACGAGCACCATCCAAGACGTGTTCATGCCGACCCAGTACATACCGTTAATGTAGTTGAGGGTGACGGGGATCGGACCGCAATCAAGGGGGTTGATGCTCGCCACCCTACGATCGTTATGCTGCGTGACACGTCATTTCTGAAGATCAGGCGACATCAGCGAGCAAGGAGCTGGCTTTAAAAGCTCTAGCCGGAGGGCTTTGAGTAAACAGTACAGCCCCGACGAGCACGCGGCGAGCGGCATGGTACTCAGATTGTCCACACGCGAAACAATGAGCTTGATTACCTCTGTGGGGAGCGAATTCCAGCCACTCTTTCGGCGGACGATGCTCGGTTATGCCATTGTTTGTGCTTGGGTTTCAGACGAGGGGGAGGCGCCTTAGCGGGGACGGATGATTGGACGAGGGGGGGGGGGTCACGCCTTAGCAGGGATGGAAGAGTGGACAAAGACGGAGAAGCGAATATGTGCTGCAGGAAGTGGATAGGTGATGATGAATACATCATGCCGCTTGACTTACGAGACACATACCAGCAGCGTAGGGTCATATCAAAGTTAGACAACTTGCTTGAGTGATCACAGTAATGGTACTCCCTACAGTACCTACTACTGTGCCCTAACTTGCTTGAGTAGAGTAGCAGTGGAGTAGGACTCAGCTCTACTACTAGCACTGGAGGAGTAGTATATTCTAATCTAAAATAGTTACAAACTTCAATGCCCGAGCGTGGAACGACTACGAACCGCCATCAGTGCTAACTCCAATCCCCAGCAAACGTTCGCTGGGAGACATGGCAGTTGCAAACGCCCGCGACGCAGTTACAGGACGTGTGTAAGGGTGGCGGTTTTGTCAAATACTATGGCTTAAAAATAGGCCACCATCGGATGGAAATCTGACGGTTACGTGGGATTCGCCAGGATTGAGCTCGTACCGAACAATCGCCAGATATCATTACTAAAAAAAGGTTAAAACACCTGTCGTGGATTTAAGAATGACAGTAGAATGGGGGGTAGGTATGAGGAGGCAAGATCCTAGCTATGGCGAAGTTGTACACACGAGTTTTACGAGTTCAGGCCCTTCGTGGAGGAAGTAATAGCCCTACGTCTCGGTGCCCGGAGGCGGTCGACTGGATTATGCGTGTGTCTGTTACAAGGCGTGCCAACCCTTGTGCCAGTGGAGGGGGGTGGCTTATATAGAGTGCGCCAGGACCCCAGCCCGCCCATGTTACAAGGAGTTCAATGTACATAAAGAGGGAGCATTACAGGTAATGTCCGTAATAAAGTGATATAAATGGTCAGTAAGTCTATGAGTAACGCCCGACCGTTGCTGTGCAGAGTGACTTTAGATCTTCTGTCTGTCGAGTGGTTTCTGTTACGATCGAGTGGCATAGAACCTTCCGAGTGGAATGCTTTTGGTCGAGTGGATGATGTTATCCTTTGAATACTTCTGACTTTAAGGTGATGTCCTAGGGGAGGGTATCTAGGTCAGGACTATGACCCTACCCTAGGTACATAGCTTCATCATTAGCCCCCGAATGGTTCATGGTTCGAGTGGAGAAGGAGTTGAGAATACTGCCGACTCAATTTTTGCGCTTCAGAAGTGTCTTGCCTGGTCAAATGAATCAACACGATGACTCCAACTTCTTTTTCAGTCGCCCTGATCCGTTCTTGGTTTTGTCGAGTGAACTTTCATTGTTAAGCTTCAAGAGCTGATATGGAAATAATCTTCAGTCTGACAGGTTGCTCTACTGTTCGCGGATCTCCCGGGATTCGAATTTTGGGAAGCGCGCGAGGCGGAGGGGGCCGCAGTAATCGGGATGGATTAGGCAGGGTCACCTTGATTCTCATGCCACCTTTTTCGCCACGTATCGCGTGCGCGGCTGTTGCGGGATTTGACAGGATCGCCTGGGCCCATGGGTCAGCCACTCGGAAAAGATCTCATATAAGGCGCTGGCCTGGGGTTTTCGCACTGTGCGTTCTCATTCCTCTTCCTCCTCTTCTATTTTCTCCGCCACAACCACCTCTGCTCTCAGCGCCGCCGCTCTGTCCGAGCTCCGCCCGCAACGATGGGGAAGGAGAGGATGGTGGCCTTGGAGCGTGCGAAGAAGGCGATGGCGAAGGCAAAGGGGAAGAAGTCCAGCCGGGGAGGATCCTCGTCGAGGTCCGGCTTGCCGCGCGGCTGGATCCAGGGCGACTGGATTCGGTCGACGATCCGTCAGGACGACCTCAACGATCTGGCCGAGGGGGGACTGATCCCCCACGGATCCGCGCAGCTCCCGGAGGGCGAGACCGAGCTGCAGCCGCAGGAGGGTGAGTGCGTTCTCCTCGCCGCCCACGTCGACCGCGGATTTTCTCGACCTCCTCATCCTTTCTTCCGAGCTTTCTTGAACTTCTTTGGAGCATAACTCCACCACTTTTTCCCCAACACCATCGTGTACCTTGTTACCTTCGTGTCTATGTGCGAGAATTTCTTGGGTTGTCGACCACACTGGGGACTCTTCAAGCACATTTTCACGTGTCGCTCTCAGTCGGTCAAGAAGGCCAATCCGAGTGATGAAAGGTCGCAAGTGATCCAGATGTGTGGGGGTCTTGCGATTCAAATGAGGGGTAAAAGCTCTTTCCCAGCTATGATCCTTCCCGAGTCAATCCGAGCGTGGTAGTTGACCTGGTTCTACTGCAAAGACCATCTGACTCCAGGTCAGTCGACTGGACTTCCTCCCTTTTCCATGGCTCGAGTAGAGAAGCCCTCCGCCTTGAAAGTGACCCCGGAGGAGAAAGCGGATTTGAAGGTGCTGGTCGAGCGAGTGGTCCAGCTCGTCCATGATGGTGTGACCGGTATGGATCTGTTGGAGGTCTTCCTCAGATGCCGCATTCAGCCGCTTCAATCTCGTGACCATCCGATGTGGATGTATTCGGGCATTGATGATTCCACTCGGGTCCACCCAGAAGAGGTCGACAAGGATACGGTGGAGAAGTGGTTGAGGGGTATCACTGGCAACAAAGATAATCCTAGGGGGTCCAAGAGAGTCCCTCCACTCGACAACTCGTACGAAACAGACAAGGTCCAACTCTGAATTATCGAGTGTTTTCTTGATTTATCATGTAACTACTTGCTGCCAACCGAGTGATTTTTGACTTGCTTGTTGTCTTCCAGGCCCTTACTGAAATGTATTCGATGCCCAACGGGGAGCAGGAGCAGGATCCAGAGAGGGAGGCGAGTGGAGGCGAGAGCAGCGAGTGGCACTCTGACGGAGAGGACGACGAGGAGAGCGACGACCCAAGTGATGAAGAAGAGGTCGACTCACCTCCCTGTAGGGAAAGGCGATCCAAGCACACTCATGATCCGGCAAGCATCCGCGGCAAAGCGACCGAGCAGACCGGGCAGTCGTCAAAGTGTCCTCGGAGGTCTTCTCCAGCGCCGACTGAAAAGGCTCCGAAGCAGTCCAAAGTTGTAGCACCGAAGGCTCGGAAGGCTCTGCCCAAAATCAAAATCGACATCCCTGTTGCTTCTGCGTGAGTGTTCTGTCTTCATTTTTACCCGAGGTTCTGTGTTGTCTACTTTTCTCTTGATTTGACCGGATGAATCTTGAAATCAGCAGCGCCGCTACCTCTGGGACTTGCTTACAAAAACGAGCACGAGGACATGGAAGATGCGGTCACTTCCAACCAAGGTATAACCTTCGTACTCTTGTCTTTGTTTTGTCGATTGAACTGTGGTCGACTAAATTCTGGCGACTGATCTTTTTGCAGCTCCTCCCAACGTCATTGATCTCCCAGACGACGACGAGGATGAGCCGCTGAGGCCCTTGGGAAGAAGAAGCAGGAAAACGTCCACTGGTAAAACGCCTCAGTCGATGCAGGCGATGGAACCGGTAATCTAGGAAGCCGGCGATGCCAATCGGACTTCTGTCACCTTCGCCATAGCACTGTCGAGTGCTCAGCCTTCAGCGTCAGCCGCGCAGATTCCAGCCGATCCACCTTCACTTTTTTCCGCACATCACATCCCGGAGGACCAGGTGGGTGCTGCCAAAGAGGCTATACGCCAGGCGGGCATTATGA
This sequence comes from Aegilops sharonensis, assembly GCA_904067115.1. Lineage (NCBI taxonomy): Eukaryota > Viridiplantae > Streptophyta > Magnoliopsida > Poales > Poaceae > Aegilops > Aegilops sharonensis. The sequence goes on along the minus strand of LR880972.1, from coordinate 388,523,417 downwards.
TGGAGCAGATGATGATGATCCGGGAAGCCAGTCAAGCTGCTTATGACCCCAGCTCCGCTCTCCAGAGCAACGTCCAGGTTAGCAGATTGTCGAGTGACTCTTTTGCTTGTTGCTTGTTCTGTTAGGATATGCTACCTGAAAACTTTCCTTGAACAATCTTTGCATCTGTCTGCGTTTCGCATTCGTACATCCACTGGGTGTTTTGATTTGCCACTGAGCAAACTTGCATCTTGAGTCGACTAGGTCGTGTCGATTGTATCTTTGGACTAGTGGGGGCACGCTGAGTGTACCCACTGGGTGTAGTCCCCGAGACCATGATTGACTGCGGGCAGTCGACTGTGGCCTTGAATTGGAATTTTCTCACTCGGCCTGGTCGGACCACGTCGAGTGGAAACTGAACCAGTGGGGGCACGCTAAGTGCACCCACTGGGTGTAGTCCCCGAGACCGTGGTCGACTGCGGGCAGTCGGCTACGGTCTGAGAACAACTTGCCTCTTTTTTTTACACTCGGCCTGGACAGACCACGTCGAGTGGAAACTGAACCAGTGGGGGCACACTAAGTGCACCCACTGGGTGTAGTACCCAAGACTACTGTTGGATGTTTGATTCGGCAGTAGTCTTAGAACTTGTTGAATTTATTAGACCATTGCTCTGAAGTAACCAATCTTTCCATCTGTCGATTGACTGTCTTTTGATTACAGAAATCTTGTGAACTTGGAGATCGTTTTGCTGACTTGGAGAAGAAGCAGATTCAGCTCAACCTCGATCTGGAGCTGGCCAAGACAAATCTTCAGAAGGCCAAGCATGAAGCCGCTGGTAAGAGAAAACATGTCGACTGATTTGTCTCTGAACCGGATGTTATTTGCTTTTTCTGAACCGAGCGTCATTTCTTTCAGAGAAACTGAACCAAGCTCTGGCGAAAAAGGATCAAGATCTTGTGGCCGCACAGAAAACAACTGATGAGAAAACTGCACTCGCTGAACAGAAGCTAGCTTCAGTCGGCAAACTGGAAGAAGAAAACGCCAAGTTGAAAACTGCCCTTGATGAAGCCAATAAGGAAACGACTCGCCTGAAGAAGGACAATAACAATCTGAATGAGAAGATGGAAGGCATAGCTCGCAAGAGGGACGATCTGGAGAACTATCTGGGAGGTCTTGCCAAGAAGCTGTTCGTCATGCTTGAAGGTATCTTCTTCGGCCCGACTGACTTGTTACTGTCGACTAGACATACAACCACTTACTCATCTTTGAATTGTGCATGCAGAATTTTGCAAGAACTTCGAGGAAGAGACTGGGCGAGTTGAGTTAAGCTTGGACCCATCCACTCTCCAGTGAAGGACGAAGCTGCCATGAACGTACTCCGACTGGAATCTCATGTTGCTGGTGTTGTTGACTATCTTGCTCGACTGAAAGTCGCAATGTCGCAGATCGACACAGCTCTCTGGCCAAGGGCGACGCTCCAGAATGACCTCGAGTCTCTGATGACTCGACTTAATGAGGTTCCTGGTCGAGTGCAAGAATGGAAGAAGTCTTCTGCTCGGTGCGGCGCTGATGTGGCTCTCTCCTTGGTTCGTGTCCACTGCAAGGAAGCGCGAGAAGAGAAGCTGGCGGCGATCAAGGTTGCCAATACCAAGAGGCATGACTTCCAATCTTTCATGGAGACCTTTATTGCTACTGCCACTCGGATTGCCGACGGAATCGATCTGGACGAGTTTGTCGAGCCTGCTAGCCCTCCTCCCGCAGAGTGAACAAACTTTTATGCCTCACCTTAAATTTGCCTCGGAATGCCGAGTGATTTTGTAACCGTTAAACTCCTTCGGGCTTGATGCCCGAGTACTTCAGTCCTGGTCTGGAACCTTAGGATTTATCTAAACTTGGTTTATCTCTGCATATGCTTGTGTTTGCTTTTGAGTGGAACTTGTCTTTCACTAGGAATAATCTTTGTACTTGAGATGCAGCTCTGAGGAGAAAGTCCCAGTCGACCTGCACCTCGTCGTCCTTGCGGATCGGGATGGAGCGAACGTTATACTTGTAGCGCAGTTTCGAAGAGAAGGTTGCAGTCGACCTGCACCTCGTCGTCCTTGCGGATCGGGATGGAGCGCATGTTATACTTGGGGCGCAGCTCCGAAGAGAAGGTTGTAGTCGACCTGCACCTCGTCGTCCTTGCGGATCGGGACGTGTTTCAAACTTGGGCAAGTACTGGACTGCAGCTAAGCCTCCGGGTGAGAGGATTGCTCACCACTCGGTAGGATTTTTTAAACTTAACGAGTACTGGACTGCAGCTAAGCCCCCGAGTGAGAGGATTGCTCACCACTCAGTAAGATTTTTTAAACTTAGGCGAGTACTGGACTGCAGCTAAGCCTCCGAGTGAGAGGATTGCTAACCACTCGGTAGGATTTTTTTGAAACTTAGGCGAGTATTGGACTGTAGCTAGGCCTCCTAGTGAGAGGATTGCTCACCACTTGGTAGGATTTTTTTAAACTTAGGCGAGTACTGGACTGCAGCTAAGCCCCCAAGTGAGAGGATTGCTCACCACTCGGTAGGAGTTTTTTAACTTAGGCGAGTACTGGACTGCAGCTAAGCCCTCGAGTGAGAGGATTGCTCTCCACTCGGTAGGATTTTTTAAACTTAAGCGAGTACTGGACTGCAGCTAAGCCTCCGAGTGAGAGGATTGCTCACCACTCGGTAGGATTTTTTAAACTTAACGAGTACTGGACTGCAGCTAAGCCCCCGAGTGAGAGGCTTGCTCTTCACTCGACATGATCCTTTTTTCAAACTTAGGCGAAACGGATTCGCATCTAAGCCCCCGAGTGAGAGGCTTGCTCAGCACTCGGTAGGATTTTTTAAACTTAGGCGAGTACTGGACCGCAGCTAACCCTCCGAGTGGGAGGGTTGCTCACCCCTCGGTAGAATTTTACGACCTTAGGTGAGTACTGGACTACAGCTAAGCCCCCGAGTGAGAGGCTTGCTCTTCACTCGACATGATCCTTTTTTCAAACTTAGGCGAAACGGATTCGCATCTAAGCCCCCGAGTGAGAGGCTTGCTCACCACTCGGTAGGATTTTTTTAACTTAGGCGAGTACTGGACTGCAGCTAAGCCCTCGAGTGAGAGGATTGCTCTCCACTCGGTAGGATTTTTTAAACTTAAGCGAGTACTGGACTGCAGCTAAGCCTCCGAGTGAGAGGATTGGTCACCACTCGGTAGGATTTTTTAAACTTAGGCGAGTACTGGACCGCAGCTAAGCCTCCGAGTGGGAGGGTTGCTCACCACTCGGTAGGATTTTTTAAACTTAGGCGAGTACTGTACTGCAGCTAAGCCCCCGAGTGAGAGGCTTGCTCACCACTCGGTAGGATTTTTTAAACTTAGGCGAGTACTGGACCGCAGCTAACCCTCCGAGTGGGAGGGTTGCTCACCCCTCGGTAGAATTTTACGACCTTAGGTGAGTACTGGACTACAGCTAAGCCCCCGAGTGAGAGGCTTGCTCTTCACTCGACATGATCCTTTTTTCAAACTTAGGCGAAACGGATTCGCATCTAAGCCCCCGAGTGAGAGGCTTGCTCACCACTCGGTAAGATTTTTCAAACTTAGGCGAAACGGATTCGCAGCTAAGCCCCCGAGTGAGAGGCTTGCTCTTCACTCGACATGATTCTTTTTTCAAACTTAAGCGAAACGGAGTCACATCTAAGGCAACCACTGGGGATTTGAAACATATAAAAGAGAAACAACAATCATTTAGGAGACTGTAAAATTGTGTCTTTGATAATCAAACTAGAAGGTATTTCTTATTACATCTCAACAGTCTGAATGCTTAAGTGTAAAAGGGGCGGAGCAGCTCCGCATTCCAAGCGCGTGGCTCGTCTTTCTTGTGCTCGACGTTGTAAACGTGGTACGCTCCGTTGTGGAGCACTCTGGTGACGATGAAGGGGCCTTCCCAAGCAGGAGCAAGCTTGTGTGCTTTCTGCTGATCCACTCGAAGAACCAAGTCTCCCTCTTGAAATACTCGACCCCTCATGTTTCTGGTGTGGAATCGACGCAGGTCTTGCTGATAGATGGTCGACCGGATCAGGGCCATCTCTCTTTCCTCTTCCAGGAGATCAACTGCATCTTGCCGTGCCGGTTCTGCTTCATGTTCTGAGAAAAGCTCGACTCGAGGTGCATTGTGAAGCAGGTCACTCGGGAGTACAACTTCAGCTCCATAGACCAAGAAGAATGGAGTTCGGCGAGTCGACCGATTGGGAGTTGTCCTCAATCCCCAAAGCACTAATGGAAGTTCATCGACCCAGGCGCCTGCTGCGTGCTTGAGATCACGCATCAGTTGGGGTTTCAGTCCTTTGAGAATCAATCTGTTTGCTCTTTCAGCTTGTCCATTCGACTGGGGGTGGGCGACTGAAGCATAGTCGACTTGAGTGCCTTGGGAAGCAAAGAAGGCTCTGAACTCATCAGAGTTGAAGTTCTACCCATTGTCAGTGATGATGTTGTGCGGAACACCATATCTGAATGCTAACTCTCTGATGAAGCTGACATCAGTACTAGCTTCAAGATTTTTGATAGGCTTGGCTTCAATCCATTTGGTGAACTTGTCGACTGCCACGAGCACATGAGTGAAGCCGCTCCTGCCAGTCCTCAGAGGTCCAACCATATTTAATCCCCAAGCAGCAAAGGGCCAGACGAGTGGAATGGTCTTCAGGGATGATGCAGGCTTGTGAGACATGTTGGAGTAAAACTGGCAACCTTCACATTTTTCGACTATTTCTTTTGCCATCTCATATGCTCGTGGCCAATAAAACCCCGCTCGGTTTGCTTTGGCCACAATTGTCCGAGAGGACGCATGGTGACCATAGGTCCCCGAGTGGATGTCGTGGAGGATCACTCGACCTTCTTCTAGTGTTATGCATTTCTGGCTGACTCCAGTTACACTTTCTCTGAACAGTTGTCCTCTTATCACAGTAAAGGGTTTGGATTGACGGACGATCTGTTGAGCCTCTTCTTCATCCTCTGGGAGCTCCTTCCTCAGAATGTACGCGATGTATGACACTGTCCAGTTGGGAGTGATGACCAAGGCCTCAATGATCAAGTCGACCACGGCTAGGACTTTGACTTTAGTCGGATCAGTGGCACCCTTTGGTTGTGGGGGCTCTTTAGTGAAAGGATCTTCTTGAACTGAAGGTGTATGAATATGTTCCAAAAACACATTGCTGGGAATGGCCTCCCTCTTGGAACCTATCTTTGCCAAATCATCGGCTGCTTGTTTTTTCAGTCGGGGTATGTGATGGAGCTCTAACCCCTCAAACCTCTTCTCTAACTTTCTCACTGCATTACAATAACCAGTCATAGCTGGGCTTCTGACGTCCCACTCCTTCATCACTTGATTAACCACTAAATCCGAGTTGCCATAGACCATGAGGCGACGGACGCCGAGTGAAATGGCCATACACAACCCATACAGAAGTGCTTCATATTCAGCTTCATTGTTGGAGGAGTCAAAATGAATCTGGAGAACATAGCTGAGTTTGTCACCTCGGGGGGATACCAATACCACCCCAGCACCGAAACCATTTAGCATCTTGGATCCATCGAAGAACATGGTCCAATGCTCCGAGTGAATCTGAGTCGGCAGTTGCTGTTTGACCCACTCGGCGAGGAAATCCGCTATTGCTTGGGACTTGATAGCTTTCTTTGCCTCAAACTTGATATCCAAGGGAAGGAGTTCAATCGCCCACTTTGCCACTCGACTAGTTGCATCTCTGTTGTTCAGGATCCCTGACAATGGTGTGTCGCTGACTGTAATGGAGTGATCAGAGAAATAGTGTGCAACCTTCTTCCTGGTCATGTAAATCCCATAAACAAGCTTCTGATAATGTGGATATCTTTGCTTGGATGGAGTTAGAACTTCAGAAACATAGTATACTAGGCGTTGAACTTTATAGGCTTTTCCTTCTTCTTCCCGCTCGACCGTGAGTACTGTACTGACAACTTGTCGAGTGGCTGCAATATAAAGCAGTAAAGGCTCTTTGCTGATTGGGGCAGCGAGCACCGGCTGGGTGGAAAGCAGGGCTTTGAGTTCTGCAAACGCTGCATCAGCTTCATGAGTCCACTCGAACTTATCAGATATCTTCATCAGTCGGTAAAGAGGCAATGCCTTTTCACCGAGGCGAGAAATGAATCGAATCAAGGCGGCCAAACAACCAGTAAGCTTCTGGACATCATGCACACACACACATGGCGTTTCATCCGGAGTATAGCACCAACTTTCTCTGGGTTAGCGTCGATCCCTTGTTCGGAAACGAGGAAGCCGAGTAACTTTCCGCCAGGAACTCCGAATGTGCACTTTGATGGATTAAGCTTGATATCATACCTTCTGAGGTTGGCAAAAGTTACAACAAGGTCAGCCAGCAGGTCGGAACCCTTACGTGACTTGACCACAATGTCATCCATGTATGCTTCCACATTCCGACTGATTTGAGTGAGCAAACACTTCTGAATCATCCTCATGAATGTGGCTCCGGCGTTCTTCAAGTCGAATGGCATAGTGGCATAACAGAAGCATCAGAATGGAGTGATGAAAGCCGTTTTTATCTCATCGGGTCCATATAGTCGGATCTGATGATACCCGGATTAAGCGTCCAGAAAAGACAATCGGTCACACCCCGCAGTCGAGTCGACGATTTGGTCGATGTGGGGGAGAGGAAAATGATCTTTCGGGCAGGCCCGATTGATATGCTTGAAGTCAATGCACATGCGAAGTGAGTCGTCCTTCTTGGGAACCATGACAACATTGGCGAGCCACTCGGAATGGTAAATCTCTCGGATGAACTCAGATGCCAGGAGCCGAGCCACTTCCTCACCGATTGCTTTTCTCTTCTGTACGGTGGACAAGATGTCCCTTGACTATTTTTACTTTTGGGTCGACTCACAAACGATACTCAGCCAGTCCCCTGGGTACACCCGGCATGTCAGAAGGTTTCCATGCAAAGATGTCCCAGTTCTCATAGAGGAACTGGATGAGCGCTTCTTCCTATTTGCTGTCGAGTGATGTTGATATATGAGTAGGAGCAGCATTAGGATCGGTCGGGTGAATATGAATCGGCTTGGTTTCACCGGACGACTGAAATGCAGAATTAGTGGCAGGCTTCTTGGAGCGCAACATATCACTCGGATCAGCGTTCTTCCGGTATTCTTGCATTTTGACTGCTGCCATTTGTGCATCGGCGATCTTTGAGCCCTTCTGGAAGCACTCTTCTGCCTTCTGCCGATTGCAAGTGATAGTGATCACTCCTCTGGGACCAGGCATTTTCAATTTGAGGTACAGGTAACATGGTCGAGCCATGAAAAGTTCATAGGCAGGCCTGCCTAGAATAGCATGATAAGCACTCTGGAAATCCCCTACTTCAAATGTCAACTTTTCTTTGCGGTAATTCTTGGAATCACCAAAAACCACATCAAGGGCGATCTGGCCGAGTGATTCAGCCTTCTTGCCAGGTATAACGCCATGGAAACTCATATTGCTTTCACTGATCTTGGACATTGGAATTCCCATTCCTTTCAAGGTTTCAGCATAAAGGATATTCAGGCCGCTACCACAATCCATCAGCAATTTAGTCAGTCGAGTGCCTTCAACAACTGGGTCGACCATTAATGCTTGCCTCCCAAGGGTGGCTATACGTGTTGGATGGTCAGATTGGTCGAATGTGATGGCAGTCTGGGACCACTTCAAATAACTTGGTGTTGCCGGAGCAACCATGTTCACTTCTCTGTTGATAACTTTCAATCAACTTTTGCTCTCAACATCAGCAAAAATCATCAAAGTGGAATTGACGTTGGGAAAACCATCATCAACATCTTCTTTATCCTCACCTTTGTCTGACTCCTTTTCCTTCTCATTGGGTTGTTTCTCTCGGAACTGCTGGATCAGGAGTCGACACTGTCGAGTGGTGTGTTTAGGGTAAATGAGATTACCCTCTTCATCTTTCTTGGTATGAATGTGGCATGGTAAATCCAACACATCATTTCCGGCTTGATCTTTCACTTTCTTGGGGTTCCAGGGCCCTTTGGGCTTCGCCTTGAACTTTCCTTGAGCCACAACTAAAGCCTCGCCAGGAGCAGCTGGCTCGGCCTTGCGCTTATGTTTTCGATTGGAATTTCCTCCTCCGGTTTCCTAGGCGACTGTTTTGTGCTTGCCACTCCGGAGTCGGTCTTCCTCTTCACTGTTAGCGTATTTGGTGGCAATCTCCATCATCCGAGTCAGGGACATATCCCCTGTCCGACCGAATTTCGGATTCAACTCTCGATACTTAACACCCTCCTTGAAGGCACAAACTGCTTGGTGATCTGACACACTCTCCACTGTATGGTGCAATGTGATCCATCTTTGGATATAATCTCTCAGAGTCTCATTCGGTTTTTGAACGGAGGACTACAATTCTGGTAACCATGCTGGCCGTTTGCAAGTACCCTCAAAAGTTCTAACAAACACTCGGGCGAGTTCTTCCCAACTGTATATGCTGCCAGGTGCCAACTAAGTCAACCATGCTCTAGCTGAGCCTTCCAACATTAGAGGAAGGTGATTCATGGCCACTTCATCATTGCCACCACCGATCTAAACAGCCACTCGGTAATCCTCAAGCCAAGTGTCAGGCTTGGACTCACCGGTGAACTTGTTGACTCTAGTCACCAACCTGAAGTTGGGAGGAATCACTGCTGCCCTGAAGCCTCTGTTGAAGCACTCTGGACCTGAAACATGCACTCTGCTGCCAGTCGGGTGATCTCTGTCATGACCCTCTTTGTGTGCTCTGTTCATGTCAACCAGACCTTGAACAAGAATAGATCTCGCATCAAAGCCCGGCTCCCTGGGGTCGACTGGAATTCTTCGCCCGCCACTATGAGGGTGTGTGTCATCGTGCTGCCGAGGCACATATGACCCACTCCTCAGAGGAGGTGTCGGCAGTCGACGACGGTTGTCATATTGCTCGTCGTTTGCGTACTGATCTTGCCGGTGCCCACGTCCCTCACACCGCGGAGGCGATCTTGGGCTGTGAGTCGACTGGATTGCCATCCCAGATCTTCTAGGAATCCTATTCCGCGACTGAGATACTATTGTGTTCTGCTCGCCGGCTGCCCGGAGCAAAGCCCGGATTTGCATCAAACCTCTGCCAGCTTCTGACTGGGAAGGCTGAATTGACTCTGCTATTCGGGCCGCTGCTGTGAGATTTTTGATCGGAGTGCGGTATACTTGAGCTTGAGGCGGAAAAAGCTGTCGTTGACTAGATTCCGGGATCCGCTGTCGAGCACGCTCGTCGAGTGCGTGCTAGAGGTTCTCCAGTCGAGTGCGCTCAGCCAAGTTGGCTAGGCGCGCCTCCTCCAAGGCACGTGTCGGCGTACTGAGAACCAGGGTACACAGACTTGCCTGCCTGCGGCCCACGTCGCGTTCCTAGTATGGCCCGGTAAGGCCCAGCGGATTGACCAGCTGCTCAAGATCCTCGCGAGGCCAGCCCTAGCGAGGAGAACGACCAAGACCTCGTCAGGGAGCGGCCTCACCTAGACTGCTCCAGAGGGGCGACCAAGACCTCTCCTGAGAGTGGCCTCAGCTAGGCTGCTTCAGGAGGGCGGAGATCTCAAGGCAAGGGTTGCCTTAGGAGGAGGCAGTGACACAAGCCATGACGAACCGTGCCAGCAGGCGCTAGCAGGCGCCAGCGCGCGCCAGCAGGCGCAGTTTCCGTATTGGTGCAAAGGAGACCGCACAGGCGCAGGTTCCCGAGGGGTGAGACAAAGGTTTCCCCTTTGGTGCAACAAGACCGAAGATCGCAAGGACGGCAGGAAGGATGTCATCACCGAGCCTACCACCGCGTCACCGCCTGCCCTCTTTGCAGGCGGAGACCACCTTTTGTCAGGATAGGAGCGTCCTTGTGTGCCCGCTCAAATGGCCGTTGTGGGATTCCCTTCCCGCCTAAACATTTCGGGGGAAGAGGACCCTGGCCGTCTATATAAGTAGCTAGGGTTCCTAGCATATGAGGGAGGAACCCAGGATTGAGAGGCCAACCCATTAGGACTTAGCAAAGCAAAGGAGCAAGAACATCAGCCTCCTCACCTCTCTTGAGCTCGCCTCATCAGCTCAGGAAACCACTGTACTTGTCATACTCCAGCCCTCGCGAGGCCAATCCACCAAAGCAAGAAGTAGGGTTTTACACCGCAAGGTGGCCTGAACCTGGGTAAACTCTTGTGTGTTCTATTTGTTTGCTTGCTTGCTTGCATTCCATTCCCACCACCAGGAGAAGAGCGAGGCGCTAGGTAGACGTGTAGTGGGAGAGATCTTCATCGCGCCCCTGTGTTCGAATCTTGTGGGTTTTGCGGAGCCCGAAATCTGACATTTGGCGCGCCAGGTAGGGGGCGTGTAGAAATCTCTCTTCTCCGACGACCTCGCTCCGCTCTTCTCCGTCGACGTTTCATCGTCATGGTGGACACTCGCTGAGCACGCGCCGCCGCGCCGCGCTGCCAACGTCGCTCAGACGGCGCCCGCGGGTAACGGCGCACCACTCCGCCCCAACTCGCTGGTCGCCAACGCGGCCATGGACCCAGCCGTCCACGAGCAGCAGGACTCGTCGCTGTCACTGTCCGTGCGGCGCGAAGGCCGCACGACGACCCCGTCACCTTCGCCGGCCGTGGCGTCATCCTCGCTGGTCCGCCGCGGGCCGGTCTACCAGCAGCCTGCACTACTGATGGCGCGGGAGCTCCTACGCTACCGTCCGGCGGACGACCTCTACGACGAGTGGCTCCACCGCATCACCGAGCTCGTCAACGCCGCCGGGGAGGCGCCCGCACCGACCTATTCCTCTCGCCCTCCGTCGCCCATGGTGGGGAACAAAGAACACGGTGCTCCGCCCCCACCTCCACTGCACGGCGCCGGCTAGGGGCTCAGGCGCGAAGCTCCACGGCACGAACAGCCCCGCAGGGCCCCGGCACGCGACGAGGAGAGCTTCCAGGTGGTCCCGTGCCCCCAGGCAGAAGCGCGCGTGCTCCCCGCTCCACAACACCAGAACCGCGCCCCACCGCAGGTGGTGGCACCCGCACCCCAAGATTCAGCACCACAGGCGCAGGGGGCGCCCGCAATCGTGAGCGTTGCTGGATGTCGCGCCCTAGCTCATGAGCTACGGCGCCTCGTCTGGCCCGGCAAGTTCAAGCCGGATCTGCCTCCGCATTACGACGGCACCGCCGACCCGGCGGAGTTCCTCCAGCTCTACGAGCTCAGCATTGAGGCGGCGAACGGCACCGAACAGGTCATGACGAATTGGTTCCCCATGGCCCTCAAGGACGGTGCACGCTCCTGGCTCCTGAACCTTCCTCCATGATCCATCTCTTCTTGGGGGGAGCTTCGCGAGTGCTTCGTCGCCAACTTCCAAGGTACCCGTGACCGGGCTCCAGCGGCCGCAGACCTGCGCCGCATGAAGCAGCAGCCTGGGGAGACCCTGTAGAAGTACATCCAACGCTTCAACACCGTGCGCCTCAAGATCCCCAAGGTCTCCGACGAGGCCATCATCTTGGTGTTCTCCGACGGTGTCCGCGACGTCAGGATGAAGGAGGAGCTCACCATCCACGAGGACCTGTGCACAACCCTCGTGATGTTCAATCTCACGGCAAAGTGCGCCAGGGCAGAGGAAGGCCGCCTCTCCCTCCTGGAACTGCCTGAGGCGGACGCCGACGACAAGAAGACCAAGGCCAAAGAAACAAAGCGCAAGGGACCTGCCGTGCTGGCTGTGGAGCCAGAAGTGAAGCGCGGCTGCGGCTACAATGACCCTCCAAGAGACAACCGTCTGTACTGCGTCTTCCACGATGTCCATAGCCATAACACCAACGACTGCCAAGAGCTCAGGGCGATGCACGGCGGGCGCGTCGGGCAGCGCCCTGAGCGCGACAACCGTGGCTACAATCACGGAGGAGGCCGTGGCGGAGGACGCTGGGACGCCAGGAACTCACGTCAAGGATGGAGCGATCTGCCTCATGAAGACCGCTGGCAGGAGCAGCCTCGTGACGCCCCTTGGCGCGACCAGCCTCGTGAGGGTCGCCCTCAGGGCAACGCGGGCCTACCTACGCTGCCACCACCGCCAAGAAGGAACGATGATGACCGCCAGGGAGACGAAGCAGGGGGCTTTCAAGAGCCACGCGGGGTCGCGTGCATCCTGGGAGGAGCCCACGCTCCGGCTTCTCACCGCATCTTCAAGCAGTTTGCCCATGAGGTGAACACGGCGCTCCCCAGGCCTGACGCTGCACGCAACCTCAGGTGGGCCAATCAGATCATCGCCTTCGACCCCAAGGATCAGCTCAGATGCACCGCTGCTCCAGGCACTCTCCCGATGCTCTGCACCCCGACCATCAGTAACGTCTGCGTGACCAAGACCCTCATCGACGGTGGGGCAGGGCTCAACGTCCTCTCCGTTAAGATCTTCGAGACTCTTCAAGTACCCTACGATCAGCTGCACCCGACCAAGCCATTTTACGGGGTCACAGATGGCTCCACCCTCCCGATGGGGCAGGTCCGCCTCCCCGTCACTTTCGGCATCCGCGACAACTACCACACCGAGCTCATCGACTTCGACGTTGCCAACATCAACCTCCCGTACAACGCCATCCTAGGGTAGCCGGCCCTCTCCAAGTTTATGGTGGCGACCCATCACGGCTACAACGTCCTCAAGATGCCTGGAAGTGGTGGAGTCATCACGATCACCTGCGATGAGAAGGAAGCAGTATGTTCTCTGGAGCGCGCCTACCAGACTGCGGCGATCGAGAGCTCCGACGGAGATGAAGCCATCTTCGCCCTGATGAACGCTCCCAAGAAGAAGAAGCAGCTGCCCGACTCTCAGGCCTCGGGGGCTCCCGACGGCACCACCTCAAGCTCCATGCCTGCTGGCGAGGCACCCTCCGCCTTCGCATAGGGAGGCGCGCCCGGCGCCCCTCTCAGGACGGGCTCGGGGGCTACCCTCAGGGGGACCCCGGACCTGGTCGTGAGGGAGGTGCCCGGGCACCACTCGTGGGCGCGCCCCGCCGTGCGTCGTCATGAGCCCAGCGTGAGTTTCATAACGCTGGGGCTCAGGACCCCATCGTCCAAGCTACCAAGGAACCTTACCCACCTACTCAAGACCCAAGCAACCAGTTTCGCGTCTGCATCGACATCCCGAGCCTCAACAGGGCTGCCACCCAGGGCCTCTTCCAGCCGATCGCGGTCGGCTGGAGGAGAGCCTTCCCTTCTAGCCTCCGCAACGCGGTCGCCACATACCAGCACTTCGTACAACATGCCATGGGGGCTCAGGAGGCTCAGCGGCAGGCGGTCCTGACAGAGCAGGACCAGGACCCCTGCGACCGTTGATGGCCTCCAAAGCCCCTGGGCCTTGGGAGCTCGGCTCTCCTCAGGAGCAACCCGCATGGCTCGCGTCTCAAGCTACCCCAACTCCTCTTCAGAGGCAAGTACAAGGTGATGTCTCAGGTATTCCATCGAGGGTGCCCCTCGGGCTGCATCATCCTCGAGCTGCCGGGGGCTTACCCCCACAACCATCTCTTTTTGCGCATGAATCAGAACTGGTTGCTTCCTTTCACACTATCTATATGGTTGGCACCCTCACCGCCACTAAGGTCATGAGCCCTTGTGAGCCCATCCGCGACCGCCCCATGATTAAGGACTGGCACGCCGTCTGTGCTCGGGTCCGTCCCTGCAGCGTCGCTAAACCCAAGGGCTGAGCTCTGTCTCACGAGCCATTCCCGTGACGTCACCTCCCGTGGTCCTTGGTGCCTTGTTCTCGCATGGGCTAATCGTTGGTGGGCGAGTAGGGGCCCGTGGCAGGTGCCTCGCTCCCGCGGGAACCGCGCGCCGGTTGTTTATCTTTTGGACTATAGCATGAGAAGACTGGGCACGGCGTCTGTGCTCGGGTCCGTCCCTGCAGCGTTGATAAATCCAGCGGCTGAGCTCTGTCTTACGGGCCGGTCCCGCTAACATCACCTCCTAGGGTCGTTGGTGCTGCGGCCTTCTCATGCAATGCCCTCTGGAGATGCATTCGGCGCAGGTCTAGGCAACCCATCTCTTTTCACATTTTGCAGAAGAAGACTTAGGCGCAACCCGCCTCAGGGTAGGGTCTCGTGAGTGATGCGTAAGCTCACGAGAACTTCCTCAGAGTCGCTCAGATCGTCCTGAGGAGGGCCCATGTACACCCTAGCTGTCCCGCCGTGCAAGCCACGTGTCCGGACTGGTTGTACACGCCCGGGAGTCTCTCCCATGATCCAGTGAAAGTGCTTAGCTCCGCGCTGGCAAGATCGAGGAGCGGTTGTGCCCACGAACCAGTTGAAGCACCAAGCTCCGCGCTGGCCGATACGACCGAGGAGCGGTTATGCCCACACTCCGCGCAAGTGTGGTAGCTCTATGCTCCGTGCTAGTCCTAAACAACTGAGGGCGGCCCCCAGCGGTCGCACCAACCTCAGGGAGCGTTTCAGCTCATGACGCTCACAGCTTCTCCTTGGAAGGGTATCGCGAGGGGGGCTAGGCACGGGGGCTATGCTCAGGTCACGCCTGGCAGACACCACCCTACCAGGTGCCCAGACACCTGGCTTTCTCGCGCCCCCATACTAGGCGAAGGCTCGTGAGCAAGGTATGGTGCTCGTTCTCCCTCATGAGAGCCGTTCGTACGTCAAGGGGGACCCCTGGGCATCGCGACCCAGGGGCCTCACTAGTCACGTAGCCCCTCACTCCTTGGGCCCGGTGCTAAACGGCGGTCGAGGTATGCGCGGGGCTGGGCCCTGCCGACGCAGAACGCAAACGGGTCGCTTGAGCGTTAAGGGGGACCCCTGGGCATCGCGACCTAGGGGCCTCACTAGTCACGTAGCCCCTCATTCCTTGAGCCTGCCCTGGTGACCCGGAGGGCTCAATGGCGATCGAGGTATGCGCGGGGCTGGGCCCTGCTGACGAAGAGTACTTAAGCAAACATGAATGGAAGCAAGCACGGAAATCACAGAATTCAAAGCCTAGCTATTACAATAAGCTTAAGTTCATCAAATTCAAACAAGTCTCACGCCTCCCCGAGGCACTCGCATTCTCCTCAGCAGGAACAGGTCAGGCATCGCCGGATGCGCCGACATCAGCTTCAGCCTCTTCAGATGCATCAGCAGCAGCCGGAAGGAACGCCTCCACCAGCTCTTTGACCTTCTCCACCACACACTCAGCAGCCGCACCCTCCAGGCTCGCGGCCAGTGGCTGGGATAGCATGGACAGATCGAAGCTGGGGTCACGAAGGAAGAAATGGCTGCACACCTGCGCCAAGGCAGAGGTAAGAAGCGATCGTCCCTCAGTATCAGCTAACTGACCAATTGCAGATGCCACGTCGCCCAGGACCTTCACGAGTGCATCTAGGAGCCCGGTGGCGCCATCCTTCACGGTGGCCAGCTGCTCTTCGAACCCCTCCCCGTAGGCGATCCGCAGCAGCCTGCGGGCCTCGAGCTCGAAGGCGGCGAGGGCCTCACGACCCACCATCGCCGTCTTCTCCAAGGCTGTGAGGGCGTCCTCCCTGGCTTTCAGCTCGTCCTCGCGCTTGGCTTGGGACGCCTTGGCTTCCTCGGCCTCTGTCTTCAGCTTCTCCAGGCTCGCGCGGTCGGCGAGCTGCTCCTCCTGCAACCGCGATGTTTCGGCCTTCTCGTCCTGGAGCTCCTTCTCCAACCTCTCAAGTTCCAGGGCGTGCTTCGCACCCTCCTCACGGAGGGTCTTAAGTTCGTCTTCCGCCTCCTGACGACGCTTCTCGGAGGACGCTGCCTGGGCTTCCGCGGTCTCCCGCGCCCGTGCAGCCGAGGCAGCCTCCTCCCGACCCTCGGTGATGGCCGCCGAAGCCTGGCTCCAGGTGGCCTGCACAGACTCCTCCGCTTGTAGCCACCCTGAGAGTAGGCCCAAGTGGGAGTCCACCGCACGGTCATCACCGCCCCGAAAGACAACGCGGAGCTGGTTCAGCACAGCGTGGGCCGCCTCCAGGGTCTCGGGGCCAGACCTCACCTGCCGACGAGGGGGCGCCACCATGACCGCCTGCTCGGCTGAGGGCTTGGGGGCTCCCGGTCCCTTCACTGGCACGGAGGGAGTAGGGGTCGCCTGTCCCTCGCGAGGAGCTACAACAGAGTCCACTGGAGGTGACGCCACCACGTGTTCAGCAGTTTGGCTGGCTGAGGCGTGTGGCACCACGGCGGCAGCGGCAGCAGCAGTAGGAGGGGCGGGACTTCGAGGAGTGGCCCCTCCCTTCTTCTTCTTCAGCATGCCACCAATGCTACTGCGTCAAGAAACGCGCGTCAGAAGCGCAACGGGCAATAGAACAACGGTAGAACCTGCACTTATGCGTCAGAGGCCTGGCACGCCCTCCTCTTCGCCAGCAAATCGGCAGCGGTTTCCTTCGCCGGGGGCACGCCGCTGGCCCGCACGTTGGCAAGGTGCGAGGCCAAGGATTTGGGCACAACAGTGGCCGCTGGCCTTGCCGGGGCAGAGCTCCGCCCGGGAGTCGCTGCGTCGCCCCCTCCGGACGAAGAGCGTCCAGATCGACGCGGGGTGATGGCCTTGGGCTGCCCAGCGGCTCTAGCCCTCGGCGGCAGCTCCTCAACGGATTCCGTGGAGGAGGCGTCATCAAGATTCAGGTCCAGGTCCCCGAGGGCCTTCTCAGAGTCTTCCTCCTCCTCCTCGCTCTCCTCTTCGCCACCAGAAGACACATCAACCGTGGCCGGAGCAGGCACGGCCACCTCAACATAGCCCGACACGACCTTCAGTTGCTCGGCCTTGTCAGGACGGCGGTACAGTTGCAAGTGGGCCACCAGAAGGTCCACAGGCATCGTCTCCAGGAGGATGCTTGAGGTGAAGTCCAGATCAGAAGAGGGAAGCATCCCCGAGAGTAGTCGGAGCTTGTCGTCATCCCCCACCAGATCCCACATGGGACGCGAGTGCGCCTGGAGTGGCGCCAGGTGCTACCTCAGGAACTCCTTCATGATCTGTCCCCCCTCGAGCCTCGAGGCCATATCAGCCTCAATCCTCGCTAGAACGGGCCCAGCCTCGGGATCAGTAATGTTCACATGGCTCCAGCAGGCGCGCTTCCGCGGACGGGCGGTAGTGGGTGCGGACGCTGAGCATCCAGATAAACCCATCTCTTCCGATGGGTGTTTATCTTCTTCCCCGCTTCATCAACCGGCAGCCCTTGTGCTGAAAGACGAAGGAGATGCACACCAAGAACGGGCCCTCCTCGTACAGCCGGACGTCGAAGAGGTGGCGGAAGAGGGCGACAGTCGGCCTCTCCCCCACGAACGCCTCGCAGTAGAAGGCGAACAACGACAAGACGAGGAGGGAGCGAGGCTGGATAAGAAGGGCGTGCACCTGGTAATGGTCCAAGATGGCATAGAAGAATTCAGAGAAGGGCGACACAAGCCCGACGGAGATGTTGTGGAGGAAGAAGGGGTAGCAGGTCGCCGTCGAGGCCTGTGAGGTAGCCGACCCGACCAGGATCTTCGTCGGGCCATGCTCGTTATGCTCGCTTGACAAGAAGGACTGAACTTCCGCATAGTCCCCCTCCGTGGCGACAAAAGACTCCTCGAGCGCCGCCACGGGAGAGGAACCAAACCCAGACGCCTGCACGGCGGCCTTGCTCTTCTTCGCCATTGCCGAAGGCGTCGGGGAAGGCAAGGGATTCGAGAAGATTGGAGGCAAAGGAGAAGGGGATCTGAGCAAGAAGGAAGGGGAGCAATAACCCCTGTGCAGCGAAGGCAGTCTCTTTTGTCAAGTCACACGGTTACCAAGGCTGCGTGGGAAGTGGGGACGCCATGTCCAATCCAAATGTCACGCACCAGCCTGGCCCGCATTCTTTGGGGCCCGTGGCGCTTCGTCCTCGACTAGGCTTCGCCCAGAAGCCAACTCCGCGCGCGCCTTGGGCCCGGGGGCTACTGTCGGCGTACTGGGAACCAGGGTACCCAGACTTGCCTGCCTACGGCCCACGTTGCGTTCCTAGTACGGCCCGGTAAGGCCTAGCTGATTGACCAACTGCTCAAGACCCTCGCGAGGCCAGCCCTAGCGAGGAGAACGACCAAGACCTCCTCAGGGAGCGGCCTCACCTAGACTGCTCTAGAGGGGCGACCAAGACCTCTCCCGAGAGTGGCCTCAGCTAGGCTGCTTCGGGAGGGCGGATATCTCAAGGCAAGGGATGCCTCAGGAGGAGGCAGTGACTGTCAGGACCGATTTTCCAATAAAACATTTATTGAAAAGCCGGCCCTTGTATTGACCAGTACAGGAGAATCCTCCTTACTGGCAGACAAATCCTTGACACCGAAGTCCAGAAGTACTAAACATTTTACAAGGTTGAGCTGAGGTTGCTCAACAATTTATTACAAGCACGCCGATATTATACATAAAGGCGGATATGACACAAGGGGTGTGGTGACATAACTACTCACTCGTAATAAAAGTGGTGGTGGATATGTCATATTGAAGGGGGGGGGGGTGAAATGACTCCAAAATCTTACGGCTCATCGAGCGCTGGAGTGAGGCTCGATGGATTTATTTGGGTGGCGGAAGCGTATATAATACAAGTGACCAAATCCAGGATCGCACGGGACTGACTGGGACTCCTCTAGGCGTCGGACTCGCTATCGAACTCTTCATCCATAAGATTGCCTTCGTCAACATCTGGCCAAATCAACAAGCCAGGTGAGTACTTTGAATGTACTCGCAAGACAGTTTGGACATAAGATATAACAAATGCAAACATGATGCATATGAGCAGATTAGTAATACGCACTCAGATACAAAATTTGTACTTCAAGTTAAATAAAAAAAGAAGTCAGGCGGTAGTCCTCCCGAAATCCCAATAAAATAATTGAAGACCAATCGGGTGTCTGAAGCGACGCCTCGAAAGGTAAAAATAAATTAACATGCCACAGTCGGGCGTCAGGGAGACACCACATAAAGGGCTTATATCGAAAGTAAATAACAAGAATGCCGTCGGACGTCTGAGCGACATCACATAAAGGGCTTATATTGAAAGTAAATAACAAGAATGCCACAGTCGGACGTCTGAGCGACATCACATAAAGGGCTTATATCGAAAGTAAATAACAAGAATGCCACAGTCGGACGCCTGAGCGACATCACATAAAGGGCTTATATCGAAAATAAATAGCAAGATGCCATAGTCGGACGTCTGAGCGACATCACATAAAGGGCTTATATCGAAAGTAAATAACAAGAATGCCATAGTCGGACGTCTGAGCGACATCACATAAAGGGCTTATATCGAAAGTAAATAACAAGAATGCCACAGTCGGACGCCTGAGCGACATCACATAAAGGGCTTATATCGAAAATAAATAGCAAGATGCCATAGTCGGACGTCTGAGCGACATCACATAAAGGGCTTATATCGAAAGTAAATAACAAGAATGCCATAGTCGGATGTCTGAACGACATCACATAAAGGGCTTATATTTCATCATTCGAATTTAGTAGCTCATGAAAGTAACATCATTCCAAGAAAATACTCAGTACATAATAATAAACTGGTGAGTCCATCCATAGGGAATAACATTCAGTCGGGTTCACCACTCATGATTGTTCACCAGAGATTGTCACTGAGACTGACACTGAGACTGACGTTGAGACTGACACTGATACTGACAGGTTGTTCAAGTCCTTGGTCGTGGACTTGGATACTCGAATGGTTTTGACTCTGCAGAGTTTGTACTCTTTACCCATAGCCAACGGATTTCAGTAGTAATAAAGGACTAGTTCCGTTTACGGTATTTTAGAAGAAACACATCCAACCAGTACACACCCATTTAACATTTCGCTGCCAGGAATTACCCTAGGCAATGTTCAAGAAAAACTCTAAGACGGGGAGGCCACAACCTCAAGTAGCATGGGATCAAATTTATATCGCACGCTCTAAGGGGTGCCCCCCTCTCGGTCCCAACCGGAAACACCCATGCCCCCTGACCGGATGACGGGCTTTAATCCAGGGCCATGGAACCCTCATCACGGCCCCTCTATTTGGTGTGTACAAGGAAAGAGGTTTGCAACTTACTAAACCGTATTCTTTGCAGAAAACATGTGGCATCATGAAAAGGGGGCGGACGGGAACATGACTTGATCCACGTTAACACTAGAGTTAAACGGTTGGCATAAGACTGGCATGCTTCAACAATACCAGCTCCAACCTATCATGCACCACATGATCAGGTTGTCTCACCACCTTATGATCATATCAACTTTCGAAGCTCACGTGTAGCTTGCCTTGCATGCAATATCACATTCACAAATGCTCATATAAACATGCCATGAGAAAACTACTCAAGCAAACATGCAAAACACTCATCATATCAAAGGTTCAAACATGCTTTCCTGGTTCGGAGTAGTCCGGGTCTAGCTCGGAGAATTTTGCGGTTCCGTCACCTCCTTCGGTATCTACGGTATAAAAAAATCGGATACTAACGTGAATACCGTGTGTGCATAAAAGTTGCTCCAAATATTTTTCAAATAAATATGATAAAAAACTAGACAGAAAAATAAAGATGACAGAAAAAGAATCAACTCAAAATTATCTTTTGTTTAAAAGTTATTAAGGTTTTAGTCCAGGGACCAATCTCTGATGAAACAGAAAGTTTTCAGGGGCTAGTTTAGAAAAACAGAAAACGCTTCGGTTGGAATACGCCTTCCAGAGGATAAAACGCATCCGCGCCGAAAGGCGCCAACAGTAAACGGTTTGAAATAGAGAGGAGAGGCTGACGAGGGGGTCCCACCCGTCAGGTTTGAAAATCCAAAACAGAGTTCACCGGCGCCCGAGGCTTGCGGTGGTCGCCGGCGGCGATCCACAGCGAGGTAGGGGAAAAGAAGGGTACCTACGGACTCACTGAGCTCTCCCGCGTCTGTGGGTGGTGGAGTTGGTCATCGGCGAGCACCACGTCGATGACGGCCTCTACACTGGCGGACGGTGGTTCGGGCGGTGATGGATCTCGCCGAGGAGGGCTGCAACCATCAAATTGGGGCTCGGGTTAGAAGGGTAGGTGCACTAGGAGGCTGCTGGCAAGGCTTGGGAGGCGGGGATGCCCTCACCAGAGAGGATCTTGCCGGAGCCCGAAGCGGATCGGGGCGGCCGGAGTCAGGGAAGAAGGCCCCCTCGAGGTCCTCCTAGTGGCTGGGCGCAGTACTGGCGAGGTGGAGGGTTGGTGCTGGTTCAAGAACGAGCTCGAGGCCTACTTTTATAGCCGGTCCGAGGCGGTTGCCGAGAATGGGGTATCTCGGGCGGGTAATTGCGGCGAGGCAGTGGTCGGGCAGGTGGTTTAGGTGGCTGGGCAGCTGCGGATTGGTCCACTGGTTCCATCCCGGGGCTAATCTTGGCAAAACTTGGGCGATACTCCAAGTCTTCGACGGAATGGCTTCACGGGCTCGTCGGCGGTAGAGAGTGCGCTCTGCGCCCCTCAGGCCATGGTGACGGTGCTGCAGCGTGCACAGAGGAGGGGATGGCTGTCAGGACCCCGATCCCAAGTCACATCGATCTAGCCAGTAATACCTCATATCACTTTGCGGCCTCATGCACGGTATTCCCACGGGTGTCGCCTTACCATGGCCCGGGACCGTTTGCGCCTTTTGTCTCACGTATATGATAGTGTCGCTAGCATCGATATGACAGAGAACCCGGGCCGACATGGCTAGTCGTGAACCCAAAGCGGCACTAACCCATGGGGACAGGCATACATGAATCACATCGAGCATGTCGGTCAGCGGCGTGTGAATCCGGGCTGTAGCACTGGGCTAACAGGACTCCGGGAACCCGGGCTGTACCAGGCTAGGCAGGACTTTGGATGTCACCGCGTGACATTTCCCCGAAGGGACAGACACAGGAACGAAGTGAAACACATGCGGCCAGTTAAGTGTCATGAGCAGTAGTGCTGGGCTAGCAGGACTCCGGTGAACCGGGCTGTGGCGGACTACTATGGCTCAAGGAAGACTACATTTCCCCATAAGAGAGGCTGCCAAGGATAAACAACTAGATTGTCGGATCCCACACATACCAAGCATTTTAAACATACACACAATATGCTCGATATGTGTAAATACAACATGGCATCACAACATAACTCTAGACTCTAGTATTTATTCATTAGGCTCCGAGGAGCGAGATATTACAAACATGGGTCTCATGACCCAACATTCAGAGCATACAAGTCAAAGCACAAGCGGAAGCTTAACATGTCTGAGTACAGACATCTACAAATGAAAAAGGCTTAGAAGCCTGACTATCTACCAGATCCTGCCGAGGGCACAAGATCGTAGCTGAGGTATCAAGCTAAACGTCAAAGTCCACATGGAACTACTAGCGAGACTGACATCTCTCTGCAAAACATAAAATAGGCAAACGTGAGTACAAATGTACCCAGCAAGACTTACATCAGAACTAACTACATATGCATCATTGTCAACAAAAGGGGAAGGTGGGGTTTAACTGCAGCAAGCCAGCTTTCACTCTGTGGCTATCCTATACTATGACTGCAAGTAACTCTTTTGAGGTGGCGAACAGGAGTCCACATATTCACCATATCAATACACCACTATGGATCCGCTCCCGTCTCCCTACGAGAGCGCCATCCATAGCACTCACGCTTATCTTGCACATTTTAGAGTATCCACTTTCACTTGTCTATGAACTGTTATAGGCAACCCAGAAGTCCTTTACCGCGGACACGGCTATTCGAATAGATGATGTTAACCCTGCAGGGGTGTACTTCTTCACACACGCTCTCACCACTTACCGCCATGTACACGTCATGTATCTCGACAACCTTCAAGCGGAAGCCTGGCGAGGGTGTCGGCCACGGCCTACCTAAACACTCAAGTCTCTAGTCCAGGTTTATTGCCTATTCAGGTTCCATCCGCAGGGAGTCCGGCCGAGGTTTCCACATACGGCCCCGAACGATGTGAGCAGGGTTCCCGAGACACCAAACGGGCGCTCGGTACACCGGGCCATGGTGTATCTACCACATCATAGCCCACCAGTTGGGTCAGCGCTACGCATGGCCTCCAACACATATCCTACAAACACCAGAAACTAGTTGCAACTCCTGGACAGAGAACAAGGGTGGTTAAGAAGCCGAGAGAGTCAATTAAGGATCCTAATGTGTGGTAGTAACTATTCATGGATCACAAACACAGAACTCAGTTCCTGAGGACGGTTTCAATGAGACAACCCACCATGTACTCCTACATGGCCTCTCACCGCTACCTTTACCAAAACGTGTTCACACACTTAGCTCACACACAGTAGGACATGTTCACACACCTCTGATTCATCCTCGATGAATCAGACCTGACTCAAGTCTAAGCAGTAGCAGGCATGACAAACAAGCATGAATGAGTAGGCACAACAGGGCTCAAACAACTCCTACTCATGCTAGTGGGTTTCATCTATTTACTGTGGAATGACAGGTCATGCAGAGGATAAAGGGGTTCAGCTACCGCAGCAAGTAACAGATGAATCGTTGTTGTCCTAATGCAGTAAAAGAGAGCAGGAGCGAGAGAGTGGGATTGTATCGGAATGAACAAGGGGGTTTTGCTTGCCTGGCACTTCTGAAGATAGTATAGTTCTTCATCGGTGTCATCGAACTCATCGTCGAAACCACGTCTATCGGGAGGGAACAAATACCGACAAACAAGGAAGAACACAATCAATGCAATGCAACAATATGATGCATGATCATGACATGGAAATATGTTGTGTTTTGAGCTAATGCAACTAGCAACATGTTAAATGGAGTTGGTTTGAACCCTAGGTTCAAATTCAAACTTCATATGTGAAATTCAAATGCCATTTACTTGATTTGACCTGATCAGCAGGTATAAGTTGTTTAAACATGCATGAAAATGGTACAAATGGAAAGATTGGATTTTTCTGATCATTTTTCATATATAACTTATTTGATTTGGAGCTACGGTTGAATTACTATGATTTTTAGAAGTTTAGGCAATTTTCTGGATTTTCCTGAATAAGAATAAATCCAGAAAATAATTAACTGCGTCAGCACTGCATCACTGTGACGTCAGCGGTCAACTGGGTCGGCCAGGTCAAACCTGACCTGTGGGACCCACGTGTCAGTGGTTAGTTAACTAACTAAACAGAGTTAGTTAGTGTTAGGTTAAGCACTAATCTAGGTTAATTAGCGCTAACTAACCTAACTAATAATTAACAAGGGTGGCCCACACGTCAGTGACCCAGGGGGTCAAACTTGGCCCACCCAGTCAACGGTCAGTGGGGTCAAACCCACCGGCGACATGACACCGGCGAGGCCAGACGCGGTGGAGGGGCTCGGGTTTGCGTCTCCGGCGACCAAACGGGCGGCCGAGAGCGCGCGCGGGAAGCTGGGTGTCGGTGTCAAAACCGGCGGATCTCGGGTAGGGGGTCCCGAACTGTGCGTCTAGGCGGATGGTAACAGGAGACAAGGGACACGATGTTTACCCAGGTTCGGGCCCTCTTGATGGAGGTAAAACCCTACGTCCTGCTTGATTGATATTGATATTGTGGATGTTTACAAGAGTGGATCTACCACGAGATCAAGGAGGCTAAACCCTAGAAGCTAGCCTATGGTATGATTGTAAGGGTTGTTGTGATTGTCGTCCTACGGACTAAAGCCATCCGGTTTATATAGACACCGGAGAGGGCTAGTGTTACATAGAGTCGGTTAATATGGTAGGAGATCTACATATCCGTATCGCCAAGCTTGCCTTCCACGCCAAGGAAAGTCCCATCCGGACACGGGGTGAAGTCTTCAATCTTATATCTTCATAGTCTTGGAGTCCTGTTGATGATGATAGTCTGGCCGATGATGGTAGTCCGGCAATCCGGACACCCCCTAATCCGGGACTCCCTTAGTAGCCCCCGAACCAGGCTTCAATGACGATAAGTCCAGCATGCATGTAGTCTTTGGCGTTGCAAGGCGGGTTCTCCTTTAAGTTCCATGTACCTGCCGAACAGTGTCCGGCTTCCTCATCAATGTTGTGCGTCTCGGCTTCCACGCCCAATAATGGCCTTCTTCCATGCGTCGTGCGAATGTGAAAAGCCAGGGTGCCTTTTATGTTTTACCCCCTAGTTGTGCGAACAATCTGCCTATAAGGGAGGCAAGAATCCAGATCAAAATCACCATCTTCCTCTCGCAAATACTCATCGGAGCGCTTTCGACCAAGAATCCATTCCATCATGGACCGTCAACGCGGCTCCTCTTCTCGCGCTCCCAGCCCTTTGCCAGGAGATTGGAGGAGATGCTCTGTCTCGCACAACGAGCTGGTGAAGCTCCAAATGGGGGGATATCTCCCTCCGGCCTTCATGGTTCCGGTTCGAGCCGGGCTTGCCACCTACAAAGGTGGGAAGCAAGCAGAGGTTACCCCTAATCCCAACAAAGGGGAGCGGGTATGCTTCGTCCCCTATCTGATAAGGGGGCTCGGATTTCCTGTACATCCATTCCTCCGCGGGCTCCTGGAGTTCTACGGACTCCAGCTCCATCACCTCACGCCCGCCTCAAT
>LR880972.1:388433507-388448338 GCA_904067115.1 Aegilops sharonensis | reverse complement strand
AAGGTGGGCAAGATCAAGCGGGTTGATGGCGACCGTGTAGACTAGGCCGCCAATTTTATCTTTCCCTTGTCGCTGCTGATCATGTTTAGGAGAACAATTTATTAGATCTGCGACAAGCTATTTTTGTAATATAACTCTATCTTAGGCAATGATTGCAATGTTATTTCCTTTACTTGATTCCTTCCTTTGTATGTTTGTGCCCTACGCTTTTAGGGAACTTGTTGGCGCGGGCACCTTTGCCACGAGCGCTGAGTGCGGAACGTCAGAAGCCTGTTGGCGGTGCCGCCTCCGACAAGCAACCTTGTCGCAACTAGTTGCAGCTCACTTAAGTTGTTGAGCAGACTCGAAACAAAGTAAGGGCGCGACTAGCTACAAGTTGGTTCCTCCGCGCACAGGTTTTCCATACAAAGTACTATCGTTCGAGGAAGATAACTTAAAGATTTAAAAACTGATTGCTCAAAATTTTGGCAACTTAGCTTTTTTGTCGTTTGCTTCCCGGTAAGGCGACACTTCCTCGAGCGACGCTTGGCGGCCCACACCATTATCTTCTCCTTCCCCCCAGCTAACTTGTGGGCGAAGGAACCTTCCTTTCTTTGAGAAAGAGAAAGAAGAGAAATAAAGTTATGGAGCCTTGCGGCTCGTTATTGCTTACCGGGTGTGTATGCTGCACAAAATGTCAGATAACACATGCAAAATGATGATGAAAGCATGAAATTGACAAGTTGCGCGTAACACATGAGCTTTACTTATGCACGGGGTCTGCGCCCGGCTTTGTACAAAGGATTACATGCAACATCGGCAAGACTTGTACAAAAGGTGGTTGCCGGAACAGGTTCCAGCAACCGCGCCCTATGGGTAAAACTTACGGAGATGTTCAATGTTCCAGGAGTTGCTCACCGGAATGCCATCTTCGGTCTCAAGGCGGACAGCGCCAGGCCTAGTGACTCATTTCACCCGATAAGGGCCTTCCCACTTCGGCGTCAACTTGTTGGAATTCTTGGTGGACTGAACGCGCCGAAGAACAACGTCGCCTTCCTCGAGATTTCTGGCGTTAAATCTGCGGCTATGGTAGCGGCGCAAAGCTTGCTGGTAACGAGCAGCTCGTACAACAGCCTGAAGACGGTCCTCCTCAAGGAGCAGCGTGTCATCTTGTCGCAGCTGCTCTTGCTCAAGCTCATCATAAGCGAGCACTCGAGGTGACCCGAATACGAGTTCCGTGGGGAGAACTGCCTCTGCTCCATAGACTAGAGCGAAAGGTGTCTGGCCAGTGGCTCGATTTGGCGTCGTCCTGATCGACCAAAGAACCACCGGCAGCTCCTCAATCCAGTTTCTTCCGCACTTGTGCAGCCTGTCGAAAGTTCTGGTCTTGAGCCCACGCAGCACTTCAGCATTTGCCCTCTCTGCTTGACCGTTGCTTCTCGGATGAGCAACAGAAGCAAAGCAGACCTTGGCGCCAAGATCTTGGACGTACTGCATGAAGGTGCGGCTCGTGAACTGTGTGCCATTGTCGGTGATGATCCTGTCAGGAATTCCAAAACGGCAAACAATTGACCTGAAGAACTTGACTGCTGACTGTGCTGTCACCTTCCTCACTGCTTCCACTTCCGGCCACTTTGTGAACTTGTCGATTGCAACGTACAAGTACTCAAAGCCCCCGACAGCTCGGGGAAAGGGGCCGAGGATGTCGAGCCCCCAGACCGAAAATGGCCAGGATAAAGGGATCGTCTGGAGAGCTTGAGCTGGCTGGTGTATCTGCTTGGAATGGAACTGGCACGCTTCACACTTGGTTACTTGTGCAGTTGCATCCTGGAGGGCTGTCGGCCGGAAGAAACCTTGCCGGAAAGCTTTGCCGGCAAGTGCTCTTGCGCCAATGTGGTGACCACATATGCCTCCGTGTATCTCTGCTAACAGCTTCTGTCCATCTTCCCGGTGAATACACTTCAATTTCACACCGTTGAGTCTTCTTCTGTACAGCGTGCTATCGACAAAGTGGTACATACTTGACTGCCGAGCTACTCTCTCCGCCTCTTCTTGCTCTTCGGGAAGTTCTCCTGTCTGAAGGAAACGGACAATCTGCTGTGCCCATGCTGGAGCTTGTGGCTCGACAACAAGGACTAAAGGTACGTCTGCTGCTGCGGGAACATCAGCTTCTACAGCGAGAACCTGCGGTTCTGCCGGAGCTTGACGTCCTCCGGCAAGCTTGCCGGAGCAAAACTTGTCGGGAGTGTCTGCTTCAACGAAACAAACCCTAGGGCTTGTCGGAGTAGACTGCTCCTCAGCACTCTTGGTGTTGATCCTGGGGACCTTCTTGGCGGCGGCTTCGGGGAGCTCTGCCGGAAAATAGTCACCAGAAATCAACTTCCTCTTCTTGTTCTGTCCAGTTGATGGCGTTACAGTCGGTTGAGTCAGCTTGAGCACAAAAATCCCTGGTTCCACAGGTAACTTGAGTGCAGCGCACTTTGACAGGCCGTCAGCAATATCATTCTGAGCTCTCGGAACATGTTCCATTTGCAGGCCGTCAAAGTGTTCTTCTAGCTTTCTCACTTCATCAACGTAGGCTTCCATCAACGGACTCTGATAATCTTTGTTTACTTGGCGGACGACAAGTTGTGAGTCACCCCTGACAATGAGTTTCTTGATCCCAAGGTCTATCGCAATTCTGAGACTGGCAAGCAAACCTTCATACTCTGCAGTATTGTTTGTTGCTTGCTCCTTGGGAAAGTGCATCTGGACTATGTACTTGAGGTGCTCTCCGGTGGGCGCGACAAGCAGTACGCCCGCACCGGCGCCTTGCAGCGAGAAGGCACCATCAAAGTACATCAGCCACTCTTTGCTTGCTTCCTTGACGGGGATGCTCATCTCTGGAATTTCTTCATCCTGCATTGGCATCCATTCTGCTATGAACTCTGCCAATGCTCTGCTTTGGATAGTTGAAGTGCTTTCAAACTTGAGGCCAAAGCTTGACAGTTCCAGCGCCCACTCGACAATCCTTCCTGTTGCTTCTGGATTTTGCAATATCCTCTTCAGGGGAAAGCGAGTGACGACTGTTATCTCATGTGCTTGGAAGTAATGGCGCAGCTTTCTCGAGGCCATGAGGAGGCCGAAAAGCAATTTCTGCACACCAGAGTACCTTGACCTAGCCCCCTGCAGAAGGGAACTGACAAAGTAAACCAGGCGCTGCACCATCCTTTTCTGTATCTTCTCGCACGCCTGCGCGGATCCGTCCTTGTCGGGACCAGAGCTTGTCGGTGAAGCCCCCTGCTTGTCGCTAGATGCATCTGCCTTGGTTGCCGGCTCATGATCTGCCTCCCTTTCCGCTACTAATGCAGCACTAACCACTTGATTGGTTGCCGCTATGTATAGAAGCAACTTCTCTTGTGGCCTAGGTGCGACAAGTATTGGAGTAGAGGACAGGTGCCTCTTTAAGTCCCGCAGCGCAGCCTCCGCTTCGGGAGTCCATTTCATTGGACCTGCCTTTTTCAAAATCTTGAAAAATGGCAGGGCGCGTTCAGCAGATCTAGAGATAAAACTGCTGAGAGCAGCCACGCAACCGGCAAGTCTTCGTACATCCTTGACGCGCTTTGGTGCTTCAATCTGCTCAATGGCCTTAATCTTGTCGGGATTGGCTTCAATTCCCCGCTGAGACACGAAGAACCCGAGAATCTTGCCAGAAGGGACTCCAAACACGCACTTCTCGGGGTTGAGCTTGAGGTTGATCTTGCGCAGATTTGCAAAGGTCTCATCTAAATCTTGAACCAGAGTTGCCCTGTCCTTGCTTTTGACCACTATGTCATCCATGTAGGCTTCTACATTTCTGTGCATTTGCGGCTCAAAAGCGTCATGGACTACTCTTGCAAACGTTGAACCAGCATTCTTTAACCCAAAAGGCATCCGTACAAAACAGTATGTGCCACATGGGGTGATGAATGCGGTTTTCTCCTCATCCTCTTCTGCCATGAAGATCTGATGACATCCTGAGTATGCATCAAGAAATGAAAGCAAATCACATCCAGCCGTGGAGTCAACAATCTGGTCGATGCGCGGCAAGGGAAATGAGTCTTTGGGACAAGCTTTATTAACATCTATGAAGTCGATACAAAGTCTCCATTTCCCATTTGCCTTGCGTACAACTACAGGATTGGCCAACCACGTAGGATGGAGCACTCCTCTGACAAGGCCTGCTGCTTCCAATTTCTTGATTTCTTCTGCAATGAATTCTTGGCGCTCCACTGCCTGCTTCCTGACTTTCTGCTTGACGGGCCGCACATGAGGACAGACAGCTAGGTGGTGCTCAATTAATTTCCTGGGAACACCGGGGATGTCAGACGGTTGCCATGCAAACACGTCGATGTTCGCCCGCAGGAAAGCAACGAGCGCGCCTTCCTATTTAGGGTCGAGAGTGGCACTGATGGTGAAGGTACAACCAGTGCCGTCCTCCTTGGCGGGCACCTTCTTGGTCTTCGGTGGAGCTGCCATCGTCTTCTTGCACTTGCCGGTGGAGCTCGATGGTGCGTCCTCGACGGTAGCGCATCACTCCGAAGAGGTGCGCTTGCCGGAGTGGGCATCAGAGCTCTTGCCGGCCTTGGTCTTCTTCTTCCCCCCGGGAGCTTCAGCGGCAAGTGACTTGCTATCTGTTGCAGCTGCTGCCTCCCGGTAAATCTTGTCGACGCAGATAAGAGCATCCTTCTTGTCGCCATGGACAGAAATGACACTTATCGGGTCTGGCATCTTGAGCAAGTTGTATGCATAGTGAGAGCCCGCCATGAACCTTGCGAGTGCTGGACGGCCAAGTATTCCATAGTAAGGCAACGGAAAATCAGCAACGTCGAACGTGACTCTCTCAGTCCTAAAGTTTAGCTCGCTGCCAAATGTTACCGGCAACGTGATCTTCCCTTTTGGCTTGCTCCTTCCCGGATTGATTCCTTGGAATGTGCCAGTCTCTTCGAGCTCGCTGTCAGGGATCTGAAGCTTCTGGAGCACCGCGGAGGAGATCAGGTTTAAGCCGGCCCCGCCGTCAACTAGCATCTTGGTGACCTTAAGGTTGCGGATAGTTGGTGAGACCAACATCGGCAAGCACCCGACCGCAGTTATGCGATCAGGGTGGTCCTCAATATCAAAGATGATAGGCGTGCTGGACCATTTCAGAGGCTTGCGTGACTCTACGGATGGTTCTGCTGCATTAACTTCCCGCATCCACTGCTTGAGTTGGCGGTGTGAAGTATGCAGAGAAGCACCGCCGTCAACGCAGAGGACCTCTGTGGCTTTCTGAAATTCCTGCTCATCGGTCTCGTCGTCTTCCATATCTTCATCATCGTCGTCATCTTCATCCTTTTCGCGGCCGCGGGGAGGTCTGTCTCCTTGCCGCTGCTTGGCCTTGCCGCGGCGTCCTCCCCGGCCAGGTCGCTTCTTGCCAACTCCCCCAGCACCTTCCTGTGCCTTCTCCTTGTCGCGCCGCTCGTACTCAGCCTTCTGCTGCTCAACAAGCTGCTCGACCTTCTTGCAGCTCTGGAGGTCATGGCCCTTGGTGCGGTGGATCCTGCAGTACTGTTTGTTGGAGCTGTCCTGCTTGTCGGCGGCCGCCACAGGCTGGCAGTCGGTGCCAGCGGCAACCTCCTTGCCGGAGCCACTAACTTTGGCTTTCTTGGCGGCACCACCGTTGCCGGACTGCTCGAACACTAGTACCTCTTTGCCCTCCTTCTTTCTGTTGTTCCGCCGACGGCTCTTCTTCGCCGGGGCGGTCTCCTCACTATCAAATCCTGCTTCTGCATTCTCTCCTGGGAGTCTCCTCCCTTCCTCAGCACGTGCACACTTGTCGGCCAGGGCATACAGCTCACTGACGTCCTTGACTTTGCACATCGCCATCTCCTCCCTCATCCTGCGGTTCCGCACGTTCTGATGAAACGCACTGATCACCGCGACAGGGTGGACATCTGGGATGTTGTAGTGCACACGGCTGAATCTCTGAATGAACTTGCGCAGGGACTCTCCTTCCTTCTGGGCGAGCAGATGAAGGTCGCTTTCCTGGCCATGAGGCTTGTGGCCGCCTATGAAGGCGCCGATAAACTGATGGCATAGATCTGCCCAAGAGGATATGGAGCTGTCCGGCAAGTGCATGAGCCAAGATCTGACATTGGGCTTGAGTACCAGCGGGAAGTAGTTGGCGAGGATCTTGTCGTCTCGTCCCCCTGCAGCTTGCACCGCGATGGTGTAAATGCTGAGGAACTCCGACGGATGCGTCCTGCCATCATACTTCTCTGGCACGTCTGGCTTGAAATTCTTCTTACTGGGCCACTGGACTTGCCGCAGCTCACGAGTGAACGCAGGGCAACCTACCGTGTACGGCAAGTCGCCTGGTTCCCCTGGCGCATGCATATCGACAGAGGGCCCAGCGCGCTGGTCGGATTGACGTCGCGCTTCTCTTCGGCGCTCGATGCGAGTTCGAGCGTCTTCTTGTTGCCGTTCTTGAAGAACTTGGCGCTGATCACGGCGAGCTCGTGGATCCGATGACGCGGTGGAGTCGCTGTCGAGGTGGATCCGACGAGTTGGTGATCTTGGCCTTCTGGGTGGAGAGTGCATGGTGGTTGCACCCCCACAGGTTTCGTCGCCACCGGCTCGTGCCTTGTCGTCCTTCCACGGAAGTGATGTAGTTGGTTGCCGCGGAGCGTCGCCGTTGGCAAAGCCGACGAGACTCTGGATGGTGGCCCTCCATTCGTCGACCTTGTCGGCTGTTGGAGGGTAGTCTAGGAGCAGTTGAGCTCTCGCCAAGGCTTCCGCTGGAGTGGTGGGTGGCAATGGAGAACGGTGCGAGGAGCGGGATATGCTCGGACTTCTAACTATGTTAGAAGGAGCAGCATCCTGTCCAGGCGACCGTACCCCGCTCGCGCCAGCATGCTGGCGTCCACGCTGGTCTTGAGGGCCTCGCGATCCTCCAGCTCGGTCTTGATCCAACGAGCGTATGGTACTATGAATACCATGACGCTGTCGGTCCCGCACCTCCTGAGATGGGCGCGGTGCGTGTACGGACGCCGAGGTCTGCGCGGCCTTGTCCTTGGACTTGGCAGCGTCATGAGCTCCCTCGTTGACGCCCGTTCTTCCGCCGGCGTCTACCCCGCCATCCGTTTGCTCCGGTGGTGGCGGGATCGACGTGGACGGCTCCACTGCCGCCGAAGCCTTCTTCTTCGGTGGCATGTTGATGAAGATGATGAAGATGTTGCTCGTGTGAACGCCGGATCAGGTTCACACAGCCTC
This sequence comes from Aegilops sharonensis, assembly GCA_904067115.1. NCBI lineage: Eukaryota > Viridiplantae > Streptophyta > Magnoliopsida > Poales > Poaceae > Aegilops > Aegilops sharonensis. Next base: position 388,441,090 of record LR880972.1, on the reverse strand, counting down.
GACGCCCCCTACCTGGCGCGCCAAAGATGTCGGGGAAGCTGATCGTAACCCACGAACACCTATGGGACCGGCGGACCGAGTCCCTTTCGGTTCGGTGGGGGGCGGAGATTGCATGAAGAGCAGATCGAGGTGAAACACACGAGCAGTTTACCCAGCTTCGGAGCTCTCCGGGGAGATAATACTCCTACTGCTGCTTGTCTGATTGTATTGTGTTCTTGCTAGGGAGCATAGAAAGCTACAAAACCTAGCGTGAGTGTCTCTAGTTTCGAATGAGTCGAACCGAACCCCCTTTCTACGTTGCGCGTGGGCCTCCTTTTATAGGCTCAAGGGGTCACCAACAGGTGGCAACGCAGACAAAGGCAAAATGGGAAAATGAGTTGCGGTTGGTACAACTACTTTGTACAGTGTACTCTACCTAACTCTAACGGCAAGGGACAAAATCATTAAATGCCCGTCCATGTCGCCTAAACAGTGCAACAGGGACCGCCAGGAGCGCCACCGCTTGCCACGATGGCAATCTTGTCAGCGGCGCTTACCGCTGCTCTCCGCTGGCCGCACAGCCTTTTGACACGTGCGCCTGGAATGGTCCCATGGCGACACGTTGGTGGATGAGCTGGAGTGGAGATAAAGAGTGGTTGCTTGCCGCGGCAAGTGCCTTGCCGCGGCTGAATCCTCGTCGCGTCCGGAAGCTTGTCGCTCACCGAGCTTTCTCGGCAAGCTCCTCTTGCCGGGGTCTTGTCTTCTGCGTGCCTTGAGTGGCCTTCCCGGCAAGCTCCTCTTGCCGGGGCCTTGTCTTCTTGGCTTACATACTTAGTTCTTGAATGGCTCCAAAGGAACCATGGAGGACCTTGGCGGTCACTAGGCAAGCCCTGCCGCGGGGTGCTGCAACTGCTCGTGCACGAGTTCGGGATACTAGGGTACCCCTACTCTAGTACACCGACAGGGAAAGCGTCCTAGCTCGCACGATCGTCACCAAGGTACTCTTCAATATATCTTGTTCTTTCATGCCTGGCCAATAAAATAACTAGTGGCAAGCCAATGAGTACTTTGAATGTACTCGCAAGCAACCCATGTCTTGGTTCAAGATTCAACAATGCATTACCAACTCTGTGGGGACCCCGACTCATAAGTCGTGATCACCGAATGCACGTGTACAGTGATCCCAGAGATCAATGCTCACTGAACACACAGAAGCTGAATAACAAGAGGCTTACATCCATACATACCGTATTACACAAGTAGGACCATTATGGTCAAGTCTTGAGTATATCATCGCAGCGGAAATCTTCGTCGTTAACTTGGACCCATGCCATCTGCCTTAACCCTACAGGCATTCTGACTGGGAAAGCGTCCTAGCTGGCACGATCATCACCAAGGTACTCTTCAATATATTTTGTTCTTTCATGCCTGGCCAATAAAATAACCAGTGGCAATCCAATGAGTACTTTGAATGTACTCGCAAGCAACCCATGTCTTGGTTCAAGATTCAACAATGCATGATATAGGTAAATTTTTGCAGAAAGCTAGTTTTGAGTGCAATGACATGTTCAACAACTTGCATAGCATGCATCAAGAGGATTCATGTAATCCCTGAGTACAAGTTATAGATATCAACATAAATGGAGTGGGCACCAACCCAACTCAATCATGTCAAGTCCTTGGACTTGACCCATGTAGTTCTCTCCACTCATCCATACATACTCACCAGGTTTCGTAAACATATGGACGTAGCCCAAGAGCGGTTACCCAACTGTCCTTGACCGTGGACACGACTATTCGAATAGTTTTACACTCTGCAGAGGTTGCACACTTTACCCACAAGATCCGGGGAACTTCCGTGTCATCCACGACCCGCGATACCTCAAGTACCCGGGGTAAGCACCCGATCACTATCTTTCCCTAGACGACACTAACATGGAGTCCACTCGATTGGTAGTAACCCCCGTGCCCAACATTTCACAACTTAAAATTGTGGAGCCTCGCTCCCATATTCGTCACATACCACTGGCACAGGGTACCAATGGTGTGTCCGGTGCCCCATAAAAATGTTCTTGGCCGCCCTACCTGGCACGACCCCGTCCCGAGAGAGAGCACCAACTCTCCCCCGTCACTAGTAATGCGGGCTCCAAGCTAGTATCGGCCTAGGTAATCAATAATGCCCTTTCCCATACAAGGGTAGAGTGGTTGCGCATGTAAGGTTGGAATAACGGTAGCAACTTAAACCAATCCGTTTTTGAAACCACACTCACATATCCTTCTCCGGTACACCACTTCTTTATCAAGTGGTTACCTAGCTCAATATCTCCCTCGGGCATTAGTGGCACCCGATGGGGTTTTCAAAAAAAAGTCTTTGGGAACATACTTGCCTCCATCACCATGCATATTCCCGTCCCTTTCTGCGTAGCAACTACTTTAGCATCCTATCTACTCCCACCGGCATAACCCTCATAAGGAGGTAGGGTCATGCACAATGCAAGTATCAATGAGGAAGTAACAGAGGCAACCAGCCAACATGGTTTACCATCTCATCATGATTCCGATGCAACAATAATAAGTGATATATGACATGCATAAAAGGGTTTCATGGACATGGTCAAAGGGCTGCTTGCCTAGTTCATCTGAGTCTTGAAATCTTCTGGTCCTTCTCAGTGTACTCCGTCTACTTCGTCAACTAACGTCGGAAACAATCACAAAAAGCAACACAACAAGGCAGGAAATATAAGTGCTCCAAAAATATTAATTTGACTTTTCTAGGACATCTCTGGTTATATGAAAAATAACCAGAGTGGTTTCATTGGAATTGGATCAGTGGATATCTCTGAACATTTCAATATGATGGAATCAAGTGGTTTATGGATTTGCAAGAAGTGTACAGAAACATGTTTTTGAAAAATGAGCAAAGGTACCCATTTAACAAACCATGATTTTAGAAGCATCTAGGAGTTGGTTTCACTGGATTTGGAGTTCAAATGAATATTCTATGGATTTGCAAAGTTGACAAATATGAAGAAATGGCTCATTTTTTTGTGGGGTACAGAAAGTATTAATAAAAATGTTCATAAACTAAGTTATGACCTTAGAAGCATCTAGGAATTTGAATCATGGCATTTGGATCAAGTTTGAGCTCTCTGTGATTTTCTAAAGTTCATCACAGGAATAGGAGGAATAGGATTTGATAAATATTTGTCAAGAAAAGGTCTCTGGAAAAATGTGCATGTTGCACCACCAGGTAGATCATGATTTATAGAGTCACTAGAAATTTGAATCATCAAATTTGGAGTCCATTTGAATTGTTTATGGATTTTAGAAATTTACAGAAAAAGAAAAAGGAAAGGGAAAGGGCTTTAACCTTATCCAGCGCACTGGGCGCAGTTTAGCAGTGGGCCGGCCCAGTGGCTCGGCTGGACGGGCAGAGGAGGCGACGTCGGAGGCGGGTTCGCGGAGTACGCCAACGCGCGAGGAAAACAGATCTTGGCCGAAGCCGTCTCCACATAAACGGGCGGGGCCCAGCCGCTGGGTCGCTGACGCGCGGGCCCCAGCGCTCAGGCCGTCGCCTTCAACCTCCCGCGCGCGCTCCGGCCGCGGGGAGGAGCGGCTCCCGCCGGCGATTGCCGGGGCTACAGAGCGTCTCCGGCGACACTCCGCCCACCGGAGTGCTCAGGAGGCCATGCCGCACCCATCCATGTGCTACACGCACGCCGTGGAGGGCAGCAGCAGCGATGGCCTGGGTGGCCGCGGAGGAGGTTGTCGGCCATCTTCGGCCACGAGCGCGTGGCGTTCCCGGGGATGAACGACGGTGACGGAGGGCCTCGAGGTGGTGGTATGAGGGTACTGGAGTGGCTAGGGAGAGAGGAGAGGCTCGGGATAGCCTGGATTTAGGCGGAGCCCGACGGCGGCGCTCCGGCCGTTGTGATGGATGGAGGGCACGGGGAGAGGAGTGAGTTGGTCCAGGGGTCTCTGGGAGGGAGAGAGAGGCAAACGAGTCGAGAGGGGGCTCGGGGGTGGCCTTAAATAGCCGACCCGTAGCTCACCGTGGACGCGGCGCACGGGTGGCCGCGGCAACAGCTCGGGAGGCCAGGAGGGAGGGAGAGGAGCTGTCTACGGCGTTCGTGGGAGTCGCGTAGGGTGCCGGGAAGAGAGAGAGGGAGCGGGGCGAGGCCCTGGTGCTCGCGCGTGCGAGGCCGGGCATTAGCCGAGCCGGGCGGCTCTGGGCACGCGCCGCAGGGGGTGAGAGAGAGGGAAAGAGGAGGGGGCCAGGATGGTGGCGTGTTGCGGACGTCGAGACACCTCGATTGGCGCGAGGGGAAGGCTCGAGGTGGACGGGAGCGCCGTGTCAACGGTCGGGAGCGCGGTAGCGTGCTCGAGAGCGCGTCTTTGGCCGGCATGCGCGGCTTTTCCGCGTGCACTCGCGTGTCCACTTTTGTCTGGCAGCTGCAGGGGGTATGGGCAAAAGCCGGGGAGAGCCTTGGATGCTCTGGAATGCCAAGGAGGGAGAGAGAGGCTGAGAGAGAGGGAGAATGCTGCTGCCCAGAGAAGAAAAATGGGGTTCTAACCCCCTTAATCATGGCTCCTCGGGCAGGTAAAGATGCAGGTGGTAGAGGGGGACTAGGAGGGGCTGTGGTAAAAAGGAGAGCTCAAGGAGATTAGTGGAAGTTGACAAAACATACATTTTTAATTTCTGCCGGAAGGTGTTTGATGGTGGTTTGGGCAGGAAGATGAACTCCACTTGACATGAGGCTTGACAGGGTCAAATGGTACACATAATTAGGGCCTTCCACCAATCTTGAGTTCATTTGGGCAAAGTTGCCAATGCAACTTTTGTGAACCCTAGAATTTGGCAGAAATGAACTTGTGTAGATCTAGTTGATCAAATCACTTCTCCTTGATGCACCACTAGGTGTGGTGGCCTCATTTGTTCATGTGATCCTGCTCACAAAAGTTGGAATCAAGGAGAGAAAGTTGGTAATGTAGATTTGTTCAAATTTGATTCTGGTCAGAGAGGGTTTTGGGGCTCTTTGATCAAGTTAACTTGTTCTCCAACTTGTGCCATTTGGTCTAGATGAATGATTAGACCAGTTGAGCATGTACACAAGATTTGAGAGAATTTGGACATGTTTGTCAATGTAAAGTTGCTCAAACTTCAAAATGGACAGAATTGGTTTTGAGGGGATTTCATGGGGTTATACTATTCTCCATGACATGATACTTGGCCAGATCATCAAACATGTCATATGTGACATGCTAGAATTTTCTTGGAATTTTTGGAGAATATTTCCTTTGTAAATATTTCAAAAGCTTGAAATATCCAGAAAGGGTATTTGAGGGATTTGACCAATATTTTGAACATGACCATGTGTTGAAACTCATATATAGGGACAATATATGTCCACTGAGTTTCCCTAAATTTTCACAATTATTTTTAAACCATAAAAATAATTTTAACCTATTAAAGACCATTTCTGGCCTTAAGAAAAAGCTTTTAAATAAAATAGTAAAATAAATTTTAAAATTATATTTTTGTGGTTTCTGGGTATCCTATATCTAATAGGAGTCAAATATATTTTTGGAGAGATTTTTACTACCCTTAATTAAGTACTTGCAGTGCAAACCTCAATTCAGGGGTTTTTGGAAAACTAAATTTAGAAAATACTTTTTGGCCAAAATATTTTTACAAGAAATTATTTTTATGACCTACACACATGGCATGATCATTGGGCAGAAGTTTTGGATCAAGGAGAAGGAGTATAAGAGTTGGAGGATTTATTTTATTTTTAGAGCACTTGCAAGCAACAGACAAAAACCTATCAAGGCAAGGTCCAAAACACTCAAAAGTTTTTGTCAGACCATATTTTATCATGATTGTTAGCTTAATTGTAGTGGCATGAAAATCAAGGTGTGAAAAAAAGATGTAATGGTATATGCTCGAGGGATCACCCACGAGTAAGATAACATTGCGAACATCGTTGGTTCTGATTTGACTTGACGATAGCCCATACTCAAGTCAAGTTTTGACAAGGCACACACGCACACTCAAGGATATCCCTTAGTGATGAACTAAGTCGGACAAGCTTTTATCTTCCAACTCTCCAAGTTGTTGTTTAGGTCAACCAACTAGCTCAGGGGTATCCAACACAGATTCTTGGAGAAAGGGTGGTTCACAAGAAACCAACTTGATCACAAGCTCAACATATCAGTCAGGGGACAACCTGGTAATACTTCCGAGAAGATATTCAGAAAATCACGAACCACCGGTATGTTACTAAGCTCGAGAACAACCTTGCTTTTCAGGGCAAGATGATATGATCAAAAGAGTGAGGGATTGACACAATCCTAACTCATTGATCAAAGAGTGCACCAGAAATAAGGACTAGGTAGCACGATCAATCTTAGGATGATGATTCAATAACCAACATGCTAAGCATGAGTATATTGTCCATTTACTACCAAGCAACGAATTGCTTGAAGTATTGATTTCGCACATCACAGTACACCTGTCGGCATTCCCGTTACAATAACATGGGAACCGAGGAATGAACAATGATGGCAAGAAGTATTACTGCGTCGAGAATTCATAAGAGGTGGTGCAATTCTCATGACACTCTTGACATAAAGATGGTAACTCTCCAAGGTAGAACATAATCAAAACCTGGATTGGCATTTTGACCTGCGGAATACAACTACTTTGACCCAATCCTGGATATGGATGAGGTACTGGAGTTTGTTTCTCCTAGTCATTCCAGAATAGAATGGCTTGACAGACCACAAGAATAATAGGCATCGATGAACGGATGCACGCATACTCTTGATTATCAATTGATAGATGGAGGCCAAAAAACAACTAAAGAGAACAACTCAAAGGAACATATAATTTTTTGAGTTGTGGATGCATAGATTAGTATGTCGAGCGAAGCTCAACATTTCTTCCGGATAACCCATGCGGAAAGGTAGAACTGGCAGATTCACAATTATGAATGGAGAACTCCTCAAGAGTACTCTAATTGTGACCCTTCGGTTCAACGAGGAACTTCTGCCATAAGCAGTTCATAGTATTTGGAAGAAGGAAATACCACCGACCTCGAGGACTATCGCAAAGTTACTAATATCCTAAAGGAACTAGCAAACACTATCAACAGGAGATAAGTAGGGTGAATCTCGGGTTCAAGAACCCAGGAATAGAATACCTACTAACTAATAACATCACGGGATGCTTTCGAGGATGATGGCCAGAATCATCACACGGGGAACACAAAACATGCCTAGTTTACTAGGTGACTCCCTAAAACACCTAGGGTCATAATAATAGCTCCAACATATATGCCGAGGGAACAAAGTACCTCAACTCACCAATTAGTGTGCTTATTCTGACCAAGAAGGACATCGGGAACGGAAAGAAAGGATTTGCAAATGCATCAGACTATTTAGAGACCTGGGATGACTCAGACAGCAAAACAGCTGTAAATGCTCAAAATGATTTGAGACATCCTGCAAAAATGGTGGCATAACCACTCAGAAGCACAACATCATAACAAGATTCTGAGATCAACAGTTATCATACAGGAATAGTAGGAACTGAACTGGGGATT
>LR880972.1:388410335-388422883 GCA_904067115.1 Aegilops sharonensis | reverse complement strand
CTCAAGTATTTATTCATTAGGCTCCGAGGAGCGAGATATTACAAACATGGGTCTCATGACCCAACATTCAGAGCATACAAGTCAAAGCACAAGCGGAAGCTTAACATGTCTGAGTACAGACATCTACAAATGAAAAAGGCTTAGAAGCCTGACTATCTACCAGATCCTGCCGAGGGCACAAGATCGTAGCTGAGGTATCAAGCTAAATGTCGAATTCCACACGGAACTACTAGCGAGACTGACATCTCTCTGCAAAACATAAAATAGGCAAACGTGAGTACAAATGTACCCAGCAAGACTTACATCAGAACTAACTACATATGCATCATTGTCAACAAAAGGGGAAGGTGGGGTTTAACTGCAGCAAGCCAGCTTTGACTCGATGGCTATCCTGGACTACAACTGCAAGTAACTCTTTGAGGTGGCGCACACGAGTCCACATATTCACCATATCAATACACCACTATGCATCCGCTCCCGTCTCCCTACGAGAGCGCCATCCATAGCACTCACGCTTATCTTGCGCATTTTAGAGTATCCACTTTCACTTGTCTATGAACTGTTATAGGCAACCCAGAAGTCCTTTACCGCGGACACGGCTATTCGAATAGATGATGTTAACCCTGCAGGGGTGTACTTCTTCACACACGCTCTCGCCACTTACCGCCATCTACACGTCATGTATCTCGGCAACCTTCAAGCGGAAGCCTGGCGAGGGTGTCGGCCACGGCCTACCTAAACACTCAAGTCTCTAGTCCAGGTTTATTGCCTATTCAGGTTCCATCCGCAGGGAGTCCGGCCGAGGTTTCCACATACGACCCCGAACGATGTGAGCAGGGTTCCCGAGACACCAAACGGGTGCTCGGTACACCGGGCCACGGCGTATCTACCGCATCATAGCCCACCCCTAGGGTCAGCGCTACGCACGGCCTCCAACACATATCCTACAAACACCAGAAACTAGTTGCAACTCCTGGACAGAGAACAAGGGTGGTTAAGAAGCCGAGAGAGTCAATTAAGGATCCCAATGTGTGGTAGTAACTGTTCATGGATCACAAACACAGAACTCAGTTCCTGGGGACGGTTTCAATGAGACAACCCACCATGTACTCCTACATGGCCTCTCACCGCTACCTTTACCAAAATGTGTTCACACACTTAGCTCACACACAGTAGGACATGTTCACACACCTCTGATTCATCCTCGATGAATCAGAACTGACTCAACTCTAAGCAGTAGCAAGCATGACAAACAAGCATGAATGAGTAGGCACAACAGGGCTCAAACAACTCCTACTCATGCTAGTGGGTTTCATCTATTTACTGTGGAATGACAGGTCATGCAGAGGATAAAGGGGTTCAGCTACCGCAGCAAATAACAGATGAATCGTTGTTGCCCTAATGTAGTAAAAGAGAGCAGGAGCGAGAGAGTTGGATTGTATCGGAATGAACAAGGGGGTTTTGCTTGCCTGGCACTTCTGAAGATAGTATAGTTCTTCATCGGTGTCATCGAACTCATCGTCGAAACCACGTCTATCGGGAAGGAACAAATACCGGCAAACAAGGAAGAACACAATCAATGCAATGCAACAATATGATGCATGATCATGACATGGAAATATGCTGTGTTTTGAGCTAATGCAACTAGCAACATGTTAAATGGAGTTGGTTTGAACCCTAGGTTCAAATTCAAACTTCATATGTGAAATTCAAATGCCATTTAATTGATTTGACCTGATCAGCAGGTATAAGTTGTTTAAACATTCATGAAAATGGAACAGATGGAAAGATTGGATTTTTCTTATCATTTTTCATATATAACTTATTTGATTTGGAGCTACGGTTGAATTACTATGATTTTTAGAAGTTTAGGCAATTTTCTGGATTTTCCTGAATAAGAATAAATCCAGAAAATAATTAATTGCGTCAGCTGTGCGTCACTGTGACGTCAGCGGTGAACTGGGTCGGCCAGGTCAAACCTGACCTGTGGGACCCACGTGTCAGTGGTTAGTTAACTAACTAAACAGAGTTAGTTAGTGTTAGGTTAAGCACTAATCTAGGTTAATTAACGCTAACTAACCTAACTAATAATTAACAAGGGTGGCCCACACGTCAGTGTCCCAGGGGGTCAAACTGGGCCCACCCAGTCAATGGTCAGCGGGGTCAAACCCACCGGCGACATGACACCGGCGAGGCCAGACGCGGTGGAGGGGCTCGGGTTTGCGTCTCCGGCGACCAAACGGGCGGCCGAGAGAACGCACGGGAAGTTGGGGCTCGCCCGCATCCAGGAAGGCATGAGGTAGCAGCGGGGACGGCCGGAGCTCGCCAGAAACGAGCTCGGGGCAGCGCCGGCGTTCGGGTGTTCGTGGCTACGGGGCTGCAGTGGCCGTGGTATCGCGTTCGTGGCACCTATAGCAGCTACGCGAGGCGGCGAGCATGTTGGACACGACGCCCAGACCAAATGGTCGCCGGAGTCGTGTCGGCGGCGTGTGCATGCGGCGGCGCAGTCGGGCGAGAGGGGCGTGGCGGCTACAGCGTGCAAGAGAGAGAACGGAGAGGGGGAGGATGATCAGAAGTTCACGTAGAACACGACGAGCGAGTCGGTGAGCTCGGGGAGGCGTCGGAGACGACGGACGGGCGCTGGCGATCTCCGGCCGCAGAGTAGGAAGAAGACGAGGTTGCCGGTGATGCGGGGCGTCTGGCGTCGCGTGGCTCCTCGCATATGATGAAGACGACCCTGCGGTTCTCCTGGGCGGGCCGGCGAGGCGAGGGGAGCTCGGTGGGCACGGCTATGGCGAGCGGCGACGACGATGATGCTCAGGGAAGAGAGGGGGAGAGAGCCAGAGGAGGGGATGAGCATGGGGAGAGTGAGAGAGGGTCCAGGGGGTTGCGTGGCACTCGGGGACGCGTCCAGACCCTCGGCGGCAAGCAGGAGGTGGCGCACGGCGGTGCGCGCGCGCGTCGGGCACGCGCCCGTCCTCCTAGCAAAGTAGGAAGACGACAGGGGAGGGGGCTAGGTGGGTTGGGCCGGCCACTTGGGCCGCCAGGTGGACTGGCCAGGTGGGCTGCCTAGGTGAGTGCCTGGTAAAACTCTCTCTCTGTTAAAATTTGTTTCTGTTTTCTATTGTTTGCCTTTGTTTTGATTTAGTTTAACACCAAATCATTTTTATATAATTCTGAAAATATTTTTGGGCACTTTTGAAATTATTCCCAACAGCCCTCAACTAGTTTCAGAATTATTAGAGCATTTTAAAATATTTATAGGATTTAAATGCCCCAATTCAAATACAATATGAGTTAATTCAATAATCCAAATGTCATGGAAAAATGTGCAACATCTCTGGTTACTGTTTCCAGCATTTTCCAAAAATGGTGAACATTTTTGTAAGCCATTTGGAATTACTGGAAATATTTTGGTTGAACCTAGTGAATTCCTTTAATGCTAGGGTTTAGGCAATCCCCATTTCAAGTTTATGAAATTTAAACATGATGCATGGATTCTTATGCAGAGTCAGGCAAGAACTAAGCTAGGGCTGTGACAATGGCCACACGGAGGCTTCTGGTGGTGCAGGCGGTGCTGGATGGCGCCGTATGGCAGGGCTGGCCCCTGCTGGCCGCCACGAGCGGTTCTGCCACCGCGAAAGACACCGGCTGGTGAGACACGTCACCGCCGATGCTCGCGCCCGTCCAAACGACCGTGCGGCGTGGTGGATAAGAAGGAGGAGCAGGGAGAAAGAGGCCAGAGCGAGCACTGGCGAGATTGACGCCGCGGCTCTGAAGAAAACGACACTGACGACAGACTCAGCACTGAATTTCTGAATTTTGACAGAAACAGTGCCGACCACCTGTTCGACGAAATGTTTTAGGCACGTGGAAAAATTTTCTTGAGCTGATCCTTGGTGAGATGATCTCTTGATGCACCTGGACCCTGCCTGAATTATCTCAGATTTTTAGGAGAAGAAAAAGAATGAATTTCACCAAAAATGGCAAATCTGGTCCAAACTTGCAGCAAGCACATTTTGAAAAATTTGAAATGTGGACCAGTGGATCTTGATGGTTCTTGGTTGAGGGTACTAAGGACTAGTCAGAGGAGTTTATTTGGGACCAAGACTCAAATGGATTCTAGTGGTTCCTTTGTAAATCATCAAGGCCCAAAAAAATGACAGAAAAGGTTTTGAGGGAAAAATTAAATAGAAAGAAAATCTAAAAGAGGTTGAAACTTGCTGCAGTATGATGTTTGACTTGATCCAAAGTAGGGAGGTAGGTTTGGAGGAAAGAATTCGACATGTGACATGGCAAACGAGAAAGGTTTGAAAGGGAAAAGAATAAATCCATAATCCATAGGATTCCTTTTTTTGGAAGGAATTGTGAAGACTTTGCAAAAACCATTTGGGTTGAGCCAACACAATATGAAAACCCTCAAGGCCAAAATTCAAGGTTGAGAAGGACACATAAAATATTTGTCATAAAAGTTTTGAGAAGGAGAGGCTTTAAGAAAGATTTTAAATGGCCTCCTTCCAATTTATAAAACAAAGTATTTGAATAAATCCAAATTGAATTTTTTTGGAGTGTTAGAACACCTACCCCCTTAGGAAGAATCTCATCCCCGAGATTTCAGCTGATCCTCAAATAGGTGTGGGTACTCTGTCTTAAGAAAATCATCCCTTTCCCATGTTGCTTCATCCTCGGTGTGATTGCTCCACTGAACCTTGAAAAACTTAATTGTTTCTGACGGGTCCTCCTTTCAGATTCCTCCAATATTTTTATTGGACGTTCTCTGTAGGTGAGGTCTGGTTGCACGTGAATTCTGTCATGGGATACATGTTTCTCTGGGTTGCTTACACATTTCCTCAACTGTGAGACGTGGAACACGTCGTGGACGTCTGACAGCTCTTTGGGTAGGTTTAGCTGGTAGGCTACTGTGCCTCTTCGTGCAACCACACAGAAAGGTCCAATAAACCGTGGTGCTAGCTTCCCTTTAACTTTGAATCGTTGCAGGCCCTTCATAGGAGATACTCGTAGATACACATATTCACCGGGTTCAAAGTTGACTTCACGATGTTTCAGATTGCAAGAACTCTTTTGTCGGCTCTGGGCTGTCTTGAGTCGATCCCTAATTAGTCTAACCTTCTCCTCAGCTTCCTTGAGCATGTCTGGGCCAAAGATACGACTGTCTCCTGTTTCTGACCAATTTAATGGGGTACGGCATCTTCGTCCATACAAGGCTTCAAAGGGTGCCATTTGTAGTTTGGCTTGGTAACTGTTGCTGTATGCAAACTCGGCATACGGCAAGCTTTCTTCCCAACTGGTTCCATAGGTGAGAACACATGCTCTTAGCATGTCCTCTAGAATTTGGTTTACACGTTCAGTTTGTCCTCTGGTCTGGGGGTGTTATGCCGTACTGAATACTAGTTGAGTTCCCACAGCTTGTTGTAACTGATCCCAAAATTTAGAGACGAATTGAGTGCCCCTGTGTGACGCCCCCGATTCAATCGTACACTAATCATACACGCAAACGTGTACGATCAAGATCAGGGACTCACGGGAAGATATCACAACACAACTCTAAAAATAAAATAAGTCATACAAGCATCATAATACAAGCCAGGGGCCTCGAGGGCTCGAATACAAGTGCTCGATCATAGACGAGTCAGCGGAAGCAACAATGTCTGAGTACAGACATAAGTTAAACAAGTTTGCCTTAAGAAGGCTAGCACAAACTGGGATACAGATCGAAAGAGGCGCAGGCCTCCTGCCTGGGATCCTCCTAACAACTCCTGGTCGTCGCCAGCGGGCTGCACGTTGTAGTAGGCACCTCCGGTGTAGTAGTCGTCATCGACGGTGGCGTCTGGCTCCTGGGCTCCATCGTCTGGTTGCAACAATCGAGTAGAGATAGGGGGGAAAGGGGGAAACAAAGCAACCGTGAGTACTCATCCAAAGTACTCGCAAGCAAGGAGCTACACTACATATGCATGGATATATGTGTAAAGGGCCATATCAGTGGACTGAACTGCAGAATGCCAGAATAAGAGGGGGATAGCTAGTCTTATCGAAGACTATGCTTCTGGTCACCTTCGTCTTGCAACAGGTAGAAAAGGGTAGGCTGAAGTCCTCCAAGTAGCATCGTATAGCATAATCCTACCCGGCGATCCCCTCCTCGTAACCCTGAGAGAGAGCGACCACCGGGTTATATCTGGCACTTGGAAGGGTGTGTTTTAAATAAGTATCCGGTTCTAGTTGTCATAAGGTCAAGGTACAACTCCAAGTCGTCCTGTTACCGAAGATCACGGCTATTCGAATAGTTTAAACTTCCCTGCAGGGGTGCACCACATAACCCAACACGCTTGATCCCATTTGGCCGGACACATTTCCTGGGTCATACCCGGCCGTGGAAGATCAACACGTCGCAGCCCCACCTAGGCACAACAGAGAGGCCAGCACGCCGGTCTAAACCTAAGCGCACAGGGGTCTGGGCCCATCGCCCAATGCACACCTGCACGTTGCGAGGGCGGCCGAAAGCGGAACTAGCCCCCTTAATACAAGAGCAGGCTTACGTTCCAATCCGGCGTGCGCCGCTCAGTCGCTGGCGTCACGAAGTGCTTCGGCTGATACCACGACGTCGGGATACCCATAACTACTCCCACGTAGATGGTTAGTGCGTATAGACCAAATGGCCAGACTCAGATCAAATACCCAGATCTCGTTAAACGTGTTAAGTATCCACGAACGCCGACCAGGGCCAGGCCCACCTCTCTCCCAGGTAGTCTCAACCTGCCCTTGTTGCTCCGCCACAAAGTAACAGTCGAGGGCCGTCGGGAACCCAGGCCCACCTCTACCGGGATGGAGCCACCTGTCCTTTCAGCCCCCATCTCCGAACAGTATCACAAGTAATGTAATAGTGTAAAGTATATAGTATATGCATGTGATCACCTCCCGAAGTGATCACAGCCCAGTAGTATAGCATGGCAGACGGACAAGAGTGTAGGGCCACTGATGGAACACTAGCATCCTATACTAAGCAATAGGATAGCAGGTAAAGGTAACAACAGTAGTAACAAGGACAGGCTATGCAGCAGTATAGGATTAACTGAAAGCAGTAACATGCTACACTACTCTAATGCAAGCAGTATAGAGAAGAGTAGGCGATATCTGGTGATCAAAGGGGGGGCTTGCCTGGTTGCTCAGACAAGAAGGAGGGGTCGTCAACTCCGTAGTCATACTGGGTAGCAGCGGCGTCGGTCTCGGTGTCTAGCGGAAGAAGAGGGGGGAGAAACAATGAATATAATGCAAACAAATGCATAACGATGTATGACAAAGCAATGCGTGGTGCTAGGCGTGCCCTAACGTGGTATGAGGTGATACCTGTGAAGGGGGGAAACATCCGGGAAATATCCCCGGTGTTCCGCATTTTCGGGCAGAGGAGCCGGAGGGGGAAAGTTGCGAGTTCGATAGGTTAGGGGGGGTGTGGCGGACGAACGGGTTGCGTATCCGGAATCGTCTCGTCGTTCTGAGCAACTTTCATGTTGAAAATAATTTAATCTGAGTTACGGATTAAAAGATATGACTTTCTAAAGATTTTATTAATTTCTGGAATTTAATTAATTATTTTATTTAATTCGAAAATGGATTTATGACATCAGCATGAGGTCATGCTGACGTCAGCAGTCAACAGGGTTGACTGGTCAACCTGTCCAGTGGGTCCCACTAGTCAGTGAAACAATTTTAATTAAACATTTTAATTAACCTAATTAGTATTAATAGGGGTGGGCCCCACTGCCATACCCTGTTAGCTAATTAATAGTAGTTAATTAGGTTAATTAGTCATTAGATTAATTAATCTTAATTAGCTAAGTTAATCAGAATTAATTAAGTTAATTAATTAATTAATTATTCTTATTATTTATTATTTATTTATTTTATATATATATAAAAATATATTTTTAAATTCCTTTTTTTAACAGAAACGTTCTCTGGGGGCGTGGGGCCCCTTCGTCATTGGCTTAGAGGCCATAGTGGCCCGGGTAAACGGGTAGCGGTGCGGGCGCCCGAACGGGCGCGTGCCCGTGGGGGAGCTGCGACCCGTGGGCGAAGGGGCAGGCACACGGTGGCCTTGGCCTCGACCGGAGCAGTGTCGAGGCGGGGCTAGGCGGGGCTGTGCGGGAAGGCCGAGCGGCGGCCGTTGGTGGCCAGTGGAGGGGCGACGAGCAGGCTGTAGCAGGGCGCGGGTCCCGCGCGGGACGCACAGGAGCGCGTGGGCGAGCTCCGGAGGCGAGCCGGGACAAACGGGGCGCGATCGAGTGCTACTAGGCGCACCACGGGGTGCACGGGGCGCGCGCGCAGCGCGCGGGCGGGCGCGGGTGTTCGGCGCGGTGAGCAGGGGAGCGGAGGGAGGCGGGGCCTCACCAACGTTGCCGAGAAAAGGGGGCGGCGAGGCTCGTTGGAGACCGGTGAGGTGGAGGATGGGGACGAGGTCGACGACGGGGAGGAGGAGATCCGGCGAGGGAGCGGTTCGGAGAGTCAGCTTCGGGCGACGGCGAGGTCCAGCTGCGTCGGGAACTGGGGTGACGAGGTCGAGCGAGGTCAGGGGCGACGGGGTCGAGGCGGCACCAGGCGGCGGCGTCGGGGCGCCGGCGAGGTGCGACGGGGTCGGGGTCGGTGATGAGGCGAGGTCGCGGCATCAGGCGGGCGCCGCGCGAGGTAGAGGAGGGGGCGCAGAGGAGTCCCTGAGGGGCGGCGCCGAGCCCGGCTGGCAGTGGCCTTAGCGGTGCGACGACTTGCGTCGGGCGCGGCCGTGCGGGAGGAGGGAATCGAGCAGGGGCGCCCCTCCCCCAGGCACGAGGCGTGCGTGGGTGTGTGTGTGTGCGCGTGCGTTGCGTGTGGTGGTGGCGCCAGGAGGGGAGCGAGGGGAGAGGTGGGGGTAGTGGGGATTAGGGTTCGGGGGGGTGGAGAGGTAGGCCATATAGGCCAGGGTGGGGTGGGCCGGCTGGCTCGCCAGTTGGGCCTCACGGCCCAGGGGGGACTGGTCTTTTGTTCTTTTTTTTCTTTTATTATTTTCTATTTTATTTTAAGTTCCCTTTTATTTCAGTTTTATAAAAATAAACACTAGCACCTAAAATTGTCTAAAATTGTATTTATAAATATACTACTGTTACATCAATTCTTAACCCATAATAAAATATTTTAATATTTTATAAAATCCAATAGGTATTTGTTTAATTGTTTTCACTACTATTTTAATTAGTTTAGAGCCCTTAAACATTTTATCAAGGTTTGGTTTCTCCATCGTATTTACGCATGATTTACCTGACCCACCTTGAACATTTTGGTTTCATTGTCTGAAAACTTATATTATTTTCCTTTAATCAAATTTGAATTTGAATCGGTTTCGAACTAACACGAGATTAGTGATAGTAATCGAAGTGACGTGGCATCATTAGCAGAGAATTACTGTAGCATAATTATCCGGGCGTCACAATTCTCCTCCACTACAAGAAATCTCGTCCCGAGATTTAAGAGGTAGTGAAAGGGGGGAAGGTTTGGTAACGAATCTAGCGGGTCTTCTCATTGTGGCTTGCTCTTCTCGAAGAGACCGGTCCAATACATTGATGCCTTCATTCCTTTGCTTCCGGTCATCATGATGAAGTCGACGTCCTTTCTTCGGGATCTTCATCGTACTTACGAATAGGTAACGGGGCATTCCGGAAGAGCAGACCTCTGCAAGGTCGACTATCTGGTCGATAACATTGAGGAAGGTGGTGGAAGTACTCTCAAATTTAAACTTAAGAAAATTTCGAGAGCAAAGTAAGGAGGTACCATGAGAAGTTTCAAACGGATAGGCAAGCGTTTGATGCCTAATCAGAAGGTGAAAGGGGTTCAGAGCAACGAGAATAAGTATTGCGTCTGATACCAGAATTGATGATGTCATCGGTAGGTGGCTCATGAATTTCATACGAGTCCACGCGCGAGGAATAACTTTGTTAACATGAGGGTGTACAGGAGAGTCAGGTTTCGATCCTATGGATCTGTGGTTTATGGGCCCACCATGTGGGTTAAAAGTGGCAAGGGTGCTGACATCTTGCACGGTCACGATAGTATGGTATGTCAGAGGGTAGCCTACCATTTATGTTGGCAACAATGTCGGTACCAAGGGCGAGGGACAAAGAGAACCATTTTCCGCTCGTTGAACGAGGCAGACCAATAGGCAAAGTTCTCGTTCATCGGTGGTTACCGGAATGTCATCAACAATTTCAACGGGGTCTTACTGACAGAGTTGTACATCGAGGTGTTTACATAAGCAGTGAATTATTACTGCTTAGATTATATAGATCACAAGAAAGGTCAAACAGACCAATGGAAAGGAAAATGTGATCATTAGGTTAAACAGAACAATGGAAAGGAAAAATGTGTTTAAACACATATTTCAGGGGCATATCCTTCCCAAGGACAAGCAGAGCATGATATCCACGATAGGATATAACGTAGCAAATCCTCTAGGTGAGGGGAGAGAATTTCATGACGTTACCCATACAACGGTGTTTGGATAATTGAGCAAGAAACATTTAGCATTGGGCTTCGAATGTTCTTGTTGAAAATCAGAGCATCATAGACATGCTTCGAGATAGCATTGACATGGTCTTCAAGCAAAGGTCGGACTTGGGATACTCAAAGGATTCATCAGGAATAACTTATAGAATAAGTCTTACCATTTCCTCATGGAAGAATAGATAACCTTGCTAAAAGGAAACTATAACAATAGGGCCTCCGCCCAGGGGGGGTGCTAGGCATGACATCATGTTACCGGGTCATCAAAGGACCAACATCATAACTCTTGGAAAGTTGTCCCAACCATCATATCTGACCGAGATTCAGAACCGATTGGTGTCATGATACCTCAGACTCAGGATGTCCGAGAAGAAAAGGTGCAACACAAATAGACGAATGACATTTCAAGATTCTCAGGAAATGAACTATGGGAGCGAGTTCTTGAAGCAACAGTTCTTCCTTAAACCAAGGAGAGGATGAGGGGGTAGCTGATGGAATCAACGAAAATCCTCGAGATTTCCAAAAAGGTGGGTTTCCACAGTTATGTGAACAAGGAGATAACATTTGTCGGATCAAATGATAAAATGGTGTATGCTCGAGGAGAACATACACAGTTAAACATTGGATGAGAGGTGCACCGAAATATGGGCTGGGTTGCACGACTAACGTCGGAATGATGATTCAATAATCAATAGTCTAAGAATGAACGGTTGACCATTAACTTCAAAGCAATAGGGTTGCTAGAAGTACAGAATCCAAACAACATCGTTCACTTGTAGGTACCTCGGTTAGAATTAACACGGGAACCAAGAAAGAATGGTGATGGTGAGAAGTATCACTATACCAAGAATTCTTAAGAGGTGGAGTAATCCTCATGACATTCTTGTCATAAAAGATGGTAATACTCCAAGCTAAAGAAGAACAAATGTTGGATAGTAAGGATCTCAAGGTATAACACGAAACACGAACAAGTTTGTGTTGACCGGAAGGCAATAAAGTGGTCGATGATAACACCAATCATCGTGGGCAAGGATGGTATTTCTCATCATGAATTCAATTGATATCTTGGAAAAGCTCGGAATACTGATGATGATCACGACACATTTATCGAGAGATTCCAGGAAGATGTAATCGATCAACGATGACATCAAGTCAAATGAATGATGAAGCGAAGGGTTATTGGAACCACGAGTAGGACACAAACTCGAGATCAAGTTTGTTGTTCAAGATGGAACGATATGATGAGCAAATCCTACGTAAGCTTAGCTCATCGTCGAAAACTTTGTTCCGGGAAGGACCAGGTAGCACAGTTAAAAGTTGCACGATAATGATAAGGCCGATCAGGCTAGGAGTGACGGGATGGAGTATTAAACTTCTCAACCACAAAGTACTGGGGGTACCGAATCTCAGTGTTGATTCGATTCACAAATCGGGGTTCTCGGTTGATGACAACCCATAACCCGTGGAGTGATTGTGATGGGGAAACGTACTACTTCATCATAAATTCATAAGATGAAGTGCAATGGGTTGATATCCTCGAGATACCAGGGGTAATACTCGAAGGTAGAACAAACTAGAGGTTGGGAAGGCGTACTGATCTGCAGAAGGCAAGTACTTTAACTTGGCCGAGAAATAGAATCAAAGGAGAACAATCATGGTCGGAACCACGGTTGCAAGGGATAAATTCACAGATACCATATATTAGTTATCAAGGAAATAGTTATTATTACAAGAAGCTTCCATGATAGGATATACATCGCGTCCATGGGCATGAATACAAAGTTCAAGGTCGACTCCCACTTCTTCAATGTATAACTTTCCATTCACTTCTCGCTTTGATAAAGGCATTAGTGTTGAAAGTTTTACCTGGTGAAATACCAGATGAGTATGACTCGTGAAAACTTCCGAGTTCACACATATAAAGGAAGGCATAGGTTCAACCCATCGGGGGATCATGGAAACATATACCACAAGCTTCAATAGTAAATATCACCAGCTCGAAAGCA